>JAWNPG010000027.1:2385000-2483869 GCA_035045145.1 Drosophila meridionalis | reverse complement strand
ATTGCAGCACTTCAGACTCTGCACAGTTACATACGGGTCTGCGTCTGCGCCGTTCCTGGCAGTCCGGGTGTTAGAGCAACTCGCCAAGGACCACGAGCATGAGTTTCCTAGAGCAGCCAAGATATTTCTTGAGGATTTCTATGTGGATGATGTATTAACAGGAGCCATGACAGAGGAAGAACTCATTGACATTCAAACTGAGTTAGTTGCACTCATGTCACGTGCACAGTTGGAATTAAGAAAGTGGATCTCAAATAGCACACGATTGAGCACCGTGCAAGGTGATAGAGTCAACAGGTCAGCAACAACAGCAAAGGTACTTGGACGGCCCTGGGATCCTGGAGAAGACAACCTTGCATACAACATTGTACTCATCAAGGACTCGAATACGCCTCCAGCAACATGGAATCTAGGACGCGTAATCGAGGTGTACTCAGGAGAGGATGGATTAGTACGGGCAGTTAAGCTCAAGGTCGTTTCTGGAGAGATTTTACGACCCAACACGAAGATTGCAGCCCTACCACATTCTGAAACAGAGTTTCAGGGGGGGCCGGGATGTTGAGGAACCATTTGTCATTATTTAGCACATTTTTCATTATTTAGCATATTTTGGATTTTTTTAGTATATATGCAACTTTAATTGTTATCGGCAAATGAACAGCTGTATCAAGATCAATTATCGGTTAAGTTGATACAACTATGTTAGTATTGAGTAAGCAAACGAACGGACAAGTTGAGCGTACCAGCAATTGGCTGATATAGTTCAAACAAAATAAAGATATTTTTAATTTTTCATCAAATATAGATGATTATGCTAAGGAAGTAAAGTTTAGATTAGAAAACGCGTATAAGAGAGCTCGTATTATGCTAGAAAAACATAAGGTTAGAAATAAGAAATACAAAGATGAGAAAATAAATAATTTTAATATTGAAATCGGAGACCAAGTTTTGTTAAAAAACGAAACTGGTCATAAATTAGAACCTTCATATATAGGACCATTTGAGGTCATTAGTGTAGAAAACAATAATAATATAATTATAAAGAACACGAAAAATAAGGAACAAAAAGTTCATAAGGATAGGCTAAAAAGGATTAATAAATGAAAAAAAAAGAAAAAAAAAGAATATATATATATATTAAAAAAAAATAATAATAATAATAAAAAAAAGTATATATATATATATATATATATATATATATATATATATATATATATATATATATATATATATATATATATATATATATATATATATATATATATATATATATATATATTTTTTTTTTTTTTTTTTTTTTTTTTTTGTAGACAACATAGTAAATAAAATATAAAAAAAGAATACTAATAATAATCTTTATATTAAATAACTACAATATATTACGCTATTTTTTTAAAAAGGGAGGTGTAGTATGTTGCATGCCAAATGAGCATATGCCCACAGTATTGTAGAGTATACAATATAACAAGTGGTCATATTCCCAGCTTAAAGTTAGAGTATCAACTCATAACAACTCATGTCAATGACACTTTGTTGTTATGCTTATACAATCATAAATATATATATATAAGTGCAGTAATACGATCCGTCGCTTATGCGGACGGGCCGAAGCGTCAGAACGCTAGTCCAAGCACTTCTTGAGTATGTACCGTCTGTACATATATACATATATATACATAAGCATATTGGCACATATCTACTGCAACTCTCTCTCTCTGCCGACGCTTTCAGCGGCAGAGCTCACCTAGAATATTGTATTTAATAAGACAAATATATAATTGAATAAAAAACAGAGAAACACTCTCGATTACGAGTTGAACCAAGATAGATGTGTTTTATTTTACACCATATACTACAAGACGACAAACGGCATTTCTGAGAAATATATGTAATTCGATTTAATGCTGAAGTTCTTCAAATAATTTATCTGCTAAAATTATCATTTTTCGTATAGCCTAGGTCAGTTATG
The DNA here is from genome assembly GCA_035045145.1 of Drosophila meridionalis. Classification (NCBI taxonomy): domain Eukaryota; kingdom Metazoa; phylum Arthropoda; class Insecta; order Diptera; family Drosophilidae; genus Drosophila; species Drosophila meridionalis. Next base: position 2,481,900 of record JAWNPG010000027.1, on the reverse strand, counting down.
TTATTTTCTTTTTGTGTGTGTGACCCTGACAAAAAATATAAATATCAAATACCGATATTTGTGTAATCGACTTAGTCCGAACAGAATTATTCACACACAAAAAAATTGACGATAGGTGGCAAATCCGAAACTACTTCACTAAGAGGGCGACTTATTGACAAATACAAAACTATAGAAGCTGCTGTTAATGCAAACACAATATAAACATAAATCAATCGCAATTGTGATTCTTAGAAAAAGCTGAAATGCACGCATATGAACGTATATATTATTTATATGTGTACATACAAAAACGGTGGTCGGTTTGAATGTATGCGTATAAACGGCGATATTTGACAAATACAAAACTAAAGAAGCGGCTGAAAATGCAAACACAACTCAATAACAATTTTGGTTGAAGAATATGCTAGAATGAATGGCGCTGAATTTATTTGTGACCGTGCATAAGCAAACACGCTTGCACGTTTCAATGTATGTGTAAATGTAAATGTAAATGTATTTTGCTGTCGCTGCTTAACGCGTGCGTGTCATAATTGGCCAAACGTTTTGTTTAATAGATTGCGACTGACTTAACGGAACTTGATGAAACTTTCAGCATATGATTCTATTGAATTTTTTACATTTTATAAAAATGCTAACTCATTCACATAGTTATATTTGCAAAAATTGAAATTGCATAAAATTCACATGAATCTACATAAATGCAAAATTTGAGATAAATTATTAAATTTAAAATACCAGATGCCCCTGTGGGAAACGAGTATAACGCTTTAGGTCTCGCCCTAAGGCAACGTTCTTACTTGTTATTATTATTATTATTATTAATATTATTGTTAGTCAATGATCCCGATCAGATACTATATGGGGATCAGGTAATATATGAAAGGTTGACTTTAAATGAATAATGAAGATAGACCATGGGCTGCTATAAGTAAACATCCGGGTTTTTGTTTGAGTTAATTTTAATATTCTAAATATTCATCAAAGCTAAGGTATTCCCATAGGGCCAACCTCTACAACCCTTGATGGTGTTATCTATCCAAATACTAATGAGTCACAAAGATAGCTAGGATAGTAAAATCCAAACTGATTATTGTTAAGTGTCCATCAGCATTAAACTATATAATGAATTTATCGGAAAGATGACAAAAGGTTATCGACCAACATGGAAAATATATAATTGATTAATGTTCATTCTAAGTTTTAATAAAAATTTATTTACTTTCTTTTAAAAAATCGCAACTACTTTCCGGACAAACCAATACATTCAAATTGTTTTCGATTTCTATGACAATGCCTTAAGCTTATTTTCTTTTCCCTGATATATAGACCATTATATGTTAGAGGAGCTGCTGGTGCTGTCAAAGGACTCTTTAACATCTTATCTAAGCGTGTATAATATACATAGGCCCTCTTAGCCCTCGCACAGCTGCAATCGCACTATTTGCCGTATTATTTATAACATAGTTTCTTGGCATCAGTCCACAATGGAGAATGATTCTGTTCTGGTTTCGTATCGTGCATTCTGATTGGGCATGGGTCTGGGCATGCAGGTGGGTATTGCTCTTATCAGCAATGCTCCAGTTTTTTACCTGCCTCTTAGCCTGCAGCACGTATCTAATTCGTTCGAATTGAATTTTTATTTAGTGATTAAAAAGCAACAATAAAATCGAAGTGGAACTCGTCGAAAATCATTTATTGCCATTACGATATGTGTGTATCAAACGAAATTAATTGCATCGCGCCCACAACTTCCCATTTAATCAAATTGAAAAAATTCAGTGAAAAGTCAACACGGGTAACACCTGTGTTGCGCGTGATGGTGAGAGAGGTGAGGCGTTCACTTGATGCACTTCAATTGGGCAATTCAATAAATTTATCGTGCCAACAACATTTTGGCCGCATTAATATCGATTAATACCCCGCACACAGCCACAGACAGACAGACATAGAGAGAGAAAGAGAGAGAGAGGAGGTGGGAGAAGAATACTTTTGTTATTTTCTTTGGCTAATTCGTATGTTTATTTCATAGGGCCAGCAACGGACGACTTATTGGCCATTCATCAGGTATTCCGGTTCTAAAGACCTGGACGGGACGACAAGAATGCCGCCCAAATATATATATATTAATATATATATATATATTTAAAGAGAGAGAGAGAGAGTGAGAGATGACGATGACCTATAACGAGCTGTTGGCCAGGTTGTTCGATCGTAAACTTCTCGCCCCATGGCACAGTGGTTGCGCCCATAGGCAAAAATCGAAAAATCCATCACCAAATTTTTGGTGGCAAACCGGATTTTTCTGGATTTGTAACGTAAATAAAGTGACGGCGAGACGCGCAGTGGGGCCTTTGCCCATTTTGCGTTGCAAAAATGATAGCTTTTGATCCAAGTGATGTAATTAAAAAATGAAAAAACATTTCACAGAGAATTTGTCAAACCTTAAAATGAATCTATACGTCAAACATGAAAAATGTGATTTTAGGCAAAAAAGACATGTTTTTGTATAAAAAAGTTTTTTTTTGTTGAAAATAATTTTATTTTTTTCTTAAAGATTAATAGATAAACGATAAAATATAAAAATTAAAAAAAAAAAACAAGTAAGAGTGCTCTAGTCGAGGCTGCCCGACTAGGGGATACCCTGAGCCCTGTGAAGAGCCAAATATCAAATCATTCTACGAATTTGTATGTATACATACAAACAACACATACACACATACATATGCACGCACGTGTAAGTGCGCGCTTTGCCAACTGCGCAGTTGACGCAGCGACTGCGCTTGGGCTTCAATGTGGGCATTACTATGGGAATTTAATTGTTTAATAACTTTTCTTAGCGATGGTCTAAGTGCATCAAACTTTTAAAACTTATTAATGGCATTCATATGTGTGTATGTGCCAAAGCTCAAGTCTCTAGTATTTGATTTGCACATTTTACACATAGGGGGCTATTGGGGGCGATGGGAAGTGGCATCCAAAATCTAAAGGTTACGTTATCTCCGTATTCATTACACGCAACTACACAGTAAATTTGAAGTCTCTAGCTCATACGATGTACAAACCACGCCTTAAAAAGACATTAAAATGATCGATAAATGCTCATAAAATCGAAATGGAAAGAGTTATCGGAAAAATTTTATAAACTTGTGCAGCGTATGGTTTTATCAAGCATTCATGTAAAATTTCAAGTCTCTACGTTGCGTACTTAAAAATATCTCAGCGTTCACACGGACGGACAGACGGACAGGGCTATATCGACTCGTCTTGTCGCGCAGATCAAGAATATATATACTTTATGGGGTGTGGCACGCCTCCTTCTGCCCGTTACATACATTTTCACAAAACCATTATACTCTGATTTCCCATTTTCAATGGGCTCAGGGTATAAAAATAATTTTTCTGATAGTTCTCATTCGTAGAAGGGGAATCAATATCTAATAAACTTAAATTCTCAGGGTTCTAAAGTAATAATAATAAAACATTGCTTGATATCAATCAGAGAAATAATGACATTAAAATATTCAGATTGCAGCACACCCATCAACTTTCAAGAGTAATAACTAATACTGACTTAATGAATAGATTTTTTTTAAGCTCAGATCCGTTAACTTCAGGAATCAGAAATCTTTCCAAAAAACACAGGTCAATGCTATTAAGATCTGCTATCGAGTTATTAATATTTAAAAAATATAATTTACAATACAAAAATAATAAATATATTTTCTGTGGGTCGTAGTGTGTGCACAGATGGGAGTGCGCGTGTCCAATTCCATCCATTTTTATACCCTGAGCCCATTGAAAATGGGAAATCAGGGTATAATGGTTTTGTTAAATGTATGTAACATGCAGAAGGAGGCGTGTCAGACCCCACAAAGTATATATATTCTTGATCAGGGCGACGAGCTGAGTCGGTTTAGCCCTGTCCGTCTGTCTGTCTGTCTGTCTGTCCGTCTGTCCGTCCGTCCGTCTGTCCGTATGTTTAAACGCGTCGATTGAAGCATCTAGACAAGCTAGAGACTTGAATTTTTTTTTTTGTTGGGTCCGTGGATAGCACGCGCAGGTCAAGTTTATTTCGTATGAACGATAACTATTTTTGTTGTAATGTTATCGATTTTAATGCTTTTTGAAAATACGTTTTTAAGGCGTAGTTTGTGTATCGTTTGAGCTAGAGACTTCAAATTTGCTGTGTAGTTACGTCTAATGAATACGAAGATTACGTAATCTTTAAATTTTTGATGCCACGCCCCATTCGCCCCCAATAGAACCTATTTGTGAAAGGCGCAAATTAAATACTAGAGACTTGTGCTTTGGCAAATACAAATATATGAATGCCATTAATAAGTTGTGAAAGTTTGATGCACTAAGTCCATCGCTAAGAAAAGTTATTACACAATTAAATTCCCATAGTAATGTCCACATTGAAGCCCAAGCGCAGTCGCTGCGTCAACTGCGCAGTTGGCAGAGCGCGCACTTATTCGTGCGTGCATATGTATCTGTGTATGTGTTGTTTGTATGTATGCATAAAAAAAACGTTGAATGATTTGATATTTGGCTCTTCACAGGGCTCAGGGTATCCCCTAGTCGAGCAGTCTCGACTAGAGCACTCTTACTTGCTGACATTTGGCATTTTGAACATTTACGTATGTACTCTTTTATATGACGAGTCATATTTTTCCAATAGTAATGTCTCTTTACTTTGGCCAAAGTTTTTGTTATGCCTGTATGACCTCCTTGAACTGGATCGTTATGGAATGTAGACAATATTGCTTCTTTTTATACCCTGAGCCCATTGAAAATGGGAAATCAGGGTATAATGGTTTTGTTAAATGTATGTAACAGGCAGAAGGAGGCGTGTCAGACCCCACAAAGTATATATATTCTTGATCAGGGCGACGAGCTGATTTAGCCCTGTCCGTCTGTCCGTCCGTCCGTCTGTCCGTATGTTTGAACGCGTCGATCTCAGAACGTAGTTGACCTAGAGACTTGAATTTTTTTTGTTGGGTCCGTGGATAGCACGCGCAGGTCAAGTTTGTTACCAAAAAACGATATCTATTTTTGTTGTTTTGTTATCGATTTTAAACCTTATCGAAAACAGGTTATAAAATTCTATCTGTCACACCTTTAGAGCTAGACCTCTCAAATTGCATATAGATTCACGTGAATTTTATGCAATTTCTATTTTGTTATTTTTTGCGTACCGGCTCTTTTTACTAATTACCCCCCCCCCCCTCCCCCTTCCTACTCGACCCATTGAGAGTCTGTTGCAAATATAACCATGTGAAAAATTAGCATTTTTATAAAATGTAAAAAATTCAATAGAATCATATGCCGAAAGTTTCATCAAATTCCGTTAAGTCAGTTCCGATTTATTAAACAAAACGTTTGGCCAATAATCACACGCACGTGGCAAGCAGCGACGCGCAGCAAAAAACATTTATACATATACATACATACATTGAAGCGTGCAAGCGCGTCTGCTTATGCATAGTGCACAGCCGCTTCTGAGCATTTTCAGCTGCTTCTGTAGTTTTGTATTTGTTATATCCACCGTTTTTTTTTGTACACATACTCATACATTCATATGCGCGCTTTTCAGCATATTCTAAGAATCACAATTGCGATTGATCTGCTTCTTTAGTTTTGTATTTGTCACATATCGCCCTTGTAGTACTACTTTGCGATTTGCCAACAAGCAACGCAATACTGGTGTGGCGTAGTGGGTAGACGCAAAGCGCGTGAACGAGAGGTCCCGAGTTCGAAACCCGGTGACGACAGCGTAACTTTCATAATTTTTTTTTTAAATCTATAAACATGAGGTGGTCGTGCTAGTTGAGATGACGCGCTTTAACGTTACATATGTAGTAAATAAATGCAGGTTCGAGTCCAGGTGCGGTGATGTTTGTTTATCTTCTTTTGTTTTTTATTATTTGTTTATTTATTTAATTATTTAATTATTTTTTATTTACATGAATTCTACTTGAATAAAATTTCAAAATTATAATTTAATTTTGGAAAATTTAATGTTATATGCAAGCTATATAGCGTATTAAACAATGCAAATCGGACGAGGCTCAGGGGATCTCCTAGTCGGGAACCTCCGACTAGAGTTTTCTTACTTGTTCTTTCTCATTTTGAATGAGAGACACCGGCTTGAGTAGCGTTACTCTTAATGATTTCAAATTTTCATTGCCCAATTGCTTAAAAGTATCTATTGAATCGGATTCAAAGATCTTTTCGCTCGGTGCCACTTTTAGTTGGCTGATTTTAGATACACCGGCTTGCCATTCAAGCCTTTGGAAAAACTGACCTAAGTCGAGAATTCCATTGGAGTACAAATCGCTAACATTAATTCTTGCTATAACTTTTTTTCCATGTTTAAATAAACATGTCGAATCTGTTATTCGCAAGGTCACTACTTTTCGTACCTCGTCATTTGTGATGACTTCGTATACGTTGGGCTTAGAAGCTTTTTCAAGACTTTGCTGTGGCAATAGTTCTTGTTTATTTTCTGCGCAGAAATTGTTTTGTCTCCTTTGGTGCCTGGTAGTGACTTTCAGGACTTTTTTATTCATATCAATTAAATCGGATATTGTTATCCTTGTCAGAGCATCTGCCACAAAATTATCTTTCCCTTTCAGATACACTACCGTAAAATCATATTCTTCTAGTTCGAGCCACATGCGTGTTAATTTGGAACTGGGGTTTACCATGGAAAATAAATATGTTAAAGGTCTGTGATCAGTTCTTACTGTAAAATGTTTGCCATATACAGTGGTTCACAGCTTATTTCAACCAGCACTTTAAAAAAAGTTTGTTAGGCTATAAAATCTAAACTATTGGCAATATCCAAAAAATTTAAACGCAGGTTGTTAGTGTGATGTTTTAAATATTACAAAATCAATTCATTTATTTTTTAAATATTTTTTCATTATTTAATAATGTTTAAAAACTAAAAAATGAGACCAAGACAGTTCCACAGCTTATTTCAACCTCAGTCGTAGTTTACGCGTCGGCAGTAGCACAACGTTAATCGAGCAGACGGACAAACAGTGCACGAATAACGGCGTCAAAACAACAACCACAACAACAACAATAATTACTTACAGCAAAGAAGCGGCCGCCTAATCTATAAATAGACTTACTGATAAGCGACTGCACTTTTGCTGCTGTAAAGCAGCAAAAATGATATCTTTAGACGACGAAAACAATAATTTAGCGTGGCAAAAGGTGCCTACCAATCCACGCATAAATAAACGAAAAAATGATATCTCTCCAAATCTAGTGAGAAAAGTCATGGCCATAGACAGACCTTCTAGCTCGGCTAACCACTTTGCCCTCTTGGCAGATACGGAGAAGGACACCACTCTCAACCCAACATTGGATGACGAAATGGAAAGCGACAGCACAACAACAACACCTGAAAAGCCGCCACCAATCTTTGTGTCCAATGTCAGTGATATAAATGGTTTGTTAAAATATCTTAAGCCATATCTAGATGTCACTGAATTTACATATAAATCCCAACGAGACGGTCATATACGCATCATGGTGAAAAATATTGAAAAATATAGGGACATCATCAAAATATTGAAGATTGATAAAGTTAATTACCACACATTCCAGCTTAAACAGGAGAGGGCATTTAGAGTTGTAGCCAAAAATATACATCACTCTACACAAACTGAAACAATTAAACATTCTATTGAACAGCAAGGCCATACTGTTAGAGGAATTCAAAATATTAAGAGCCGTATCACTAAGGAACCACTACCTATGTTCTTTATAGACCTAGAACCGAATAAGAACAACCATGAGATCTGTCAAATAAAACATATTAACAATGCCATGGTAACAATAGAACCACCGAGGAAAGTTAGTGACATGGTGCAGTGCTACCGATGCCAAGAATTTGGACACACCAAATCATACTGCAATAAACGGTTCAAGTGTGTTAAGTGTGCTGAGAATCACCTAAGTATTAACTGTCCTAAAGATAAGAGTGAACCAGCTACTTGCGCCAACTGCCAAGAAAATCACGCTGCCAGCTACAAAGGCTGCAGAATCTACCAGGAAATTACCAAAAAAAAGTCGAGCTTACTCCATAGCAGGCCAGCACTATCGGATAACCGCCCAACATTAAACATTCCAACAAACCATAAACACGAAAATATGTACACAAATCAAGCTAGCTATGCACAAGCACTGAAGGGTGAGTCTGTAATACCAGAAAAATCAGCATTAGATAGAATTGAACAGCTATTAATAAAACAATCGGAACTTACAACCAACTTGTTCAACATGATAATGTTGTTAGTAAACAAACTATGCAAGTAGATCTTCGTATAGCAATATGGAATGCCAATGGGCTTTCCAATCATCGAAATGAAATAACTTTATTCATTAAAAACAACAACATTGATATATTATTAATATCAGAAACTCACTTCACAAAGAAAAATTACATAGTTATTAAAGGGTATGATATTATAAATGCGAATCACCCATCTGGCCGAGCACAAGGGGGAAGTGCCGTTATAGTTAAAAATACACTTATTTATAAAACTCTGGACAGCATCAGCACAAATTTAATGCAAGTTGCAACAATTCAAATAAAATGTATGCATTCAAACATCGCTGTTGCTGCAGTGTATGTGCCACCTAGATATCCCTGCAAGTTAGATAATTTTAACACACTTTTTCAAAGACTGGGTAGACAGTTTATTGCTGGTGGCGACTACAACGCAAAACACCCCTGGTGGGGATCGAGACTAGTAAACCCAAAGGGTGCTGAACTGTATAAATGCATAACGCATAATAAATACTCAACCCTGTCGACAGGTAAGCCAACATATTGGCCAACTGATACGAGAAAAATCCCAGATTTACTTGATTTTATTGTATACTCTGGACTTCCGCAAAACAACTTAAAAATAGAGGAGAGTTTTGACTTGAGCTCTGATCACTCACCCATTATTTTGACATATGGCTCTACAGTTTGCTTCAAGCAAAAGCCTTATAGAATTACTAATGCCAAAACTAATATAAGCGCATTTAAAATTGGCTTGAACAGAAAACGAGGCTAGACATATCCCTAAGAACAGGGGAAGAGATTGACTCTGCAGTTGAAACATTGACTAACTCTATTCATGTAGCTGGACATATGTTTACACCTCCACCAGATGAAAATTTATGTAGCCAAACTTTCCTACCTCTAGAACTAAGAGCTCAAATAGCTACTAAGAGAAGGCTTCGCAAAATATGGCAAACAACTCGAAGCCCAACAGACAAAAGAAATTTCAACAAGGCTGCAAAGGAATTAAACATTAAACTATGGGAAATTAAAAATGAAGCGACGGCAGATTATCTAAGAAATCTTGACCCATACACTAGTGACCTAGATTATAGCCTATGGAGAGCTACGAAATATCTAAAGAGACCTACCAGAAGAGCAACCATAATTACTGACAGCAACGGCCAACGCTGCAGAAACAATCTTGAGAAGGCTGAAGCATTTGCAGAACATTTAAGTTCAGTTTTTAAGCCTAATGCGGAAACCGATACTGACACAGTAGACGAGGTAAATCATTTTCTGGAATCAGCCTGTCAAATGAGCCTGCCGATAAGCCAAACGACTGTTTCAGAGGTAGAAGAGGAAATGAAAAAGCTAAATAAGAACAAGTAAGAAAACTCTAGTCGGAGGTGCCCGACTAGGAGATACCCTGAGCCCCGTCCCATTTGCATTGTTTAATACGCTATGTAGCTTGCATATAACATTAAATTTTGCAAAATTAAATTATAATTTTGAAATTTTATTCAACTAGAATGTATGTAAATCAAAAATAAATTAATAATTAAATAAATAAACAAAAAAATGAAATGAAAGCAAACATCACCGCACCTGGGCTCGAACCTGCATCTATTTACTACATGTGTAACGTTAAGGCGCGTCATCTCAACTAGCACGACCACCTTATGTTTATAGATTTAAAAAAAAAATAAAAAAAGTTACGCTGTTGTCACTGAGATTCGAACCCGCGACCTTTCGTCTACGCGCTTTGTGTCTATCCACTACGCCACACCAGTATTCCGTTGCTTGTTGGCAAAACGCAAAGTAGTACTACAATGCGATATGTTACAAATACAAAACTAAAGAAGCAGATCAATCGCAGTTGTAATTCTTAGAATATGCTGAAATGCGCGCATATGAACGTATGAGTATGTGTACATACAAAAACGGTGGTCTGTTTCAATGTATGCGTGTAAAGGGCGATATATAACAAATACAAAACTACAGAAGCGGCTGAAAATACAAACAGAATTTGGTTGAAGAATATGCTAGAACGACTGGCCTTGAATGTATTTCTGCACATGCATAGTAGACGCGCTTGCACGTTTCAATGTATGTGTATGTGTAAATGTTTTTTGCTGCGCGTCGCTGCTTGCCACGTGCGTGTGATTATTGGCCAAACGTTTTGTTTAATAAATCGGGACTGACTTAACGGATTTTGATCGGCATATGATTCTATTGAATTTTTTACATTTTATAAAAATGCTAATTTATTCACATGGTTATATTTGCAACAGACTCTCAATGGGTGTTGTTGGCTGAGGGGGGGGGGGGGGGGGGGGTAATTAGTAAAAAGAGCCGGTACGCAAAAAATAAAAAAATAGAAATTGCATAAAATTCACGTGAATCTATATGCAAAATTATAGGGGTCTAGCTCTAAAGGTGTGGCAGATAGAATTTTATAACCTGTTTTCGATAAGGTTTAAAATCGATAACAAAACAACAAAAATATATATCGTTTTTTGGTAACAAACTTGACCTGCGCGTGCTATCCACGGACCCAACAAAAAAAATTCAAGTCTCTAGGTCAACTACGTTCTGAGATCGACGCGTTCAAACATACGGACGGACGGACAGACGGACAGACGGACAGACAGACAGACGGACAGGGCTAAATCGACTCAGCTCGTCGCCCTGATCAAGAATATATATACTTTGTGGGGTCTGACACGCCTCCTTCTGCCTGTTACATACATTTAACAAAACCATTATACCCTGATTTCCCATTTTCAATGGGCTCAGGGTATAAAAAGTCTCCTGGATACGATAAAATTTGTGCAAACACTATTAGAATTCTCCCAAAAAAATGCATCCGGCTACTGACATACATATATAATGCTATGCTTCGACTCGAATACTTTCCAAGTCAGTGGAAATACGCAGAGGTTATAATGATTCCAAAGCCCAACAAACCGGAAGGCTGCACATCATCGTACCGTCCCATTAGTTTGCTGGTGACGTTCTCTAAAGTATTTGAACGTATACTTTTGAGTAGAATGTTACCTGTACTGGACGAGCTAAATATCATACCCGAACATCAGTTTGGGTTCAGAAGGGGACATGGTACGATCGAACAATGCCATCGCATTACGCAGGAAATTCTAAATGCGTTTGAAAGCAAAAAATATTGCACTGGAGTATTTTTGGATGTCAAACAGGCCTTCGATAGAGTGTGGCATGCAGGACTGCTGTACAAAATTAAAAAAGTGTTGCCCGCTCCGTACTTCTTAATAATAAAATCCTACTTAGAAAACAGGATATTTTATGTTCAAGAACAGGATGAATCGTCCACTATATGCACTGTTGATGCTGGAGTCCCTCAAGGTAGTGTTTTAGGCCCTGTTCTGTACACTGTCTTCACAGCAGACTTGCCTAGTACAAATGGTGTTCAGATAGCAACATATGCTGACGACACGGCAATCATTGCTACGAACAGTGACCCAACTGTTGCAGCCAACCTACTTCAAGAAGAACTTGGTCTAATTGAAGTATGGTTAAAAAGGTGGAGAATAGTGGTGAACGCCCAAAAGTCTGTGCAAGTCACATTCTCGCTCAGACGCGGAATCTGTCCCACAGTTTCGCTCAACGGCGCTACCATTCCAGTTAGCGAAACTGTGAAATATCTGGGAGTACACTTGGACCGCCGGCTTACCTGGAAACAGCATATAAAAGCAAAACAAGCTCAACTGAAAGCTAAGACAAAGAAAATGTACTGGCTTTTAGGTCCGCGATCACAGCTAAGCCTTGAAAATAAAATACGGTTATATAAGACTGTCCTGAAGCCAATTTGGACTTATGCGATGCAGCTATGGGGAACAGCAAGCAACTCAAACATAGAAATATTGCAGCGATACCAGTCTATGACACTCAGAACAATTACAGGTGCTCGTTGGTATATGACTAATTATGATATCCACAAAGACCTTAAGCTCCCTCTTGTCAAAGACGAAGTGAAGGCGGGCACAAAAAGATATATAAAAAGGCTACATGGTCACGGCAACGCCTTAGCACTGGGACTTCTAGATAACTCAAATGACAGTCCACGGCGCCTAAAAAGATTCCATGTCCTGGATCTCCCAAATAGACTATAAATAAAATAGGTTTTCTGTAAATATGTACATATGTAAATATATGGATTAAGCTCACTGGAGCTTAAACCATCCGGTTAGTTAGTATAGTAATTTAAACAATTTGCTTATTGTTATAAAAACAGATTGCAAATAAATAAATAAATTAAAAAAAAAAAAAAAATTTCAACCACAAACTTTGAAGCTGATGAAAGACCCGTTATTTTGCAATGCAACGGTAGATTCTTGTTCTATGCTTTATACACTGATTTTGCAATGTGATGAAATAAGTTTGTGCTGAATTTTGAAAGCAAAACTTGCAGAAAATTTAATTTAGCAAAATGGGACCACGTACACCTATTGAACAGCAGGAATTTGTTCTGAAACACTATAAAAATGGCCATTCCCGTAGAAAAATTGTTGATATGGTTGGACTGAGTGATTCTACAGTTCAAAGCATCATATACCGTTTTGTTCATGAAAATAGAACCCACGATAAAGGTAGAAATGCTCCAAACAAAATTTTTAATCCCAGGGACGAACGCTATATTGTAACAAAAAACCGGGATAACCCAAGGCTATCTGCTAGACAAGTAGCCAATGATGTTAAGGAGGAGTTGGGCAGGTCATGCCACCCAGAAACTATTCGCCGTGTGCTTCGGGAACATGACTTTAATGGTAGAGTACCACGCAAGAAGCCTTTTATAAGCGACAAAAACAAAAAGTGTCGCTTAAAATTTGCACATGAGCACTTGCACAAGGACATTGGATTCTGGAACACAGTTTTACTTTGTGATGAGTCAAAATTTAATTTGTTTGGGTCGGATAGGCCCTCATATGTGTGGCGTAGGCCTAACACAGAGCTTGACGCAAAAAATTTGAGGGCTACTGTAAAGCATGGCGGAGGCAGCGTTATGGTTTGGGCCTGTATGTCAGCAGCCGGGGTTGGGAACTTGGAGTTCATCGAGACTACGATGGATAAACTTAAATATTTAGATGTTTTTAAGTCAAATTTAATCCGAAGTGCTCAGAAACTGGGCATAAAGGAGGACTTCAGGTTTTACCAAGATAATGACCCGGAACACACTGCGGGAATTGTCCAGACTTGGCTGATCTGGGAATGTCCGCACGTTATGAAACCACCAGCCCAATCACCAGATTTAAATGTAATCGAAAATTTGTGGTCGATTTTGGAAACAAACATTCGTAAACACAAAATTTCAAACAAATCGTACCTAAAAACTGCATTGGTTGAGGAATGGGAAAAAATTACTCCAGAAGTCACTAAAAAGTTGGTGGAATCTATCCCAAAAAGGCTTAAAATGATAGTTAGCCAAAAGGGTGGTCACACCAAGTATTAATTTGTTGTTATTTTAAGTTTTTATAATGTTAAATAATGTTATTTCATAAGTGGTTGAAATAAGCTGTGGAACTGTCTTAGTCTCATTTTTTAGTTTTTGAACATTATTAAATAATGAAAAAATATTTAAAAAATAAATGAATTGATTTTGTAATATTTAAAACATCACACTAACAACCTGCGTTTAAATTTTTTGGATATTGCCAATAGTTTAGATTTTATAGCCCAACAAACTTTTTTTAAAGTGCTGGTTGAAATAAGCTGTGAACCACTGTATATATGGTCGAAAATGTGTTATTGCCCAGTGTATAGCTGCTAGTTCTTGTTCCGTAGTACCACTAACCATACAACATACCATACATATGGTTAGTGGTAGTACTCTTATTGCATTCACCTTTAGTGAATGCTCTTGATGCATATGCAACTGGGAGCTGGAGTCCATTATAGTTTTGAGTTAAAACTGCTCCACATGCTTGCCTGCATCTGTGATTATGCAAAATTCTTTGCTGAAATCTGGCTACTGCAATAAATTTGGTTGAACAAGTTGATTTTTTAGATACTGGAATGCCTTTTCACAATCTGATGTCCATTCAAATGGGACATTCTTTTTACATAATCTTGATATGTGTCGTGAATATTCGGCGAAGTTTTTTATAAAACGTCTATAATAATTGTAAAATGCAACGAATCTTCTAGCGCTGTCTGCGTCCGTAGGGACAGGATAGTTATTTATAACATCAAATTTTTTATCGTCTGGTAAGATTCCTTTGTCTGTGCATCTATGACCTAAAAACGTCACCTCGTGCATGAAAAATTAACATTTTTCTGGATGTAATTTCAGATTGTGATTTCTACAAAGTTTGAAAACATCTGTTAAATTTTTAATCATATGTTGTTCAGAACAACCAATAACAATTAAATCATCCATGTAAAGGAAAGCTTGTGAAGGCTCTAGGCCGGAGAATGCTATTGTCATCATTCTCTGAAATGAATTAGGCGCTATTTTTAAACCAAATGGTAATCGCGTGAAACGATATGAGCCATTGCTCGTTGAAAAAGACGTTATATTTCTTGAGCTTTCCTCGAGCTCAATTTGGTGGAAACCTGACATTAAGTCAAGGCATGAAAAATATTTTGCTCTACCCAATTGATCAAGAATATCGTCAATTCTGGGGAGTGGAAATTTATCTGACAGCAATTTTTTATTTATTTGGCGATAGTCAATTACTAATCGCCATTTTTTCTCTTTAGAGCCCGGAAGAGATTTCTTCGGGACTAATAAGAGTGGGCTATTATAGGGTGATACAGACGATACAACAATATTTTGTTCAATTAACTTTCCAACTTGATGCTGGATTTCTTCTATTTGGCTATGCGGATATCGATAATTTTTTACGTATACTAGCTCATCATTCTTAAGTCTCAATTTTTGCTTATAGAAGTTGTTTGTTGTGATTGGTTCGGTTTCAAGTCCGAACACATCACTATACTCGGTGCATATTTCTTCAAGTTGTTTTTTAAACAAAATTGGAAAATTGTTCTTCAATTTATTAATTACAGACTCTTTTCTATTGTATTTTAGATGTTGAACTACATTGTAGTTCGAAAGTGATTCAAATTTTATGTTATTAATGCCTACTGTTTGGCATTTATCTGTGGTATTTAAGAATCGGACAAAAGTATTTTTTGCTGTAGCAATAGTCTTTGCAACATAAACACCCGGTTTTCTTTCCTGATTTGGAATTAAAATGTTTTCTTCTGCTGAAGACAACTCTATTTGGTGTATCACTTGTGATCTTGCTGGTAGAAGTGTGGAATTAGTACCAGAACGAAATGTTATTGGAACATAGATAGGATACGTTAGGTTTTGTGGTCTAAGTATAAACCAATCTTCGGAACTATTGTAATCTAATTGACAATTAAATGTTTTTATGAAATCTAATCCTATTATTCCATCGCATGGGATTGCGAAATCTGAATGAAGTATATGAAATTTATATGGAATAATGTACTTGTCTGATTGGAGCTCGATTGAGGCTAATCCTTTGGAGTTTATTACTCCTTCTCCTATGCCTCGTATGTCTATTATTTTGTTTGAATTAATGTCATGAACGACATCGGAATTTTCTTTAATAATTGAAATATCTGCACCTGTATCAATCAAAAATGATATTTGTTTATTTGTTGCGACATTTTTGAATGATACGAAATTGTTAAGACTAAAGTTGATGGTATATATTTTGTGATTTAATTTAGAGTATCTGGAGGTGTCTGCGAGTTTCCCGAAATATCTTGGGTTACTCTTATATTATTAAAATTTCCCCTGTTGGAATTTCCACGGCCTCTAGAGCTTCCTCTATTTTGGCCTATATAATTACCTCTGTAATTATTGTTATTTTGGTAACCGGTGTTTTGGTAATTACCTCTTCCTCGGTATTTACCTCGGTTACCTCTATTATTGGCATATCTATGCTGCTGGTAGAACAGTACAGTATTTGCTTGACCTGTTGCTTCAGTACAGCTGTTTACAAATTTAGAAATTGCGTCGTTCATATTATTGAACGTGCCTGCCTGCATAATAAGTTTTACCTTATCTATTGAGCAGTTTTGGGTCATAGCCTTGACAGCAAGTGTTGTGCTGTATTTATTAGCTAATTCAGGTGTCAAACCATCATTGATATAAGCTCCTTCTAGAGACTTAGTCAATTTCTCTACCTCTTGGGTATATTGGTTTGCGGTTTTGCTCTTCTGTTGCAAGTTTAGGGGCTTAGCACAAATAACTTCTACTGACTCTCCTTTTACAGACTTTTTCAATTGCGAGATAATATCAACAATTGTCTGCTCATTGCTAATTAGGTTTCGAGCATGAGCTTTTAACTTTGTCTTTATTAGGCTTATTGCAATATTTTCATAAGTTCCCTTTAGTGAATCAACTAGAATTAGTGAATCAATGAAACTTTGCAAGTTTTCAGCCTTACCATCAAAATCTGTCATCAATGATGAGGCTAGTTTAAGAAAACTTTCTATCGTTTGTGCCATGTTTAGACTTGTATTAGCTTCCACAAGTGAATCAATATTGGTCTCAATATTATTTTCGGTGTTAATTATTGGTTTTGATTCATCCAAATCTTGGAATTGATTTGGATCAAATTCTATTGGAAAATAAATGTTTTTTGAAAACGTTAATCTAATATTGCGTCTAGCACTTATGCTTTCTAGTCTAGTGACTAATGAGCGAAGTAATTTGGTACATTGAGAATTATGTTCACTTGTGAGTCTGTGCTTAACAGAAGAGACTAATTCACTTATATTATTATATTCCGTAATAAGAATTGTTATGTGGTGAACTAGTGTTTCGACTCGTATTGTTTTATCTTTATTAATACATTTATACGATTTCTCGAATTGTTGTTTAAAGGAATCAATCTGTTTAGTTAATTCCCGCCATTCCATGTCTATTAACGGTTTAACCGTAACACAACAATCCTTGTTTCTCCAAGTATGTCATGATTTTCAACATAAGTTTTTACTTGGACATAGGGCAAGGTAGACAATATTATTGCTTTTTCGAATGTATTTAGTTGAACTAATGGGCTTACAGCGCCATTAAAAGTTTCAACATACACTGATTCAAATTTATATAATGTTATAAACTCTTTATAAGAGCGCAATATTTTTAAGGCGTTTTGCCGAAATTCTGGAATTTTTTTGTATATTTCTGCAATTTTCATCTGCATTTTTTTTTTTTTTTTTTTTTTTAATTTTGTCTAACTCCTCCTACTCATATACTTTTTCTTTATGCATCTATTATGCAACTTATATATTTTTATTAAGGCATTTGCTAATAACAAAATAACTATCATAATAAGAAGTACTGTTATTAACCTTAAGTCGATCGAAGCCGTTTCGACATTGTTAATAACATTTGCGATGGAATCCGCTACTTTTGAATTGTGGTCTAACATAATTTCTACTATTAGTATACTTTCGTCTTTGGAAATAGCATTTGAAAGCATTAAATTGGAATTTTGGATTAACAAATTTTTGTTTTTAAAGAATATGCATATATATTTATATTTATGTACTGTATTTATTTAATTTCATTATCATTTATTTAAAAATCTATGTATATTTATATATATATATATATATATATATATATATATATATATATATATATATATATGTAAGATTATATTATATATAGTTTATTGAATATTAAGTGATACCCGAAGGAAGAATTATAAAATAGGTAATAATAATATGTGAACAACGAATTTCGACTATTTTCGCGCAGACAGCTTAACGACTCCGTGGCGACGACAACGACGGCTCCTCTTCGACTATCATGGTGATCGCCCATCTTCAACTATCATTAAGCCTATCGATACGAATATCGTGTACCCCGTATCGATAGCACTTCTGTTACGTTCCTTCTTACATTCGGCCATCCTGATCCTCGTCATCCGTCCCGGATGACAACAGTTCCTCGTTCTCCGCAATAAATCTCCACAGCTTCATATTATCGCAGCTGGTGGCTGTGATATTCGGTCCCTCGATGTTTACGGCAGCTTTTTTAACATCATAGCGGCCATTTCGTTTTATTTTGACCACTTCGTATGGTCCCAAATACTCGCTTGCTAGCTTTCGACCCGCAGCAAACTGCGTTCGTTTTATAGCGACTAAATCGCCCAGTTTGTAGACATGCTCTGCTTGTCTCTTCTTGTCGTAGTTGTGCTTGTACGACTGCTGCGCCTTAAAGATGTTACGCTTGGCTTCTTCACGCAACTTCTGTCGCTCCTGGTCGAAGTCTGCTACTAACTCCTGGTTTAATGACTCCAGTACTCGACCCTCAGGGCTGACATTCATCTTCGTTCCGAACATAACTTCAAATGGTGACTTCTTTGTGGACGCATGTACGTGAGAGTTTATAGCCATCTGGACTTGTGGTACGAACTTGAACCATTTCGACGGCGCATCTGCAGATAGCTTAGCTAAAATGGACACAATAGAACGATTAACGCGCTCTACCTGACCATTGCCTCTGGCTACTCCGGTTGTCGACCATATATGTTCAACTTTATTCCCAGCAACGAAATCTGCAAACGCATTTGATGTGAAAGCGACGCCTCTGTCGCTAATGATTCGTCTGGGAAATCCAAACACGCTCGACCAATCGCTCAGCTTTCTGACAACTTCTTCCTGGCCTGTTGACTTGGTTGGGAACAGCCACACAAACTTTGAAAACGCATCCACAACCGCTAGGATGAACTTGTACTGCTTAGAAGTTGCATCCATCGGACCCAAATGATCAATATGCAGCGTATGGAGTGGTGTCTTGCCCTTGTCAATACAGTGTAGCAAGCCTTCTCGCTTGCCAGTCTTCTTACTGTGAACAATACAAATAATGCAATTAGAAATATGTTTTCCAACTTTACCCTCCAAATGCGGTATCCAGAACAGTTGGCGAATATTGTGCATAGTTTTCTGTACAGCAAAATGACCCATGTTGTGTGCGTTGAAGTTCTCGTACGGCTTGATTTGAAGTATACTCGTAACGGCTTTGATGTGATCATCATTTTGCTGCGTCTGCTTCAGCCTTGCTGCAACCTCCGACGAGACCACACAAACATCTAACGAGTAACGGCTGAGGAAATCAACATGCTTCATCTTGTCCAGCCGTTGCTCCAACTGCAGCTTGTCATTGTAGGCCTTGGTGCGCTCCATGATGGCCTTCGACGCTTGCAGCGTGCTCTCGTCCAGCTCGTTCTTAAGCGCACGCGCCGACAGCTCGTTCTCCACGACAGTCTGCTTCAGCTCCTTCTCATTGTCCTGGTAGAACTCCAGGTTGCTTTGCAACTGGACCAACTGGCTCCTTAGCTCCTCGTATTTGGCCAAAGCTATCCAATTGCGTTCCAGTTCCTGTTGCTGCAAACGCTGCTGTGTCTCCAGGCGCTGCGATGCCTCCAGCTGCATCTCTGCGAGCTTTGTTTGATTCTCTTTTTCGATTGCCAAGATCTGTTGATGCGCCTCGTGCAGCTCCAGCTCTGTGACTTGTGCGTCCGCCTGCAGCGTCTTGTGCTCCACTTGCAGCTGCTCCAGCTGCTGCGTCTTCTGCTTAATTAGACCCCGAAGCTCTTCCAGTTGCTGCTCCTCCTGCCAGCCAATTGCACGCAGATCCGCGTGCAGCGCATCGTTCTGCTGACGCAGCTGCTCCAACTGTTGACTCAGCTCGAGGACGCGCAGCTGCTCCTGCTTGTAGCGATTGCCCGCCTCGAGACTCTTCTCGAACTGCAGCGGTACTGATGCACAGCTCGAACTATCAACTACATTGAAGACATCGTAGGGCAGCTCTGGTTCCTGTTTCTCGCTTTCCTCTTCTATGTTAGCAAATATGAATCCTTCTGGACCAACGGATAGGCGAAACCTTTTGATGAAATCGTAACCAATGATTGCGTTATGGCTCATTGTGTTGTTCGCAACTACAAGGAATTTCTGCGTTGAGTTTATACCATCGATTTGTAATTCAGCCTGTATCTCGCCAATTGGCTGTGTAAACTTGTTGCCGCGACCACGTAGTTTGGAGATGCTCTGCAAAATATTTACATTTCCCAACTTTTTCAGCACGTTTTCCGTAATCATCGACACGTCAGAGCCTGTGTCGATCAAACATTCAACAACAAGGCCATTTATATTTGCTGATTTGATACGACTCTGGTCTACCACTACTTGCACACTGCTTGTTTTAGTTGGACAATTGTGAGAAGTATGTCCCTCGTTTTTGCAAGCGAAGCATTTTGTCGGCGAAGTACAATCCTTTCTTTTATGATCGTATGAACCACAATTAAAACACGACTCCTTCTTATGGCTCTTAAACTCCTTTCTCTGCTCCACTGGCCAGCGTGTATTTGAGTTTGTGCGTATTGTTCCATTTTCTCCTGCTCCATTTACCAACTGTAGTAGTTCGTACTCCTCTCTCAGCTCCTTAAATGTTTTACAACGGTACATGGCCACTTTATACTCATTTTTTATTTGCAGGCCGTTCACAATGTGACGTAATACAGCGGCTTCCTCTATATCACCTACACTTGCAAGCTTTTTCATTTGCAGTATGTACTCGTGAAACGACTCACCCTTATTCTTTTTCCTTTCGCTCAGCAGTTTGTGTATATCGGCACTGTTCTGTTTACACTCAAACTCGGCGAATAGTTTTTGTTTGAGCTCAGCAAAGTCACTCACGCATTCGGCTTCTAAGAACAGTCTGGCGGCGCCACACATTTTGCCTCTCGCTTGTACGTACATTTGCTTCTGTGTAAGTTCGTACGCTTCGGCATTGCGCTCAAAAATCTCGAACCATTTCGCCACTGGCACCGAACTGCCGTTAAAGTCGCTCACAACCTTCTCGAAGTTTTCGGCCGTTATTTTTACTTTGCTTTCGCGATTTTCGTCTACTTGTATTTTGAGCGTCAATAGCTGAATTATCTGCTGCAACGGTGCACAACTATCTGCACCAACTATGCTGTTATTTGTAGGCTCCATTATATTAATTTTACTCGGGGTGTCTGCTGTTGTCTCCACGTCACTGCACTCGTCTTCAGAATTAAAAAGTTGTTTTCCTTTTTTGCCCTTTTTTACCGTTGACCTTCGCTTTGTCTTGTCTTTACAAAAATGCACTGTTCAACTCTTGTGGCACTGCTTTTTCTATTGTCAGATCACAACTAAACAACTTTACGATGTTTGATCTACAATAAAAAGTTCAGTCAACTATACCACACTTTTCTGGTGCTTTTTATTTTTGCAACAATGTCAACTACGCACAACACAAAGTCAAAAAACCAACTGTGCTGAACATTCCGATCTCAACGTTTTCTGCGAATTGTCTAGGCACGTATGTGTGTGTCTGCAACTTTTCCACTCAAATGCAAGTGCCGTTACTTTTATATTTCGACGCTTTATTACCACGATTTTTAAAATATTCTTGCGCATTCAGGCCCGGCTGAGCCCCCAAATGTAAGATTATATTATATATAGTTTATTGAATATTAAGTGATACCCGAAGGAAGAATTATAAAATAGGTAATAATAATATGTGAACAACGAATTTCGACTATTTTCGCGCAGACAGCTTAACGACTCCGTGGCGACGACAACGACGGCTCCTCTTCGACTATCATGGTGATCGCCCATCTTCAACTATCATTAAGCCTATCGATACGAATATCGTGTACCCCGTATCGATAGCACTTCTGTTACGTTCCTTCTTACATATATATATATATATATATATATATATATATATATATATATATATATTATAATTAGTAGTTTGAAAATTTGTTTAACATCTAAATTTTTTGTTTTAAATTCTAGTTTTATCCCTAATCGATCAACGCAGTGATCTTCCTGTCTAATTTTTGTATGGCTTTACGGGCCAAACCCTATCGGGCAGAAAAGGTTCCGCCCAATTTTACAATATTTCTTACAAATTTTTTTTAAAATTAATTTAAATTATATTGCGTTGTGTTCTATCTTCTTCGTTTTAGCATCAGCTGGTCGTCGCCGGTTGGCACGCTGATGCTCCATCGATGGTGTAAAAGACGGCCTGCCTTTCACACTTTTGTTTCTGCTGCTGCTGTCCGGGGCCTATGGGCTCAGGCGATACCGGTGCTGGTCGTCGCACCAAGTGTTAGGCGGCATGTGTAGTTGCAGTGGGGTGTAAAGAGAGGTCCTGGGCAATCCTGGGGGCACCTTTTTTCCTGTGTTGGGAGCGGCACTGGCTTTTGGAGGAGTTTTTGTGGTATTAGTAGTTTCTATATTCGGTATATGATTATCTGAGTGAGAGTGGGTTGGCTTGTTGTTTGCTTTTATTGACTTTAAAAAGTCAAGTTCATGTTGCAATTTTTGTGCAGTTTTCCATGAGGGTGGTGCATTGTTTAAATATAGTAGCCACTTGATGTGTGCTATTCTTTTTTTAATTTTATTCTGCACTCCACCTCTCTTTGCATTTCTTTTTGCCATCACTCACTCTACTCACTCAGCATATCATTCTTACTCCTCCAGTTTGCCAGGCAGTGGTTTTTGTAGTGCTGCTGTTACTCTTGCTGATCATAGTTGTTGTTGTTTTTCCATAAGTTGAGATTACTCCTTGTAGTGCTGCTGTTACTCTTGCTGATCATAGTTGTTGTTGTTTTTCCATAAGTTGAGAATACTCCTTGTAGTGCTCCTTCGGACTTTTTGTCGTGGATAGTGCCTCTGCGGGGGCGGCAGCGGCAACGGGACCTTCGTTGCTTTGATTTCAAATTATTTCACACGTTATTATGTCACACGTTCGTGACACTTGTCACGGTCACCATGTAGTATATGATGTAAAATAAAACACATCTATCTTGGTTCAACTCGTAATCGAGAGTGTTTCTCTGTTTTTTATTCAATTATATATTTGTCTTATTAAATACAATATTCTAGGTGAGCTCTGCCGCTGAAAGCGTCGGCAGAGAGAGAGAGTTGCAGTAGATATGTGCCAATATGCTTATGTATATATATGTATATATGTACAGACGGTACATACTCAAGAAGTGCTTGGACTAGCGTTCTGACGCTTCGGCCCGTCCGCATAAGCGACGGATCGTATTACTGCACTTATATATATATATTTATGATTGTATAAGCATAACAACAAAGTGTCATTGACATGAGTTGTTATGAGTTGATACTCTAACTTTAAGCTGGGAATATGACCACTTGTTATATTGTATACTCTACAATACTGTGGGCATATGCTCATTTGGCATGCAACATACTACATCTTACCAATTCTTATTAAGCTTATTTATATAGGTGGCACAGGCATATGAATTTTGCAGCTGGGCGTTACAAATTTTGTTGCCAATTTGCCACGCCCCCAGTAGGCGTAGACATATCATATTTGGCAAGTTCCTAGGAGTCGAGGGTAACGTAACTGTAAAGTTTGGATGCTTACACTCCAAAAATGTGAAAGTTACAGGGTATTTTTTCGATATACCACGCCCCCAAAGGGGCGTAAGATTTATTTTTGGGGAATCAATAGAGGAGGCCCCCAATAACACATACATCCAATTTTGAATCGTCTAGCTCTAAAACTGTAGGAGCTATAAGCTTTTTGCGATTTGCCACGCCCCCTGAAGGCGTAGGTATGTCCGCCATATCTTTTTGATCTTGGGTTGCTTATCCGAGTACATATATCAAATTTCAAGTCTCTTGCATCAATAGTGCTCAAAATATAGCTGATCTTGTAAAATCACTCTATATTCAGATCCGATTTGCCACGCCCCCAGTGGGCGTAGACATCAAATCTTTTTATGAATCTTTATAGAATCGTAGCGTTAAGTTACGTGCCAAATTTCAGCATTTTAGCTTTAAAACTGTAGAAGTTACAGTTTTCCCGATTTGCCACACCCCCAATGGGCGTAGATATATCCGCCATATCTTTGTGAGCTTGGGTGGTCAACGCAAGTATACATTCCAAATTTCAACTCTCTAGCTCTTCAACTAATATGATTTCTATATCTATTAACTATGGGCGCAACCATTTTCCGATTTGCCACGCCCCTAGTGGGCGTATCCGGAAAATCTTGACACTTTATAATTCGAGGGTATACATCAAATCTTTTTATGAATCTTTATAGAATCGTAGCGTTAAGTTACGTGCCAAATTTCAGCATTTTAGCTTTAAAACTGTAGAAGTTACAGTTTTCCCGATTTGCCACACCCCCAATGGGCGTAGATATATCCGCCATATCTTTGTGAGCTTGGGTGGTCAACGCAAGTATACATTCCAAATTTCAACTCTCTAGCTCTTCAACTAATATGATTTCTATATCTATTAACTATGGGCGCAACCATTTTCCGATTTGCCACGCCCCTAGTGGGCGTATCCGGAAAATCTTGACACTTTATAATTCGAGGGTATACACGAGTATATGTTCCAAATTTCAAGTCTTTAGCTTCAATAGCGTAGAAAAATATTGCATTCATACGGACAGACGGACAGACGGACGGACAGCAAGACGGACATTTCACAAAACCAATATACTCTTTTTCCCTTTAGGAAACTAGTATAATAATAATAATAATAATAATAATAATAATAATAATAATAATTATACTAATTATTATTATAATAATAATATGATAATAATAATAATTAATTTAATTATATCCTTTTAAATAAAAAGAAAATTTTAAAATAAACATGAAAATTTCAATAACACGAAATACAAATTTAGTTTAATCTTTGTGTGGAATTCCTCCTTATTCTTAGGTTATTCAAAGATTCATCGAACGAAAGATTGTCATGGCCACTGGGTTGCAATTCTTAGGATCCTCTTTTAACTTTTAACTTCCAGGGACTGACACTAGACCCGTTAAGCTTGAGCTTCCCAGTTACAAACTGCTGATAGGCAGACACTGCGATGCAAGTTTAAAAGTAAGTCTGTTGAGCACTTAAGATCAGATGTATAGATCTTTGAAGAGGTACGAAAATTCTGAAGGAGATTCTCTGTAAACCTCTCTCTGAGGCTTTAGACAAGAAGTCAAATAGATATAAAACTTACTACTTCTGTGTCATTTCAGTCCCACCTATTGCACCTCACTTACGGGTTTAAATTAAAATCATAAGTCGCATATTTTAAAACTATGTGAAGTCTGCATAGCACATACTGAATAAATAGTGTACAAGTTATGCTAGAATTATAGCTCTTTGTATTTTTGGGCATAGAGGAATGTTGTCAATGAAATTTTGTCAATATATTCGATAATCATTGCCAATGACTTGTCAATGTCTGCGGACAGTGTTACATGAACCCCACCAAAGGCTTGGCCCCACCTAAGCTCATAACGCTAGCCACAATAACAATAAAAACTAATAAATTTTAAGAGCTAATGTCAACACGCGTCATGTAGCACGCACAAACAGACAAACCCCTCAGATAGACCTCTCTGGCAGAGGCCTACCCTCTCTTCTGGTCGGGCTTTGGAGCTGCACACGGCGTGTTCAATGACCATGACGTTGTCGTTCTAAAGACATTTTGCTACGGTTTGAACTTGTTTATTGTTTATTTTTTTACTTATGCTGCGGCAAGTCAAAGTTGAAGCAGAAGTAGAAGATGAAGTGGAAATGGAAGTCGAACTGGAGCTGCTGGCGGTGCCGGAGCGGCTAAGGGTGCGGCTGACATTAGTCAGACTCTCGACTCAATTTTAATACCCTGAACCCATTGAAAATGGGAAATCATGGTGTAATGGTTTTGTAAAAATGTATGTAACAGGCTGAAAGAGCCGTGCCACACCCCATAAAATATATATATTCTTGATCAGCGCGACAAGACGAGTCTATATAGCGCTGTCTGTCTGTCCGTCCGTTTGTCCGTCCGCCCGTGTGAACGCTGAGATATTCTAAAGTACGCAACCTAGAGACTTGAAACTTAACTTGGCCTAGTATACCATACGTTGAAGAAGATTATCATATTTTTTCAATAACTGATCCCATATCGTTTTCATCGGCATCTGTCCATAATTTGAATTCGTTTCTTTGAACAGGCTTTAAAGTACATTAATTGACCTAGAAATTTCAAATTTACTGTATATATGCGTTATATGCGTATTCACCATATAACAAATACGGAGATAATGTGATCTTTAGATTTTGGACGCCACGCCCCTTTCACCCTTAATTCGTAAATCAAATTCTAGAGATTTATGCTTTGATAAATACACACATATGAATATCAATATATTATAATAAGTTGTGAAAGTTTGATGTAGATAGTCCATTGCTGAGAAAAGTTTTTCAATTAAGTTTCCATAGTCGCAGTTACTGCGTCAACTTTGCAGTTAGCAGAGCGCGTGCTTATGCGTGAATGCATATGTGTGTATGTATGTGTAGTTTGTACGTATGCATAAATATATAGGCTCTTCACAGTGTTCAGGGTATCTCCAAGTCGAGAAGTCTCGATTAGAAACCATTGAAAATGGGAAATCAGGGTATAATGGTTTTTGAAAATGTATGTAGCAGGCAGAAGGAGGCGTGGCAGACCCCACAAAGTATATATATTCTTGATCAGCGAGCTGAGTCGATTTAGCCCTGTCCGTCTGTCTGTCCGTCCGTCTGTGCGTCCGTCCGTCTGTCCGTATGTTTGAACGCGTCGATTGAAGCATCTAGACAAGCTAGAGACTTGAATTTTTTGTTGGGTTCGTGGATAGCACGCGCAGGTCAAGTTTGTTACCAAAAAACGATATCTATTTTTGTTGTTTTGTTATCGATTTTAGACCTTATCGAAAACAGGTTATAAAATTATATCTCCCACACCTTTAGAGCTAGACCCCTCAAATTCATGTGATTCATGTGAATTTTATGCAATATCTATTTTTTTATTTTGTGGATACCGGCTCTTTTTACTAATTAATTTTCAGCCGCTTCTGTAGTTTTGTATTTGTCATACATATATCGCCTTTTACACGCATACATTCAAACAGACCACCGTTTTTGTATGTACACACACTCATACGTTCATATGCGCGCATTTCAGCATATTTTAAGAATCACAATTGCGATTGATCTGCTTCTTTAGTTTCTTTAGTTTTGTATTTGTCACACATCGCCCTTGTAGAAGTACTTTGCGTGTTGCCAACAAGAAACGCATTACTGGTGTAGCGTAGTGGATAGACGCAAAGCGCGTAAACGAAAGGTCTCGGGTTCAAATCTCAGTGACGACAGCGTAACTTTTTAAAATTTTTTTTAAATTCATAAACATAAGGTGGTTGTGCTAGTTGAGATGATGCGCTCTATCGTTACATATGTAGTAAATAGATACAGGTTCGAGTCCAGGCACGGTGATGTTTGTTTTTCTTCTTCTTTTTTTGTTGATTTGTTTATTTATTTAATTATTTATTTATTTTGGATTTACATACATACTAGATGAATAAAATTTCAAAATTATAATATAATTTTGGAAAATTTAATGTTATATGCAAGCTATATAGCATATTCAACAATGAAAATCGGACGGGGCTCAGGGGATCTTCTAGTCGGGCACCTCCGACTAGAGTTTTCTTACTTGTTTTTTTTTTTTCATTTTGATTTTTATTTTTTAATTTGCTACTGACAAAAGAAACAGAAAAAACAAGTAAGAACGTTGCATGAGAGCGAACCTAATGCGTGATACTAGTTTCCCATAGGAGCATCTGGTATATTCAATTTATTAATATATCTCAGATTTTGCATTTATGTAGATTTATGTGAATTTTATGCAATTTAAATTTTTGTTACATTTTGGATACCGCCTTTTTTAACTAATTAACTACCCCCTCATATACTGCCAATTGAAGGTCTGTTGCAAATATAACTATGTGAATGAGTTAGCATTTTTATAAAATGTAAAAAATTCAATAAAATCATATGTTGAAAGTTTCATCAAGTTCCGTTAAGTCAGTCGCAATCTATTAAACATAACGTTTGGCCAATTATGACACGCACGCGTTAAGCAGCGACAGCAAAATACATTTACATTTACACATATGTACATACATTGAAACGTGCAAGCGCGTTTGCTTATGCATGGTCACAAATAAATTCAGCGCCATTCATTCTAGCATATTCTTCAACCAAAATTGTTATTGAGTTGTGTTTGCATTTTCAGCCGCTTCTTTAGTTTTGTATTTGTCAAATATCGCCCTTTATACGCATACATTCAAACCGACCACCGTTTTTGTATGTACACATATAAATACATACGTTCATATGCGCGCATTTCAGCATTTTCTAAGAATCACAATTGCGATTGATTTATGTTTATATTGTGTTTGCATTAACAGCAGCTTCTATAGTTTTGTATTTGTCAAAAGTCGCCCTTGTAGTGAAGTAGTTTCGGATTTGCCAACAGGCAATGCAAAACTGATGTGGCGCAGCAGGTAGATGAAAAGCGTGTAAGCAAAAGGGTCTGCGTTCGAGACGCGGCGGCGACGGCATGAAAATAGTTGCGCAGCTGTTCGTGCCTACATACATACATACATGATGGGTTCCATCGTCAATTTTTTTGTGTGGAATAATTTTGTTCGGAATAAGTCGATATTTGTGTAATCGATATTTGATATTTACATTTTATGTCATGGTCACACACACAAAAAGAAAATAACATAACTGACCTAGGCTATACGAAAAATGATAATTTTAGCAGATAAATTATTTGAAGAACTTCAGCATTAAATCGAATTACATATATTTCTCAGAAATGCCGTTTGTCGTCTTAGCAATTCTTATTCAGCTTATTTATATAGGTTGCACAGGCATATGAATTTTGCAGCTGGGCGTTACAAATTTTGCTGCCAATGTGCCACGCCCACAGTAGGCGTAGACATATCATATTTGGCAAGTTCCTAGAAGGAGTCTAGGGTAACGTAACTGCAAAGTTTGGATGCTTATACTCCAAAAATGTGAAAGTTACAGGGTATTTTTTCGATATAATACGCCCCCAAAGGGGCGTAAGATTTATTTTTGGGGAATCAATAGAGGAGGCCCCCAGTAACACAAACATCAAATTTGGAATCGTCTAGCTCTAAAACTGTAGGAGCTATAATGTTTTGCGATTTGCCACGCCCCCTGAAGGCGTAGGTATGTCCGCCATATCTTTTTGATCTTGGGTTGCTTATCCGAGTACATATATCAAATTTCAAGTCTCTAGCATCAATAGTGCTCAAAATATAGTTGATCTTGTAAAATTCAGATCCGATTTTCCACGCCCCCAGTGGGCGTAGACATCAAATCTTTTTATGAATCTTTATAGAATCAAAGCGTTAAGGTACGTGCCAAATTTCAGCATTCTAGCTTTAAAACTGTAGAAGTTACAGTTTTCCCGATTTGCCACGCCCCTAATGGGCGTAGATATATCCGCCATATCTTTTTGAACTTGGGTGGCCAACGCAAGTATACATTCCAAATTTCAACTCTCTAGCTCTTCAACTAATATGATTTCTTGACTATGGGCGCAAGCATTGTCCGATTTGCCACGCCCCTAGTGGGCGTATCGGGAAAAACTTGACAGTTTATAATTCGAGAGTATACACGAGTATATGTTCCAAATTTCAAGTCTCTAGCTTCAATAGCGTAGAAAAATATTGCATTCAAACGGACAGACAGACAGTAAGACGGACATTGCACAAAACCAATATACTATTTTCCCTTTGGAAAACTAATATAACAAGTAAGAGTGCGCTAGTCGAGACTGCTCGACTAGGGGATACCCTGAGTCCTCTGAAGAGCCAAATATCAAATCATTCTACGCTTTTTTATGCATACACAGAAACAACACATACACACACATGTGCTCGCACGCGTAAGCGTGCGCTCTGCCAACTGCGCAGTGGACGCAGCGACTGCGCTTGGACTGCAATGTGGGCATTACTAATTGATTAATTACTTTTCTTAGCGATGGACTAACTGCACCAAACTTTCACAACTTATTAATGGCATATCCATATGTATGTACTTGCCAAAGCAGAAGTCTCTAGTATTTGATTTGCGATTTTTACAAATGAGGGGCTATTGGGGGCGAATGGGGCGTGGCATCCAAAATCTAAAGATTACGTTATCTCCGTATTCATTACACGCAACTACAAGCAAATTTGGAGACGCTAGCTCAAAACACATTAAAATTATCGCCTTAAAAACACATTAAAATTATCGATAAATGCTCATAAAATCGAAATGGAATGAGTTATCAGAAAAATTTTATAAACTTGTGCAGCGTATGGTATTATCGAGTATTCATGTAAAATTTCAAGTCTCTACGTTGCGTACTTAAAAACAGACGGACGGACGGACAGACGGACAGGGCTAAATCGACTCAGCTCGTCGCCCTGATCAAGAATATATATACTTTGAGGGGTCTCACACGCCTCCTTCTGCCTGTTACATACATTTTCACAAAACCATTATACTCTGATTTCCCATTTTCAATGGGCTCAGGATATAAAAAAACATAATCTAAAATATCTGTTATTATAAGTAACTGGCCGTCATTCTTTTGGGCCCGCGCTACTGGACCAGCGGCAGCCGTAGACGCAGCGCGGAGTTCCAGTTTGATAGTTAGTGCCACCTAAACCTATAAGCTTCACATGCGCTAAAACGCTTACGAGGAACTAATCTGCAGTCAACTAATTGTCACTTGACATTGACTTAGCTAGTCCACGATAAAGTTCAGACATGGCCATTCTGAGCCACCCAATTGTTCTATCCACTCCATGCGCACAAGGGCACATGTATCAATACGCACTTACATAATTCACTCTCATATCCGGGTGCCTACGCAGTAAGTGCCACTGGAGTGTAGTGCGCACTCAACAGACTTCCGAAGGCGCGGCTAAATCGAATTCTGTTGTGGGTTCGTTTTTTAACCATTCGCCCATCAATCTGACCATTGTGGGAAATTAGATTTATTACAGCGAAGATGATTATGGCTATTTGAACACACTTGAAAAACGAGCCAGCTCACAAAAGCAGCCGAACAAGCAACGCACTCGCTCAGAAATAAGTTTGCGTGAATCGCCCATCAATAGCTTGAATACAAATTTCGATGATTTTAGCCGTTTTTGGTTCTTGCTCAATATATTCTAATAACTTGTAAAATCCTTTTTAGATTTGAAGTGAATAAAGTTGAAATACGTTCAAAAAATATTAGAAACAATTTTTAAGTTATGATTGAGTGTAAGCTCGCATTAAGATATTTAATCATTAAATTTTAATGGCAGTCGCATATTAATTATTGCATTATAATTTTCACTTTGTTAATCCGGGTTAGGTGCAAGTCCATAAATATCCAAAACGGGTCTTAACATTATCGCTTGGGTCTAATGGAATTGTTTTTATTTCTTTTTGGTTGGTTTAGTTCTGGGTAGACTTCATGCATCAGTCTGAATACGCGTATCACTTCTCGCCGCCAACGGCGAAAGTGGCTAGCAAGTAGAATCCAGACCAGCTGAGGTACTTGACTGGGTCGCCGGAGCCCTCGAGCTGTGTCTCCAAATACTCGGAGCCGATCTTGGTGAGGAAGGCGAGTACGGCCATGCTGCCCATGATGTAGGAGCCCTCGTTGATGGCCAGATAGCAGAGGGAAGTTATATTGCCCAAGATGGTCAATAGCTTCAGCGTGTCAATGGCCCCGTCCACCTCCTCGCCCTCGCCCTTGATCAGGCCAACCAGGACAGATATGGCCATGGGCACAATGAACAGCCCATGTCCCAATGCAATGTTGTTGCTTTCGCCGCCAAAGAAAAGCTCAATGTTGACAAGCGGCAATGGGACTATCTCCATAATGGCATTTGTCGTCTTCCTGGCTTTCTGCGTACCGTCGCTCCCCACAAAGATGTCGATCAGCCCCAGCAGGCCGTGGCAGAAGCCAATCACGCAGGCAGAGAACGCGAACGGATGCTCCTGCGGCTGCATCGCGTAGAACCCGTAACCAGTCACACCGCACAACACCGCGTTCAGTACGCCAGAGACAGCCGAATTGTCCGACATATTTGCAGTCTCTTTTACTTTGCTTGAGACGTGGTACCTATGCGCTCGGAGAACAGCCAAATGATTTCGTCAGAAACCGAGCGTTGATTAACTCAAAATTTAGCACACTGAAATATATCCACAGGGTGATTTAGAATAAGAAAATAACACGAAATTCACAATTATTTGAATTTTTACTTTTCTCTCAATATGTCGACCGAATTGTTAGACCTACTCTGTGATACTGAGATCAATGTAATTTGGTTACGTTGACAACTACTGCGACTGGATTTACCCAGGCACCTTGAAACTTTTGTTTTTATCAAATGTTTCAAATTCATTTCTAATATGTATATAGGGCCTTTTTAGTATCCTTGTTTCCATTTCTAAAGCCAAAACCTTTTT
The DNA here is from genome assembly GCA_035045145.1 of Drosophila meridionalis. Classification (NCBI taxonomy): domain Eukaryota; kingdom Metazoa; phylum Arthropoda; class Insecta; order Diptera; family Drosophilidae; genus Drosophila; species Drosophila meridionalis. The sequence continues at coordinate 2,449,192 of JAWNPG010000027.1, read as the reverse complement.
ATATAGCCTGAGTCCATTGAAAATGGGAAATCATGGTATAATGGGTTTGTTAAATCTATGTAGCAGGCAGAAGGAAGTACATATTCTTGATCAAGGCGACGAGCCAAGTGGATTTCGCCCCGACCATCTGTATGTCCGTTCGTCTGTCTGTCTTTAAGTATGTTTGAGCGCGTCGATCTTAGAAACCAAGAAAGCTAGACCTGAAATTGTTTTGGTAAGTCCGTGTATAGCACGCTCAGATCAAGTTTGTTAAAAAAATAATAACTATTTTTGTTGTAATGTTATCGATTTTAAGCCATTTTGGAAATACGTTTTAAAATTACATATGCTACATGTTCAGGCATGAACATAGAAATATATATAAATATGTAAACATGCCTTCTATGCACTTGACGACTAGCATGCAGTGCGATAGATGAAGAAAGGCCACATGCGTGGAATCTTAAAATAGCCAGATGAACGCTGACCCTTACAACGTCAGCGATAGGTTAAGAATAGATAATAGACGAACGCTGAGCCCTACAACCTCAGCGTTAGTATAAGAATACAATAGACCAATGCTGAGCCTTACACACTCAGCAATAGACACACTATTTTTAAGGGTTGAAATTATGCATGAGGCTGGGTATATATACCCAGCCTCAGAAGAATAAAGATCAGTACAGTACTAAACCCCAACATAGTCAAGTGTATTCATTCAAGGTCCTTCGAGCCGGATATAGTATTGACTGGAAAGCAACACAGTCAAGTACTGCGTGCTTCCAGCTGAGTGATTACTGTATTCGATCCCGGTCATAAAAACCGAAACCACAAATTTACTAAATGTTTGTGGAAAGTGCTTAAATAATATCTTTGGCTTACCAACCCACGCTGTGAGTAGAGGCACAGCACGATCAACCTGGTGATCAAAACAAAAAAAACCTCTAACGGGTCAAGCCAAAGAATGAAGAGATGCTGTTAACAAAAACTCTAGAGAAACAATCAGAGATATATGACAGCATCCTGCAGGCCATAGCTAAAAAGGATGAGTTTGCAGTTGTGGATAAGTTGGCAGCAGAATTCACTGCCAATCATTCACTGCTGAAGAAAATCGGTGTCATCAACCATCAATATTTTACAGAGAAAATATATGATTGGATTATGGAATCAATCAGGAGCTACAAGAAGGCCCTGATGAAGGTCGAAGTTGCCGACCACACTATGGACACCGACAAACCATCTACAAGCAAAAATTGGCAAATGCGACCAGAAACACCCAGGCAAGAAAATACTCAAGAGGAAATAATATTTTCACACAGAAGTATGAGCCTAAAGGATGAGTGGATTAAGCTTGTTGACGAAAAACGTCTAAAAGTAAGGCAATACATCAAAGAAGTGTATGCCTACCTAAAGTCAAGCAACCAGGAAGAAATCTTTGAACATAAAGATAAGCTAAACTTCCGATTGAACGAAGTCCAGACACTGTTCACGGGCTTACAGGCAAGATATGGAAAATCTGCCTACGACAGCGACTATATAGAAGAACTGGAGTTCCTCGTCAACAGGCTGTCAGATAAACTTAACAAAAGAGTAAGTGATTTGCAGAACATAGACGAAGACCTTCCGCTGTACGAAGATCCAAAGCCCCAGAAACCAAAACTTCCTCATTTCTATGGAAATCCAAAAAAAATGGCCAGCGTTCTTCGAGATATTCTCGAACATGATTCACAAGAGGAAGGATATGGTCATAAGCCATTTCTCAATTGCAGTTGGCAACTACAATGCAGCGTGGGACTATTTGTGCAAGCGCTATGCAAAAAGGTGCCAACTATTGGATATCTCCATTAACCAGCCAATGAACAAGGAACTGAAGAGCAATTATGAAGACAGTATCCGCAAGTTCGAGAGCACCTCCGTTAATAGGGACACCGTCATCGCTGATCAGAAGCTATCAAGCCATAAAACCGCCGCTAAAAAAGAAAATAGTGGTCTGGAACCAGTGCCAGTAAAACGGAACAGCGAGTGGCATTTCATCCCGCCGGCAAGCCCTCACATGGGAGGATTAGGAGAAGATAAATGGTCAGTGGGAAATATATCCAAAAAGGATCAACCGCAAGAGCAGGAGGACATGGAAGATGGGGACGAGAGTGTAATTGCTGTCACATTTTCGATACCGACATCAAAAGATATCCAATAGGAAGATCAGTCGATTGACGATACTTACATTGATAGCAGCCCGAAGGATGTCCAGGACAATTCTGCCGAAACTGCAACTGCAACTAGAAGAACAGCTGGAGATAAAAATGATGGTATCGTCTCAAATTCAGTAAACACCGCTTCAGCAACCACAGCAGAGGCTTTGAAACAACAAATTGCTTCGGAAACCACTAAGGCTGCAAATATATTAACGACAATTAAATCGGCGGTCGAAAACTTCATTGAGAGCAGCAACAACACCATTTCAAAGGAAAATATCGGATCCACTACAAGCTATTCGTTCGCATCCCAAAGGCAATCGTTATCAATAGCTGCTCTAACGCAGCATAATCTTCAAAAAGTGGATAACCCTAATTTGGAGGCCTTGACATCGGCAGCAATGATGCAAGCGGCCTCCCTCTCAGCTTACTCAACCATTGACGACATCTACAAAGGGTGTATACAATTGGAATGGGAACCGCCACCAGCGCAGAAGACCAAGGAAGCAGCTGAGTACTCGACAATATCTGGCTATCGCATTTTCCGGGCCCCGCAGAATGTTCAGGCACGAACATAAACTATACAAGGATTGGAATAGTAATAATTGTCATTGTCTTGAATATAATTAAGAGCAGAAACCAGAGACAGCGATTACTGACTGTCACCTTTCTGGCCCCGGCAGAATGTTCAGGCATGAACATAGAAATATATATAAATATGTAAACGGGTATATATACCCAGCCTCAGAAGAATAAAGATCAGTACAGTACTAAACCCCAACATAGTCAAGTGTATTCATTCACTACATCTTTAGAGCTCCAAATTTTACAAAACAACCATTTCAAGGTCAGTTGTAAATATAACCAACGGATATGACAACAACAAAATTGTGTTTTTTATAAAATGTAAAATATCCACTAGAATCATATGCCGAAAGTTTCACAAAATTCCGTTAAGTTAGTCACAATTTATTAAAAAACACGTTTGGCTTAGCAGCGTAAAACATTTTGCCTCTACACACACACATTGAAAGAGACCACCAATTTTGTAGGAACACATACACATACGTTCATATGAGTGCATTTTAGCATATTGTAGGAATCACAATTGCGATTCCTATTCCAATAAAAAATCAAAAAAAAAAGCCAAGTCGCGAGCAAAAAACGTAAAAAAAAATTGTGATAAGATTCTTGTTCTTTTATAGTTTTCGACAATATATATTTGAATTAACATCCTTTGTGTCCATGCAATTCGTATTTAGAATTATAACTTGTATAACTATTCTGATCCTTAAAATCGTGTTGAGAGTACCCATGTTCCCCCGGATTTTTTATATGCTGAGCCCATTGAAAATGGCTTTATTAAATGTATGTTACAGCTTACGAAATTTTTTCAACAACTCATTCCATGTCGTTTTTATCGGCATTTATCGATAGTTTGAATTCGTTTTTAAGGCATAGTTTGTACATCGATTGAGTTAGAGACTTCAAAATTAATTAATCTTTTCTTTATATTTTCGATGTCACGCCTCAATTACAACCAATCGTCCCCAATTTACAAAAAACGTAAATCAAATACAAGAGACTAGTGCTTTAGGAAATTCACACATATAAACGCCATTAATAAGAAGTGAATGTTTGATGAAGAGAAAAAAAAGTTACTCAACAATTAAGTTCCCATAGTAATGCCCACACTGCAGCCCAAGCGCAGTCGCTACGTAAACTTCGCCGTTTGCAGAGCGCGTTTATGCGTGCGTGTATATGCGTGCGTGTGCAAGAGTTGTTATGCATGCATATAATGATTTGAATATTGACTCTTCACAGGGCTCAGGGTATCTCTTTGTCGAGCAGTCTTGCCTAGAGGATTCTCACTTGTTCCTTTTTTTTATACCCTGAGCCCATTGAAAATGGGAAATCAGGGTATAATGGTTTTGTTAAATGTATGTAACAGGCAGAAGGAGACGTGTCAGACCCCACAAAGTATATATATTCTTGATTAGGGCGACGAGCTGAGTCGATTTAGCCCTGTCCGTCTGTCTGTCTGTCCGTCTGCCCGTCCGTCTGTCTGTCCGTATGTTTGAACGCGTCGATTGAAGCATCTAGACAAGCTAGAGACTTGAATTTTTTTTTGTTGGGTCCGTGGATAGCACGCGCAGGTCAAGTTTGTTACCAAAAAACGATATCTATTTTTGTTGTTTTGTTATCGATTTTAAACCTTATCGAAAACAGGTTATAAAATTCTATCTGCCACACCTTTAGAGCTAGACCCCTCAAATTTTGCATATAGATTCACGTGAATTTTATGTAATTTCTATTTTTTTTATTTTTTGCGTACCGGCTCTTTTTACTAATTGCCCCCCCCCCCCCCCCTCCTCTTAACCGACCCATTGAGAGTTGCAAATATAACCATGGGAATAAATTTCCATTTTTATAAAATGTAAAAAATTCAATGGAAGCATATGTCGAAAGTTTCATCAAATTCCGTTAAGTCAGTTCCGATTTATTAAACAAAACGTTTAGCCAATTATCACACGCACGTGGCAAGCAGCGACGCGCAGCAAAAAACATTTACACATACACATACATTGAAGCGTGCAAGCGCGTCTGCTTATGCATAGTGCACAGCCGCTTCTGAGCATTTTCAGCCGCTTCTGTAGTTTTGTATTTGTCATATATCGCCCTTTACACGCATACATTCAAACAGACCTCCGTTTTTTTATGTACACAACTCATACATTCATATGCGCGCTTTCCAGCATATTCTAAGAATCACAATTGCGATTGATCTGCTTCTTTAGCTTTAGTTTTGTTTTTGTCACATATCGCCCTTGTTGTACTACTTTGCGTTTTGCCAACAAGCGCCGCAATACTGGTGTGGTGTAGTGGGTAGATGCGAAGCGCGTGAACGAGAGGTCCCGAGTTCGAAACCCGGTGACGACAGCGTCACTTTTTTAATTTTTTTTTTAAATCTATAAACATGAGGTGGTCGTGCTAGTTGAGATGACGCGCTTTAACGTTACATATGTAGTAAATAAATGCAGGTTCGAGTCCAGGTGCGGTGATGTTTGTTTATCTTCTTTTGTTTTTATACCCTGAGCCCATTGAAAATGGGAAATCAGGGTATAATGGTTTTGTTAAATGTATGTAACAGGCAGAAGGAGGCGTGTCAGACCCCACAAAGTATATATATTCTTGATCAGGGCGACGAGCTGAGTCGATTTAGCCCTGTCCGTCTGTCTGTCCGTCTGTCTGTCCGTCCGTCTGTTCGTCCGTCCGTCTTTCCGTCAGTCCGTATGTTTGAACGCGTCGATCTCAAAACGTAGTTGACCTAGAGACTTGAATATTTTTTTGTTGGGTTCGTGGATAGCACGCGCAGGTCAAGTTTGTTACCAAAAAACGATATCTATTTTTGTTGTTTTGTTATCGATTTTAAACCTTATCGAAAACAGGTTATAAAATTCTATCTGCCACACCTTTAGAGCTAGACCCCTCAAATTTTGCATATAGATTCACGTGAATTTTATGCAATTTCTATTTTTTTATTTTTTGCGTACCGGCTCTTTTTACTAATCCTCCCCCCCCCCCCCCCCTCCTCTTAACCGACCCATTGAGAGTTGCAAATATAACCATGGGAATAAATTTCCATTTTTATAAAATGTAAAAAATTCAATTGAATCATATGCCGAAATTTTCATCAAATTCCGTTAAGTCAGTCCCGATTTATTAAACAAAACGTTTAGCCAATTATCACACGCACGTGGCAAGCAGCGACGCGCACCAAAAAACATTTACACATACACATACATTGAAGCGTGCAAGCGCGTCTGCTTATGTATAGTGCACAGCCGCTTCTGAGCATTTTCAGCCGCTTCTGTAGTTTTGTATTTGTCATATATCGCCCTTTACACGCATACATTCAAACAGACCACCGTTTTTTTATGTCCACAACTCATACATTCATATGCGCGCTTTTCAGCATATTCTAAGAATCACAATTGCGATTGATTTACTTCTTTAGCTTCTTTAGTTTTGTATTTGTAACATATCGCCCTTGTAGTACTACTTTGCGTTTTGCCAACAAGTGCCGCAATACTGGTGTGGTGTAGTGGGTAGACGCGAAGCGCGTGAACGAGAGGTCCCGAGTTCGAAACTCGGTGACGACAGCGTAACTTTTTTAATTTTTTTTTTTAAATCTATAAACATGAGGTGGTCGTGCTAGTTGAGATGACGCGCTTTAACGTTACATATGTAGTAAATATATGCAGGTTGAGTCCAGGTGCGGTGATGTTTGTTTATCTTCTTCTTTTGTTTTTTATAATTTGTTTATTTATTAATTATTTAATAATTTATTTATTTTTTATTTGCATAAATTTTAGTTGAATAAAATTTCAAAATTATAATTTAATTTTGGAAAATGTAATATTATATGCAAGCTATATAGCGTATTAAGCAATGCAAATCGGACGGGGCTCAGGGTATCTCCTAGTCGGGCACCTCCGACTAGAGTTTTCTTACTTGTTATAATTTCTTTATTTATTTAATTATTTTTTTTTTTATTTACATAAATTCTAGTTGAATAAAATTTCAAAATTATAATTTAATTTGGGAAAATTTAATATTATATGCAAACTATATAGCGTATTAAACAATGCAAATCGGACGGGGCTCAGGGTATCTCCTAGTCGGGCACCTCCGACTAGAGTTTTCTTACTTGTTAATAAATATGAAGTGAGATGATGTGCCTTAACGATACATACACCCATCGACAAAAAAAAAGCCGCACCCGACCGCTTTGCAAATTGGTGTGTTCTTTGCTCAGAGATTCATCTAAATATCAATGCATTAATTAAACAAAATTTTTTCATATTAATTAAACTATTTGCTGTTAATATAAATTATAATATAGTCCAAAATATTTGATCCTGAATTTTTAAATTAAATTATAAAGTTATCAACATTTGGTAGTGCCACCTTTGGCCTTTGACCCTATTGGGCATGGACTTGTACAAAGTCTCCAGATACTCCGCCGTTATATCCTCGAACCACACTTTTTCGATCGTTTTCATTAATGCCTGTAATGATTTTGGCTTTTGCTTTCGTATTTTGGCACTCATAAGAGCCCAGACATTTTCAATAGGATTGAGGTGAGGACTGTTCCCTGGCCAATCTAAGGACTTAATACCTAGTTCTGACTTCAAATTTGATATCTGTGGTTGGCGGATAGTTAAAGTTTATTAAAAAACAAGTAAGGGTGCTCTAGTCGAGACTGCTCGACTAGGGAATATCCTGAGCCCTGTGAAGAACCAAATATCAAATCATTCTACGCATCTTTTATGCATGCATAAAAACAGCACATACACACATACACATATGCACGCAAGCATAAGCGCGCGCTCTGCCAACTGCGTAGTTGACGCAGCGACTGCGCTTGGGCTGCAATGTGGGCATTACAATGGGAACTTAATTGTTTAATAACTATTCTTAGCGATGGACTAAGTGCATCAAACTTTCACAACTTATTAATGGCATTCATATGTATGTATTTGCCAAAGCACAAGTCTCTAGTATTTGATTTGCACATTTAATAAATAGGGGGCTATTGGGGACGAATGATTACGTCATTTTCGTATACATTACACGTAACTACACAGCTAATTTGAAGTGTCTAGCTCAAACGATGTTTTAATCACGCCTTAAAAATACTTTAAAATCGATTAATGGTCATAAAATCGAAATGGAATGAGTTATCGGAAAAATTTTATAAACTTGTGCAGCGTATGGTATTATCGAGCGTTCATGTAAAATTTGAAGTCTCTACGTTGCGTACTTAAAAATATCTCAGCGTTCACACGGACAGACGGACAGACGGACGGACGGACGGACGGACAGACGGACAGGGCTATATCGACTCGTCTTGTCGCGCTGATCAAGAATATATATAATTTATGGGGTGTGGCACGCCTCCTTCTGCCTGTTACATACATTTTCACAAAACCATTATACCCTGATTTCCCATTTTCAATGGTCTCAGGGTATAATTATCGGAATGACTAAGTCTTTAAAAACCACTTACACTCACACGGCGCAGAAACGGAGAGCGATATTCGGGAAACTGCTGTGTTGCCACTGTTAAGCATTCGCCTTATGTTATGATATGGTAATGCATTTCCAAATACAAAACAGAATCACTTATTATGCTTCAAGGGAAGGTGAATGCAGAAAAGTACAAAGAAATCATTCTCAGTGGACTTGTGCCTGGCATTGAGTCGATTACTGAAAGAGAAAAAGAGCCCATATTTCAGGACAATTCTTTACCTTGTCATCGGGCGCGCTGTGTAAGTGGTTTTTAAAGACTTAGTCATTCCAATAATTATACCCTGAGCCCATTGAAAATGGGAAATCAGGGTATAATGGTTTTGTTAAATGTATGTAACAGGCAGAAGGAGGCGTGTCAGACCCCTCAAAGTATATATATTCTTGATCAGGGCGACGAGCTGCGTCAATTTAGCCTTGTCCGTCTGTCTGTCCGTCCGTCTGTCCGTCCGTCCGTCTGTTTTTAAGTACGAAACGTAGAGACTTGAAATTTTACATGAATACTCGTAAATACCCATACGCTGCACAAGTTTATCAAATTTTTTCGATAACTCATTCCATTTCGATTTTATGAACATTTATCAATAATTTTAATGTGTTTTTAAGGCATTGCAGCCCAAGCGCAATTGCTGCGTCAACTGCGCAGTTGGCAGAGCGCGCGCTTATGCGTTCATGCATATGTACGTGTGTATGTGTTGTTTGTATGTATGCATAACAAATTCGTAGAGTGATTTGATATTTGGTTCTTCACAGGGCTCAGGGTATCCCCTAGTCGAGCAGTCTCGACTAGAGCCCTCTTACTTGTTATATTATAATATAACTCTAATAATTTTCAAGCTCCTAAAGTAGTTATACTACGAGAATTTTATACATATTAGAAGAGTTTTATTAATGGAAATAATTTGTTTCTGTTTTTTGTCAGACCATAGTTAACTTAAATTTTCTAGGGAAAAGTTAATAAACTCGTCCTGCACGTGTGTATACAATCACAAGTATACATGTAAAATTTCAAGTCTATAGCTTTTGCATTTTGAGAAATCTCTGCGATCACACGGGTAGACAGACGGACACACAGACAGGGCTCTATCAACTCGTCTTGTCGTGCTAATCAAGAATCTATAAACTATATGGGGTGTGGCACGTCTCATTCTGCTTGTTACAAACATTTTCAAAAATACATTACACTTACCATTTTCCATGGATTCAGGGTATAAGAAACATAATTAAAATTTTGAAAGAATACTCGGATAGTCGGAGATAATTGACTAGGAGATCGTTCACACGAGCGATTTAAACTAGCTTATTGCTAAAACACAAGATGTGAACAGAGTATCACACAGTCGGTTCTGCTCAACTGCAACGTTCTTATTTGTTATTATTGCTATTAAAAATGTTTTAGTTTTTAATAGTAAACAGACTATTTTAACATATATTGTTATTAAACCATTATCAATATTATTAATAGAAAATTATATTCGATTTCTATTTTTTTTCCCATTTCCTTACGCTCCATACTTTTCTTACTTTCTCCAAAAAAAGAATGCTGTAAAATATTTTCAACACTGAATAATCTATAGATCTATGTGCATTCATATAAAATGTATTTATGCTCCAGTATATTAACGTTTTACTTTGGACTTATTTATTAAGTGTAGAATCTGTACAATCATAATTTAGTACCTTAACAACACAATTGAATACAAGTTTAATTTGGACCAAACCTCGATTATAGTACGAGGAATTCAATGCCGGTTGTGTCACTGGCTTTGAATCGTCTTGGCAAAACCTTGCCGTTTGAGTCTACTTAGAGGTCTGGCAGGAAGGAGACCTCTGGCGAGTAGGCTGCGGTGTCTCAGCAATCTTTCGCTGTACCTGCTTGTATGTCTTCCAATTTGCTCTTCTATTGAAAGTAGTTTGAGGTCTCTATGGAGTGTAGTACCGCGTACATACCAAGGGCAGTTAGTTATTTGTCTTAGCACACGATTCTGCAAAACCTGTATCCGTTTGTAGTTGGATTTGGCTGCAATCCCCCAGATCTGCACTCCATAGAGCCATATCGGCAGAATACAGTGCACGTAAACAGCTTTTTTGCATCTCAGTGGCAACTTGCTCTTGTTATTGTTGAGCCATTTCAGTTGTTGCAGTCTGTGGCGACATTTTTTAACCGCAGTTTTGAGATGCGGTCCAAAGGTTAGGCTACATCCAGTGTGATGCCAAGATATTTTGCCTGTGCTGGTTGCTGTAGTGTTACTCCCTCCAGTTGGATTGGATTTTAGAGTTGTAGATGACTGTGATATCATCTGCATATGTCGCAATAATGGCTTTAGAGGGATCATCCATATGTTGAGAGATAGGGCTGGGTATATCTGAGGTATACAAAGAATACAGCAGTCGACCAAGAACACTGCCCTGCGGTACTCCTGCTCTCATAGAATAAGTGGACGAGTATGTATCCCTTACTTTGACCTTAAACTCACGGCTTTCCAAATAAGACCTTAACAGGCCATAGTACGGTGCAGGTAGGAGGTTTTTTATTTTGCAGAGTAGCCCATCGTGCCACACCTTGTCGAACGCTTGCTGCATGTCAATGAAGACAGCGTTGGAGTACTCCAAGTCGTCAAAAACCTGCAGGATGTGTTTCACCAATCTGTGAACCTGTTCCACAGTGCCGTGTCCTTCTCGAAATCCGAATTGGTGGTCCGGCAAGATATTGCATTGTCTTGTGATGTCAGTTATCCGATTGGCAATGGTCCTTTCCCATAGTTTAGACAGGCAGGGCAGAAGGCTAATTGGACATTGTAATCGCAGCTAGTTTCCATTGCTTTGAAAAAACTTGAAGTCTAATTATAGCATTAAAAATTAAAACTATATAGAGGAGCGCTCTTTTAGGCAAGACCTTCAGTGTAGCATTACAAATCCTATCGATTCCAGGAGCTTTATTTTTCGGCAACAGTCGGATCGCTTCAGTCACTTCTTCAAATCGTATAGGCTTAATAGGCAGGGACATCTGCAGAGGACTCTGCAAACTTTCATGGGTCTCCTGATCTGCTCTATCGCAGCAAACTCGAAGGAAGTAAGTGAGATCCGAAGGCGTTAGCCTGTTCCCTTTCGCTTTTAGCAAGCTCGCCACTAGAACATCGGACTGGAACCTGTCTGAAAGGTTGTCGTTTGAGTGATTTTGTGCTTCCCTCGTGAGAACTATGCCATAACTAATGGGGCGTGGGTCAGGATTAGATGGCGTTGCAGCAGCTGCAGCTCTATATATGTTTTCTGAAAGAAAATCTACTGCGTTCTCGATGTCTTCTCCAGAGTCCAGATTCGAGTTTAATTGAAAAGCATCATCTAGATGTTGTTTGAAGGCCATGATGTCAGTACGGTTGCTAATTAACCGGGAGCTTGATCTAATATAAGAACCATGGGTTTGCAAATTAATAACAAGTGCTAAATGGTCAGAATCTAAGTCCCAGAATTGACAGATATTAGCTTGAGAGTCCTGTATCCCATGGTATAATGCAAAATCAATGCAAGTGGGTAAATGACTGGATACATATGGGTATCTAGTTGGAGTTCTTGTCGCTAGAATCTTAGCTCCTCTGGTTGTAATGGCTTCGGCTAATTCTCTGCCCCTGGGTGAGTTATATGAATCTCCCCACAGCCAGTGTCTCGCATTCCAGTCACCACCAATTAGATACCTTTGGCCGCAAGAAGCTAGGATATTGCTGAAGTGTCTTTCCTCAATTATATTCCTTGGTGGACAATATATGGCGCAAAATTCCATGTTTCCCATTGTATGGTTGGAGTCTCAATAACCCTTTGTGGAAAATGACGGAGAGAATTTCTCACGAATATTGCCGCCCCTTCCCATGCCATAGTTGTGACTTGATGGCTTGTAAGCTGGATAAAAAGTATATCCGTATATTTTGACTATATCCCCTCTCTTAAATCTGATCTCATTTAATAGGAGTATGTCGACGTTGTTGTTGTACGCGAATAGCTCCACTTCTCTGGCTTTTCCTGCAATGCCATTGACATTCCAGATAAGAATCTTAAGGTTGGTCATTGTGAAGTTGGGGCGTTGTTATGTAGCTGGCGAGTTGATGTATCTCCAGTCCACTGTTTTAGCATGTTGGCCATTTCGTAGACCATTTTTTCGAGCCGTTCTAGCCGCTCATTGTTTTTCTTGTTTTGTTGTTGTTGTTCTCGTTGCTGCGCCTAAAGCCACAAGAGAAATTGCTGCTGCTGCTGTAGTTGCAGTTGTTGTTGCCATTTTAAAAATTGCTGTTGCTGTTGTTCCAGTAGGGACTGAACGTCCAGTGGATCTCGTTCCTGCAAAGTATTAACTCTAGGTTTAGACAACTGGGCTTGAGCTTGATTATTATGGATGCGACACTGGGCAGATGTGTTTCCATTTTTATACCCTGAGCCCATTGAAAATGGGAAATCAGGGTATAATGGTTTTATTAAATGTATGTAACAGGCAGAAGGAGGCGCGTCAGACCCCACAAAGTATATATATTCTTGATCAGCGCGACGAGCTGAGTCGATTTAGCCCTGTCCATCTGTCTGTCCGTCCGTCTGTCTGTCTGTCCGTCTGTCCGTCCGTCCGTCTGTCCGTATGCTTAAACGCGTCGATTGAAGCATCTAGACAAGCTAAAGACTTGATTTTTTTTTGTTGGGTCCGTGGATAGCACGCGCAGGTCAAGTTTGTTACCAAAAAACGATATCTATTTTTGTTGTTTTGTTATCGGTTTTAAACCTTATCGAAAACAGGTTATAAAATTATATCTCCCACACCTTTAGAGCTAGATCCCTCAAATTCATATAGATTCATCTGAATTTAATGCAATTTCTATTTTTTTATTTTTTGGATACCGGCTCTTTTTACTAATTGCCCCCCCCCCCCTCCTCTTAACCGACCCATTGAGAGTTGCAAATATAACCATGGGAATAAATTTCCATTTTTATAAAATGTAAAAAATTCAATAGAATCATATGCGGAAATTTTCATCAAATTCCGTTAAGTCAGTCCCGATTTATTAAACAAAACGTTTAGCCAATTATCACACGCACGTGGCAAGCAGCGACGCGCAGCAAAAAACATTTACACATATACATACATTGAAGCGTGCAAGCGCGTCTGCTTATGCATAGTGCACAGCCGCTTCTGAGCATTTTCAGCCGCTTCTGTAGTTTTGTATTTGTCATATATCGCCCTTTACACGCATACATTGAAACAGACCACCGTTTTTGTATGTACACATACACATACATTCATATACGCGCATTTCAGCATATTCTAAGAATCACAATTGCGATTGATCTGCTTCTTTAGCTTCTTTAGTTTTGTATTTGTCACATATCGCCTTGTAGTACTACTTTACGTTTTGCCAACAAGCGACGCAATACTGGTGTGGTGTAGTGGGTAGGCGCAAAGCACATGAACGAAAGGTCCCAAGTTCGAACTCGGTGACGACAGCGTGTAACTTTTTTAATTTTTTTTTTTTTTTTTTAAATCTATAAACATGAGGTGGTCGTGCTAGTTGAGATGACGCGCTTTAACGTTACATATGTATGTAGTAAATAGATGTAGGTTCGAGTCCAGGTGCGGTGATGTTTGTTAATCTTCTTTTTTTTTGATAATTTGTTTATTTATTTAATTATTTATTTATTTTTGATTTACATACATTCTAGTTGAATAAAATTTCAAAATTAAATTAAAAATAATTTAATTTTTGAAAATTTAATATTATATGCAAGCTATATAGCGTATTAAACAATGCAAATCGCACGGAGCTCAGGGTATCTCCTAGTCGGGCACCTCCGACTAGAGTTTTCTTACTTGTTATTTAGTAAAGAGTCCGTTATTCGTCGATGGTAATCCTGGTACCACTGGCATCCTTTGTAGCTTGCCATATGGTTTCCTCCACAGTGCAAACAGGTAGGTGATACATCTTGGGAACGTACGCACTGCTTAGTAAAGTGGTCCTCTCCACATCGAGCACAGTTGGGATGACGACGTCAGTACTTGGCTGTGTGACCATATTCTTAGCATCGCGTGCATTGGGCGATTTCAGATGTTTTCCGCATCCTTTCTACTTTCACCTTTTGCCGGCAAAGTGCCTTTACATCATATATGTCATTAATTTTTGAGCACGGTTTTATATTAATGAAGAATATATTTAGCTTTTCATCCCTGTTAGACCTTGATCTTGGGTTATGAACTTGCAGAACATCAAAACCATATTTTTTAAAATCGGCAATTATTTCCTGGTTCAAAGTGCTATGGTGCAGTCCCCTTACCACTATTCTATACGGTTTCTCTTCCTTAAGCTGGTATGTGTGGAACTCAATACCAACGCTATAAAATGGCTAACAATGACTAATAAGTGTCACTGTCTTTTGGAAATATTCTGGCTTCTCCTTGATTAACTTTGATTGACACGTTGTCAAGGCTAGTGACTTCCTTGATTATTGCAAAAAGATCATTAAGATCAGTGATGCTTATAACTATTTGCGGTGGCTTGTTGTTCTTGATTGTTGGCTGTATCATTAACATCAGCAGTGTAATGTTGATCAACTGCAGAGGCAGTACTAGGGCCAGCATTTGTATTTATTGAGCTTTCATCGACATGGCTTTCGTTGTTGACATCCATGTCCATGTCTAGCAAGCTAAATCTGTTGCTTGTGCTTACCATGTTCGATGAAGCTGAGACCAAGGCAACTTCTCTGTGATGCCTCTTAAAGCTAATAGTGGGAGATAACGGCTTCTTCCTCTTCATTTTTAAATTTTTTTGGGCTGCCGACAGATTTGTAACAGCTTCGCTGAGCATTAGAGTGGCTACATGATTATCCATGCTAGGGATCGCACTGCTGATTGCTGCAGCTGGAGTAGTTGCCGTGGTGTATATGGAACTACCAGTAGCACTCGTAATATTATAGTTGTGGTTGTTGTGCTGAGATTCTGGGAGTCGCGATTGCTGTTGGTAAGTTCACCTCTAATCTCCAAAGGTGATTTTCCTGATCTGCTGATTACTAAGCTGAGAGTTAGAAAAAACCATGTTATTAATTTTTATTATTTTGCAGAAATTGTTCAAGATTATTTGTTAGTCTGATTTTATTGCCCCTCTTGTGCGGCTGCGCGCAGGGTGAGGGGTAATGTTTTGCCCAGATGGGCAACACGTGCAATCTTGTCTCACTTCACTTGTGTTTTGTTTTTTTTTTTTTTTTTTTGGTGCCGGCACTGCACGCGACAGCGCCCACTTTATCACTTGTGCAGATTGCAAGTAGAGAAATAGTTCAAAGCATTCTTTGACTATACGCGACACAACCGATCAAATCTTCGCGACTGTCTCATAAAATTGTAATTTTATTTATATAGTATATTAAAGTAGTGTATAAATATTCAGTTTATATATTACACAGTTAGATAAAGCGAGGAGCTCTCAACAGATACATGTAACTGTGACTGTTCCACTTATTATACCTTGAATGCATTAAACACAAGAACCACAGGAGACTGTTTGATTGGGAAATCCCCTGAGCCCAGCCCAGAGCTCATAGTTTGGGCTTTACTATGGAAGCCTAATTGTTGAATAAGTTGTCTTGTAGATTGACCATCTTCATCAAACTTTCATAATTTAATAATGACATTCTTGTTGCTTTACTTATTGCCTGGAAATCCTCCTTTCACTTGCAACTTACATTTTTATAAAACCATTATACACTGATTTTTCACTATAAGAATGGAAGAAAGAAAGTGACTGAGTGAGAAAGAAGAGGAAGTGAGAGACTGAGAAAGAGAGAGAGAGAGAGAGAGAGAGAAAGAGAGAAAGAGAGATATGTGAGAGAGAGAAAGAGAGAGTGGTGAGGGGAAGATGGAGCGCAACTCATAGGGGATTATTTAAAAGCTTGTGCTTTAGATTAATGTTAAGTGTAGGAAAGCCATATAATTAAAACACGGAAAAATTTAGATTGTGATATCCTTCTGGAACTCCCACGCATGAACCCGAATATTTTATCATTTGAGGCATTCCGTGGCATGGTCTTTGTTAGAAGAATTCTTCGATTACCTAAGAAACAGAGTATATGGACGGTCTGGCACGCTAATAATAACATGATCTCTAACGTCATTGAATTGGGAATCGTCTAACTCCGATGTGTGCGTTGGATCCGGATCGATATCGACGTCTACATCGGCAGCCTCGTCTGCGACGTTCATGCTGATGGTCATATTCAAATCCATAGCCATTGCTACTTCCTCGTCCACGTCCCCGTCCACGTCTCCATCCACGTCCTCATCCATATGCATATCCACATTTAAATCCATACTCACGTCCACATCGACATCAATATCCACATACTCCTCGCCAAGCGCCGAGTCATTGTCTTCAGAGCCGGCTATTTGGCGTGCATTTTCCCGAGATTGAGCCTCTGCGTCGGACACATAGAGACGCACATTCTCCTCCGTGTAGTCGACAATGTGGCGGCGCAACTTGCTCAGGTACTGCTTGTGTCGCAGGTAAATCTTGAGGATGCCCTTCACCCCGATAAACGTGGCGCCACCGAGCAGCGTGCGGTACAGCGGAAGCGACATGTTCCTGAACATGATGTTGCCCAGTATCGTGGCAATACTCGGCAATAGAATGCCGCCGCAGAAAATGCGAGCAAATTCCACCGGCTCTTCGGGCACCGGCAGCTGCGCCAGCTCTGCGGGCCTGGGCTGCCGATTGAACAGCCGGTTGACCAGCGGCAAGTTGCGCGCAATGACGTGACGCTTATGCCAGAGACGCAGGATGGCGTCCTCCCAGCGGATGAGACGGCAGAGTATCAGAGCCACCGGGATGATAGGCAGTCCAACCAGCAGGAAGAACGTGTCGCCCTTCTCCATGAGCTCCATGCCGCGTTGCTGGCCAAACACCTGGATTATCGTAATGCCTCCATAGGTGACGGCTGTCCAGTAGACGGAACCCAGGAAAGCGCTTGCCGCCACAAAGGGACTGCAGTGGCGTACCAGATCCTGGAAACGCTCCAGTACCGTGGCCACGGGACTGACCTTCGGAAAGATGATGATGTATTCGACGCGGCACTGCATGCAAGTGACCTTGGTGTGCGAGTTACCGTTTTGCTTCTCGTCGATCCAGCGATAGAGGCAACTTTCGTGCACCCACTTGGTGCTGCCGCGGCACTGGCACGGGTGCAGCCAGGTGGCCAAGCGGTTCTCGGCGTCCGTCGCAAAGCATATCCAGCATGTGCGCTCCGACTCGCGCCTCGTCGAGTACGACGCTAAGCCCAGAAGTGGAACTATGCTTTGACCATTCATGTCAGCGAACCAATCCGACCCGAAACGATTGCGATTCCCAGGCAGTGTAAAATTCAAATATTTAAGAGTTACAAAAATAGAGAGCGTAAAGTGCTCGGCAGGGCGTGCGATGTTTTTAATCTGCCGCTTAAAAAAAATAGCTTGCTTACAATGGTCCCCACGCCCTATGAGAATCAAGCGGTCAAGCAAGCCTTGGCCAGGTAACACACGAAAGGTGACTCAGTCGCTCCAAGAAGGACGCGCGACTGTCCTATTCAATAAAAAATAACTAGTTGACGATCTCTATATTAATAATTTTTAACAACTAATCGAATTTTTCCGAACTTCAAACATTGTTTTCTGTTATGAACAAGTAAGAGTGCTCTAGTCGAGACTGCTCGACTAGGGGATACCCTGAGCCCTGTGAAGAGCCAAATATCAAATCATTCTATGATTTTGCATGCATACATACAAACAACACATACATATGCACGCACGAATAAGCGCGCGCTCTGCCAACTGCGCATTTGACGCAGCGACTGCGCTTGGGCTGCAATGTGGGCATTACTATGGGAATTTAATTGTTTAATAACTTTTCTTAGCGATGGACTAAGTGCATCAAACTTTTACAACTTATTTATGACATTCATATGTGTGTATGTGCCAAAGCACAAGTCTCTAGTATTTGATTTGATTTTTACAAATAGGGGGCTATTGTGGCCGAATGGGGCGTGGCATCCAAAATCTAAAGATTACGTTATCTCCGTATTCATTACACGCAACTACACAGCAAATTTGAAGTCACTAGCTCAAACGATGTACAAACCACGCTTTAAAAACACATTAAATTATCGATAAATGCTCATAAAATCGAAATGGAATGAGTTATCGGAAAAATTTTATAAACTTGTGCAGCGTATGGTATTATCGAGTATTCATGTAAAATTTCAAATCTCTACGTTGCGTACTTAAAAATATCTCAGCGTTCACACGGACGGACGGACGGACAGACGGACGGACGGACGGACGGACGGACAGACGGACAGGGCTATATCGACTCGTCTTGTCGCGCTGATCAAGAATATATATACTTTATGGGGTGTGGCACGCCTCCTTCTGCCTGTTACATACATTTTCACAAAACCATTATACCCTGATTTCCCATTTTCAATGGGCTCAGGGTATAAAAAAGTGACTGCGTGAAATTAGTCGAATCGTACCTTGGGGCCACAATAGAGACTATTTATCGCTATCAAAGCGGACACAGAAGTTGCCACAAAAAAAAAAAAAAAAAAAAAAAATATATATATATATATATATATATATATATATATATGTATATGTATATGGATAAATACCGAAAACTTGGTACACTCCATGTTTAAAGTATGTAAAGTGTCAGAGAACACTTGTGTATTGAAAATAATAATCATAAATTATAATCATAATTATATGTATACATTCTTTTTCATTCATAAGGCATGCAATTCTATTAGCTTTATTCATTTGTTTAAATTGTTATAGATATTGATTGATTATTTATATCTAAATCAAAAGCACACTTATAAATTCAAGGTTGAGGCTGTAGGGCTCAGCGTTCGTCTATTGTCTATTCTTATCCTATCGCTGAGGTTGTAGGGCTCAGCGTTAATCTGGCTATTTTTAGATTCCACACATGTGGCCTTTATCTATCTATCGCACTGCATGCTAGTCGTTGAGTGCGTAGAAGGCATGTTTACATATTATGTATATAACATTCTGCGGGGGCCAGAAAAGGTGACAGTCAGTAATCGCTGTCTCTGGTTTCTTCTCTTAATTATATACAAGACAATGACAATTATTACTATTCTAACCCTTGTATTTTTTATGTTCGTACCTGAACATTCTGAGGGGCCCGGAAAATGCGATATCCAGATATGGTCGAGTACTCAGCTGCTTCCTTGGTCTTCTCCGCTGGTGGCGGTTCCCATTCCAAGTGAAGTCGGTTCTCTTTGAAATGTGTACACCCTTTGTAGACGCGTGTCAATTGTTGAGTGAGCTGAGGTGGAGGCCGCTTGCATCAATGCTGCCGATATCAAGGCCTCCAAAATGGAGTCATCCACTTTTTGATGATTATGCTGCCTTAGAGCAGCTATTGATAATGATTGCCTTTGGGATGCAACCGAATCGCTTGTAGTGGATACGATATATTCCTTTGAAATGGTGTTGCTGCTCTCAACTGCCGAGTTAATTTTATTTGTAGTTGCAGTTGCGACAGAAGTTTTCTTGACATCCTTCGGGCTGCTATCAATGGAAGTATCATCAATCGACTGATCTTCCAATTGGATATCCGTTGATGTTGATATTGAAGATGTGACAGCAATTACACACTTGTCCTCATATTCTATGTCTTCCTGTTCTTGCGGTTGATGCATTGTTGGAATAGCTTCCCCTAATCCTGCCATGTTGGGGCTTGCCGGCGGGATGAAGTGCCACTCGCTGTTCTGTTTTTCTGGCACTGATTCCAGACAACTATTTTTTTTTTAGCGGCGGTTTTATGGCTTGCTAGCTTCTGATTAGCGATGACGGTGTCCCTATTAACGGAGGTGCTCTCGAATTTTCTTATACTGCTTTTGTCATTGCTCTTCAGTTCCTTGTTCATTGGCTGGTTAACGGAGATATACAATAGTTGGCACCTTTTTGCATAGCGCTTGCACAAATAGTCCCACGCTGCATTATAGTTGCCAACTGCAATTGAGAAATGGCTTATGACCACTGTTGTGTCTCCCTTGATACACATTTTTAGGTACATCAACTTAGTTTTATCGCTGATATCCTTCCTGTTGTGAATCATGTTCGAGAATGTCTCGAAGAACGCTGGCCATTTTTTGGGATTTCCATAGAAATGAGGAAGTATTGGTTTCTCGGGCTTTGGATCTTGGAGCTGCGGAAGGTCTTCTTCTATGTTCTGCAAGTTACTTATTCTTTTGTTAAGTTTATCTGACAGCCTGTTGACGAGGAATTCTAGTTCTTCTATGTCGTCACTGTCGTAGGCAGATTTTCCATTGTAGTATGTCCACTTTAACGAATGCTCCTGTACTCAGTGGAATACATAAATATTATTATATACATAATACATAAATATTATTACAAACATAACGTAGCATTGAAATGGCAATATTCATAAATAACTCCAAGTCACAGCACATGCGGTAACATGACCGGCATACTTGGCATGCGCGACAGTTCTATAACCAAGTGAACATATTACCTCCTCTCTGTCGCTGCGACTCTTGCCAGCCCTTAAACTTATACATAAACACTTATACCTAAGCATATATACATACATACATGTATATGTACGAAGCTGCTCCGCTGCTAGCGTAACTATCAGCGCAGCTATGCGACCTTAGCTTTTAGAATATATTGAATAAATCAGACATTCGAAAAACCAAAGTCAAAAGGCACAGAGGGCGGACCAAACATCATATGGCGACCGTGACAGGACCGACAGGATCCGAAGATTGCAGGACCTGGGCAGCAAGGACAAACACTACAAAAAGTCACTACTGAACAAAAAGTCTGAGTGAGTAAACGCGTGTTATGGGAAGACGCGGAGGAAAAAAGAAAAGCAAGTAAGAGGACTCTAGTCGAGACTGCCCGACTAGGGGATACCCTGAGCCCTGTGAAGAGCCAAATATCAAATCATTCTACGCTTTTGTTATGCATACATACAAACAACACATACACACATACATATGCACGCAGGCATAAGCGCGCGCTCTGCCAACTGCGTAGTTGACGCAGAGACTGCGCTTGGACTGCAATGTGGGCATTACTATGGGAACTTAATTGTTTAATAACTTTTCTTAGCGATGGACTAACTTCTTCAAACTTTCACAACTTATTAATGGCATTCATATGTATGTATGTGCCAAAGCACAGTATTTGATTTGCGCTTTTTACAAATAGGGGGCTATTGGGGCGAATGGGGCGTGGCATCCAAATTCTAAAGATTATGTTATCTCCGTATTCATTACACGCAACTACACAGCAAATTTGTAGTCTCTAGCTCAAACGATACACAAACTACGCCTTAAAAACATATTTTCGATAAGCATTAAAATCGATAATATTACAACAAAAATAGTTATCACTCATACGAAATAAACTTGACCTGCGCGTGCTATCCACGGACCCAACAAAAAAAAAATTCCAGGCTCTAGCTTGTCTAGTTGCTTCAATCGACGCGTTCAAACATACGGACAGACGGACGGACGGACAGACAGACAGACGGACAGGGCTATATCGACTCAGCTCGTCGCCCTGATAAAGAATATATATACTTTGCGGGGTGTGACAGGCCTCCTTCTGCCTGTTACATACATTTAAAAAAAAAAACCATTATACCCTGATTTCCCATTTTCAATGGGCTCAGGGTATAATTATATAATTATGAAATAAGCAGAGAACAAAATAAATAAAATAAGAAAATTATATTATCGTGACATAATAATTCTATGAGAAGTAATAGCATAAGTAAATTTGACGAATTTGAATTTGAAGAATTTGACAAATTAGAAATACCACGCAAAATGGGTTTAATAGATACGAAATTGAATCAAGTAATGTTGATTCGAAAATAACAAATATATTGTTGTCTACAACTGCCATAATTATGTGCGCACATATCTTTTATAAAGCATATAAGTTGCACAATAAATGCATAACCAAAAGAGCCTTAAGCCACGCAAATGATCTAGATAAGATCTAAAATAACTTGCACACAGACAATTTAACAAGAATATATTTACAAAAATTTTGTAATAAACAAGTAAGAAAACTCTAGTCGGAGGTGCCCGACTAGGAGATCCCCTGAGCCCCATCCGATTTGCATTGTTTAACACGCTATATCGAATGTATGTAAATAAAAAAAAAAATTAATAATTAAAAAAAAAAACAAATCAACAAAAAAAGAAAAAGAACAAGTTTTTTTTGTTTGTTTAATACGCTATATAGCTTGCATATAACATTAAATTTTGCAAAATTAAATTATAATTTTGAAATTTTATTCAACTAGAATGTATGTAAATCAAAAGTAAATAAATAATTAAATAAATAAACAAATCAACAATAAAACAAGAAGAAAAACAAACATCACCGCACCTGGACTCAAACCTGCATCTATTTACTACATATGTAACGTTAAAGCGCATCATCTCAACTAGCACAACCACCTCATCTTTATAAATTAAAAAGAAGTTTTAAGTTACGCTGTTGTCACTGAGATTCGAACTTGGAACCCTTCGTTTACGAGCTTTGCGTCTATCCACTACGCCACACCAGTATTACGTTGCTTGTTGGCAAAACGCAAAGTAATACTACAAGGCGATATGTGAAAAATATAAAACTAAAGAAGCTAAAGAAGCAGATAAATCTCAATTGTGATTCTTAGAATATGCTAAAATGCGCGCATATGAATGTATGTGTATGTGTATATACAAAAACGGTGGTATGTTTGAATGTACGCGTGTAAAGGGCGATATTTGACAAATACAAACTACAGAAGCGACTGAAAATGCTCAGAAGCGGCTGTGCACATGCATAGCAGACGCGCTTGCACGATTCAATGTATGTGTATGTGAAAATGTTTATTGCTGCGCGTCGCTGCTTGCGACGTGCGTGTGATAATTGGCTAAACGTTTTGTTTAATAAATCAGGACTGACTTAACGGAATTTGATGAAACTTTCAGCATATGATTCTATTGAATTTTTTACATTTTATAAAAATGGAAATTTATTCACATGGTTATATTTGGAACAGACTCTCAATGGGTCGAGAGATGGCGAAGGGGTGGGGGGGGGGGGGGGGGGTAATTAGTAAAATGAGCCGGTATCAAAAAAATAAAAAAAAAACAGAAATTGCATAAAATTCACATAAAACTATATGCAAAATTTGAGGGATCTAGCTCTAAAGGTGTGGGAGATATCATTTTATAGCCTATTTTTGATAAGGTTTGAAATCGATAACAAAACAACAAAAATATATATCGTTTTTTGGTAACAAACTTGACCTGCACGTGCTATCCACGGACCCAACAAAAACCAAGTAAGAACGTTGCCTTAGGACGAAACCTAAAGCGTGAAACTCGTTTCCCAGAGGGGTATCTGGTATTTTAAATTTAATAATTTATCTCAAATTTTGCATTTATGTAGATTCATGTGATTTTTCTGCAATTTCAATTTTTGCAAATATAACTATGTGAATGAATAAGCATTTTTATAAAATGTAAAAAATTCAATAAAATCATATGTTGAAAGTTTCATCAAGTTCCGTTAAGTCAGTCGCAATCTATTAAACAAAACGTTTGGCCAATTATGACACGCACGCGTTAAGCAGCGACAGCAAAATACATTTACATTTACACATATGTACATACATTGAAACGTGCAAGCGCGTTTGCTTATGCATGGTCACAAATAAATTCAGCGCCATTCATTCTAGCATATTCTTCAACCAAAATTGTTATTGAGTTGTGCTTGCATTTTCAGCCGCTTCTTTAGTTTTGTATTTGTCAAATATCGCCCTTTATACGCATACATTTAAACCGCCCACCGTTTTTGTATGTACACATATAAATACATACGTTCATATGCGCGCATTTCAGCATTTTCTAAGAATCACAATTGCGATTGATTTATTTTTATATTGTGTTTGCATTAACAGCAGCTTCTATAGTTTTGTATTTGTCAAAAGTCGCCCTTGTAGTGAAGTAGTGTCGGATTTGCCAACAGACAATGCAAAACTGATGTGGCGCAGCAGGTAGATGAAAAGCGTGTAAGCAAAAGGGTCCGCGTTCGAGACGCGGCGGCGACGGCATGAAAATAGTTGCGCAGCTGTTCGTGCCTACATACATACATACATGATGGGTTCCATCGTCAATTTTTTTGTGTGGAATAATTTTGTTCGGAATAAGTCGATATTTGTGTAATCGATATGTGATATTTACATTTTTTGATGGTATGGTCACACACACAAAAAGAAAATAACATAACTGACCTAGGCTATACGAAAAATTATAATTTTAGCAGATAAATTATTTGCAGAACTTCAACATTAAATCAAATT
This sequence comes from Drosophila meridionalis, assembly GCA_035045145.1. Lineage (NCBI taxonomy): Eukaryota > Metazoa > Arthropoda > Insecta > Diptera > Drosophilidae > Drosophila > Drosophila meridionalis. The sequence goes on along the minus strand of JAWNPG010000027.1, from coordinate 2,424,519 downwards.
ACATATATTTCTCAGAAATGCCATTTGTCGTCTTAGCAATTCTTATTAAGCTTATTTATATAGGTGGCACAGGCATATGAATTTTGCAGCTGGGCGTTACAAATTTTGTTGCCAATTTGCCACGCCCCCAGTAGGCGTAGACATATCATATTTGGCAAGTTCCTAGAAGGAGTCGAGGGTAACGTAACTGTAGAGTTTGGATGCTTACACTCCAAAAATGTGAACGTTACAGGGTATTTTTTCGATATACCACGCCCCCGAAGGGGCGTAAGATTTATTTTTGGGGAATCAATAGAGGAGGCCCCCAGTAACACAAACATCCAATTTGGAATCTTCTAGCTCTAAAACTGTAGGAGCTATAAGCTTTTTGCGATTTGCCACGCCCCCTGAAGGCGTAGGTATGTCCGCCATATCTTTTTGATCTTGGGTTGCTTATCCGAGTATATATATCAAATTTCAAGTCTCTAGCATCAATAGTGCTCAAAATATAGCTAAATTTGTAAAATCACTCTATATTCAGATCCGATTTGCTACGCTCCCAGTGGGCGTGGACATACAATTTTTTATCAATCTTTATAGAATCGAAGCGTTAATATACGTGCCAAATTTCAGCATTCTAGCTTTAAAACTGTAGAAGTTACAGTTTTCCCGATTTGCCACGCCCCCAATGGGCGTAGATATATCCGCCATATCTTTTTGAACTTGGGTGGCCAACGCAAGTATACATTCCAAATTTCAACTCTCTAGCTCTTCAACTAATATGTTTTCTCTGATTTCTATTAACTATGGGCGCAACCATTTTCCGATTTGCCACGCCCCTAGTGGGCGTATCCGGAAAATCTTGACACTTTATAATTCGAGGGTATAAACGAGTATATGTTCCAAATTTCAAGTCTCTAGCTTCAATAGCGTAGAAAAATATTGCATTCATACGGACAGACGGACAGACGGACAGACGGACAGACGGACATTTCCAAAACCAATATACTCTTTTTCCCTTTGGGAAACGAGTATAAAAATTCAAGTCTCTAGCTTGTCTAGATACTTCAATCGACGCGTTCAAACATACGGACAGACGGACGGACGGACAGACAGACGGACGGACGGACGGACAGACAGACAGACGGACAGGGCTAAATCGACTCAGCTCGTCGCCCTGATCAAGAATATATATACTTTGTGGGGTCTGACATGCCTCCTTCTGCCTGTTACATACATTTAACAAAACCATTATACCCTGATTTCCCATTTTCAATGGGCTCAGGGTATAAAAACAAACATCATCGCACCTGGATTCGAACCTGCATCTATTTACAACATATGTAAAGTAAGAACGCATCATCTCAACTAGCACAACCACCTCATGTTTATAAATTAAAAAAAAAAAAATTTGAAAAGTTACGCTGTTGTCGTCACTGAGTTTCGAACCCGGGATCTTTCGTTTATGCGCTTTGCGTCTATCCACTACGCCACACCAGTATTGCGTTGCTTGTTGGCAAATCGCAAAGTAGTACTACAAGGCGATATGTGACAAATACAAAACTAAAGAAGCTAAAGAAGCAGATCAATCGCAATTGTGATTCTTAGAATATGCTGAAATGCGCGCATATGAATGTATGAGTATCTGTACATACAAAAACGGTGGTCTGTTTCAATGTATACGTGTAAATTAGTAAAAATAGCCAGTATCCGAAAAATAAACAAGTAAGAAAACTCTAGTCGGAAGTGCCCGACTAGGAGATCCCCTGCGCCCCGTCCGATTTGCATTGTTCAATACGCTATATAGCTTGCATATAACATTAAATTTTCCAAAATTAAATTATAATGTTGAAAATTGATTCAACTAGAATGTATGTAAATCAAAAATAAATAAATAATTAAATAAATAAACAAATCGATAAAAAAGAAGAAGAAAAACAAACATCACCGCACCTGGACTCGAACCTGCATCTATTTACTACATATGTAAAGTTAGAGCGCATCATCTCAACTAGCACAACCACCTAAAAGTTACGCTGTTGTCACTGAGTTTCGAACTCGGGACCTTTCGTTTATGCGCTTTGCGTCTACCCACTACGCCACACCAGTATTGCGTTGCTTGTTGGCAAAACGTAAAGTAATACTACAAGGCGATATGTGACAAATACAAAACTAATGAAGCTAAAGAAGCAGATCAATCGCAATTGTAATTCTTAGAATATGCTGAAATGCGCGCATATGAACGTATGAGTATGTGTACATACAACAAGTAAGAGTGCTCTAGTCGAGACTGCTCGACTAGGGGATACCCTGAGCCCTGTGAAGAGCCAAATATCAAATCATTCTTCGATTTTGTATGCATACATACAAACAACACATACACAAATACATATGCACGCACGCATAAGCGCGCGCTCTGCCAACTGCGCAGTTGACGCAGCGACTGCGCTTGGGCTACAATGTGAGCATTACTATGGAAAATTAATTGTTTAATAACTTTTCTTAGCGATGAACCAAGTGCATCAAACTTTCACAACTTATTTATGACATTCATATGGGTATATGTGCCAAAGCACAAGTCTCTAGTATTTGATTTACGCTTTTTACAAATAGGGGGCTATTGGGGGCGAATGGGGCGTGGCATCAAAAATCTAAAGATTACGTAATCTCCGTATTCATTACACGCAACTACACAGCAAATTTGAAGTCTTTAGCTCAAAAGATGTACAAACCCCGCCTTAAAAACACATTAAAATTATCGATAAATGCTCATAAAATCGAAATGGAATGAGTTATCGGAAAAATTTTATAAACTTGTGCAGCGTATGATATTATCGAGTATTCATGTAAAATTTCAAGTCTCTACGTTGCGTACTTAAAAATATCTCAGCGTTCACACGGACGGACGGACGGACGGACGGACGGACGGACAGACGGACAGACGGACAGACGGACAGGGCTATATCGACTCGTCTTGTCGCGCTGATCAAGAATATATATACTTTATGGGGTGTGGCACGCCTCCTTCTGCCTGTTACATACATTTTCACAAAACCATTATACCCTGATTTCCCATTTTCAATGGGCTCAGGGTATAAAAAATAGAAATTGCATAAAATTCACATTAATGCAAAATTTGAGGGGTCTAGCTCTAAAGGTGTGGGAGATATAATTTTATAACCTATTTTCGATAAGGTTTAAAATCGATAACAAAACAACAAAAATAGATATCGTTTTTTGGTAACAAACTTGACCTGCGCGTGCTATCCACGGACCCAACAAAAAAAAATCAAGTCTCTAGCTTGTCTAGATGCTTCAATCGACGCGTTCACACATACGGACAGACGGACGGACGGACGGACGGACAGACAGACAGACGGACAGGGCTAAATCGACTCAGCTCGTCGCCCTGATCAAGAATATATATACTTTGTGGGGTCTGACACGCCTCCTTCTGTCTGTTACATACATTTAACAAAACCATTATACCCTGATTTCCCATTTTCAATGGGCTCAGGGTATAAAAAAAATATCCTAGAACAATCTAAAACACAACATTTTGTTTCTCAATCAATGATCGCCAAAAATATTAAGGGACATAGGCCGAAAAGTCCTTAACGACGATCCCAGCTTCTTAGTAAAATTACTTAATGTGTTTTAACAGCACAAGAAATTCATATCAGTATATGAATTCGCATATGAATATATAGAAATGTTTGGTGGTATTACAGGCCCGTTATATGGTCTGACCCAAATTGAACAAGGTATAGTCTTAACGACAATGGTTCCCTATTTGCTGGCTAAAATAGTGATAGATAATAGATAGTTAAGGTGCGATTGCATCGTTAATCAACTATTCAATCTTAAGAATGGAATGGGAGCAATTTAGTTTTCAAATTCGAGAAATTAAAGGAAAATTTACCAAATCGTATAAATGTGTAACAAAGAATAGGACAATACAAAAAGAAACGTTTAACAAACATGCGAAAATTCTCGTTAATTTATTTAACTGCGCACGTACGTTAGTAAATGACAATAGAGAAATAATAAATAAAACGAATTGGTCAAGGATTTCAAAACTATTGATCAAACTTCGTTCGAATCTCATAAATGTAAAAGAAAAGTATCAGTTAGATATATTCATACCAATAATTTTGAATACACCCTTAGCTATATACACTAGTAAGGAACAAACATCGACAGACATAGACTCAGTTGATGAAGATTCCGATTCCGAATCTGAAACCGAGATAAAAGAAAAAGATCTAAACGATCTGACCATACCTGCACTAATTACATTATCGGAACACGATAATGATTTAGAAAAAGATTCAGACATAGATTCCAACACAAGTGTAATTGAAACAAAAGCAAGCATAATGGCGGACGCAAATACCCAAAGAGCCTATATAAAGGACATTTCAAATGCCATTCCGGAATTCAACGGACAAAGATTACATCTTAAAAGATTCATAAGAGCTTTGAAGTTAGTAGATCTTACTAAAGGCACATTTGAAGATATAGCTGTTGAGGTCATAAAATAAAAAATTATTGGCACAACACTATATAAAGTCCAAGATGAAAAGACCATCAAGGCAATAATACAAAAATTGCAAGATACTATAGTTGGTGAGACATCCGACGTAGTGAAAGCAAAATTGTCCAAAACTATGCAAAAAGGGAAAACTGCCGAAAAATTCACAACTGAAATCGACAATTTACGAAAGCATTTAGAGGCTTCGTATATTGATGAGGGTTTACCAGCAGAACATGATGATAAGTTCAGTACCATGGAGGCCATTGACGCAATGGTTAAAAATTGCGAACATGGTAAACTAAAAACAATCCTTGAGGCTGGTAATTTCAAAACGATGAATGAGGCTATAACTAAGTATATACAATGTAGTACTGAAATGACCGGAAACCCCAACTCGGTGTTATACGCCCAAAGAGGTCGAGGTCATCTCAACAACAGAGGTAACTACCGTGGTCAAGGCAATGGTCGCGGTTATTATAATAATAATGATGATCGTAACAATGCTTATTATAACAATACTAATAATAACGGCCAAAACGGTAACTATCAAAATAACAACTACAGAGGAAATAATAGAGGATACAACAATAATATAGGTTACAGAGGTAACAATAGAGGAAATAACCAGCAGAATGGCGGTTATAGCCAAAATAATAATAACAACGTTAGGGTAACCCAAAACGCTTCGGGAAACTCCCAACGACCTTTAGAAACTCAGCAGTAAAAAATATCAAAATTCACACAATCAATCTCAGTCAAAATATATATGTAAATTTCACAAACGTTAATACAGGAAAAGAACTGGTCTTTTTAATAGACACTGGTGCACACATATCCCTATTAAAAGAAAATTCAGATGTTTTTCAAAACATCCAATCGAACGATATAATTAATATACAGAGAATAAATCAAGAAGTAACCAAGTCAAAAGGATCAACTTCTATAGAAATACAGACTTCAAAATATATAATTCCACACGATTTTCACATCGTAAATCTAAATTTCGCTATTCCATGTGACGGAATACTAGGAATCGATTTTATAAAAAAATACAACTGCCTATTAGATTTCAAGCCACCCGAAGACTGGCTAATAATTAGACCAAATAATTTAAAATATCCCATTTATGTTCAAATAACATATAGTTCTGGGAACAACTCCATAATTCTGCCAGCGAGAGAAGTCGTTCGAAAAACTAAAATAAACTGCGAAGAAGACAGTATATTTATTCCAAACCAGGAAATTCACCATGGTATCTACATAGAAAACTATAGTAAACTTTCAAAATTCAATCTTAAGAATGCTTAATACAACAAATACAGATACATTTTTTAGTATAAATAATTTAAAATATGAACCACTTTCAAACTACGATGTAGTTAAAACAAATCCAGAAAATAGAGAAAAAACTGTATTAGCCCAGATATCAAAAAATTTTCCACCACTATTCCATAAACAGCTAATGTCGCTATGCACACAATACAGCGATGTGTTTGGCTTAGAATCCGAACCAATGACTACCAATAATTTCTATAAACAAAAACTGAGATTGAAGGATGATGAAGCGGTATATATAAAGAATTATAGTCAAAAAGACGAAATTCAAAAACAAGTCGAAAAAATAATTAACGACAAAATAGTCGAACCATCTGTATCTCCTTATAATAGCCCATTGTTCCTAGTACCAAAAAAGTCACTTCCAAATTCCGAAAAGAAACAAGTAAGAACGTTGCCTTAGGACGAAACCTAAAGCGTGAAACTCGTTTCCCAGAGGGGTATCTGGTATTTTAAATTTAATAATTTATCTCAAATTTTGCATTTATGTAGATTCATGTGAATTTTCTGCAATTTCAATTTTTGCAAATATAACTATGTGAATGAATAAGCATTTTTATAAAATGTAAAAAATTCAATAAAATCATATGTTGAAAGTTTCATCAAGTTCCGTTAAGTCAGTCGCAATCTATTAAACAAAACGTTTGGCCAATTATGACACGCACGCGTTAAGCAGCGACAGCAAAATACATTTACATTTACACATATGTACATACATTGAAACGTGCAAACGCGTTTGCTTATGCATGGTCACAAATAAATTCAGCGCCATTCATTCTAGCATATTCTTCAACCAAAATTGTTATTGAGTTGTGCTTGCATTTTCAGCCGCTTCTTTAGTTTTGTATTTGTCAAATATCGCCCTTTATACGCATACATTTAAACCGCCCACCGTTTTTGTATGTACACATATAAATACATACGTTCATATGCGCGCATTTCAGCATTTTCTAAGAATCACAATTGCGATTGATTTATGTTTATATTGTGTTTGCATTAACAGCAGCTTCTATAGTTTTGTATTTGTCAAAAGTCGCCCTTGTAGTGAAGTAGTGTCGGATTTGCCAACAGACAATGCAAAACTGATGTGGCGCAGCAGGTAGATGAAAAGCGTGTAAGCAAAAGGGTCCGCGTTCGAGACGCGGGGGCGACGGCAAGAAAATAGTTGCGCAGCTGTTCGTGCCTACATACATACATACATGATGGGTTCCATCGTCAATTTTTTTGTGTGGAATAATTTTGTTCGGAATAAGTCGATATTTGTGTAATCGATATGTGATATTTACATTTTTTGATGGTATGGTCACACACACAAAAAGAAAATAACATAACTGACCTAGGCTATACGAAAAATGATAATTTTAGCAGATAAATTATTTGCAGAACTTCAACATTAAATCAAATTACATATATTTCTCAGAAATGCCGTTTGTCGTCTTAGCAATTCTTATTAAGCTTATTTATATAGGTGGCACAGGCATATGAATTTTGCAGCTGGGCGTTACAAATTTTGTTGCCAATTTGCCACGCCCCCAGTAGGCGTAGACATATCATATTTGGCAAGTTCCTAGAAGGAGTCGAGGGTAATGTAACTGTAAAGTTTGGATGCTTACACTCCAAAAATGTGAAAGTTACAGGGTATTTTTTCGATATACCACGCTCCCGAAGGGGCGTAAGATTTATTTTTGGGGAATCAATAGAGGAGGCCCCCAGTAACACAAACATCCAATTTGGAATCTTCTAGCTCTAAAACTGTAGGAGCTATAAGCTTTTTGCGATTTGCCACGCCCCCTGAAGGCGTAGGTATGTCCGCCATATCTTTTTGATCTTGGGTTGCTTATCCGAGTATATATATCAAATTTCAAGTCTCTAGCATCAATAGTGCTCAAAATATAGCTGATCTTGTAAAATCACTCTATATTCAGATCCGATTTGCCACGCCCCCAGTGGGCGTGGACATAAAATTTTGTTATCAATCTTTATAGAATCGAAGCGTTAAGATACGTGCCAAATTTCAGCATTCTAGCTTTAAAACTGTAGAAGTTACAGTTTTCCCGATTTGCCACGCCCCCAATGGGCGTAGATATATCCGCCATATCTTTTTGAACTTGGGTGGTCTATGATTTCTATTAACTATGGGCGCAACCATTTTCCGATTTGCCACGCCCCTAGTGGGCGTATCCGGAAAATCTTGACACTTTATAATTCGAGGGTATACACGAGTATATGTTCCAAATTTCAAGTCTCTAGCTTCAATAGCGTATAAAAATATTGCATTCCATTTCCACTACCTAGAATTGATGACATCTTAGATCAACTAGTTAGAGCGAAATACTTTTCATGCCTGGATTTAATGTCAGGTTTTCATCAGATTGAACTAGAAGAAAAATCACGAGATATTATTTCTTTTTCAACTGACAATGGTTCATATCGCTTCACGCGGTTACCATTCGGCTTAAAGATTGCACCAAATTCGTTTCAGAGAATGATGACTATAGCCTTCTCTGGACTTGAACCTTCTCAAGCATTCCTTTATATGGATGACTTAATAGTCATTGGATGCTCCGAGAAACATATGATCGAATTTAACTAATGTTTTTGAGAAATGTAGGCAGCATAACCTAAAGTTACATCCCGAAAAATGTTCATTTTTCATGCATGAAGTCACTTTCCTAGGACATAAATGTACAGATAAAGGAATCTTACCCGACGACAAAAAATACGACGTCATTCATAATTATCCAGTCCCACACGATGCGGACAGCGCTAGAAGATTTATAGCTTTTTGTAACTACCAGAGACGATTCATTAAAAACTTCGCCGACTATTCTCGTCACATAACAAAGTTATGCAAAAAAGATGTCAAATTCGAATGGACAGCTGATTGCCAAAACGCCTTCGAGCATCTAAAATCGGCATTAATAAATCCAACACTTCTTCAATACCCAGATTTCCGCAAAGAATTTTGCATTATAACGGATGCTAGTAAGCAAGCTTGTGGAGCAGTTCTTACTCAAAACAAATACGGACTTCAACTCCCGGCAGCATACGCATCAAGGTCATTTACAAAGGGAGAAAGTAACAAAAGCACAACAGAACAGGAATTAACAGCGATACATTGGGCGATAACATATTTCAGGCCATACATTTATGGTAGACACTTCACTGGCAAAACAGATCACAGAGCACTTACATACCTATTTTCAATGACAAACCCCAGTTCCAAACTTACCAGAATAAGACTTGAATTAGAGGAATATAATTTTACAGTAGAGTTTCTAAAGGGAAAAGATAATTATGCAGTCGATGCGCTATCAAGAATAACAATAAAGGATTTAAAAAACATTCAGACAAATAATAAAATTCTGAAAGTCACTACCAGAAATCAAAGTAAACAGTTAAATTCCTGCTCAGGAAAAGAAAAAGAAAAGGAAGTTTTGCAAAAGCAAACTAAAAATGCTTCTCAGCCCAGCGTATACGAAGTCATTGCAAATGACGAGGTACGAAAAGTAGTGACCTTTCGAATAACAGATTCTCTATGTTTACTAAAACACGGAAAGAATGTTCTAGCAAGAATTGATGTTAGCAATATGTATATTAATGAAACGTTTGACTTAGGTCAATTCTTTCAAAGACTTGAAGCAGAAGCCGGTATACTTAATATTAGCCAACTTAAAGTGGCACCGAGCGAAAAGATCTTTGAGATCATCTCAATAGAATCATTTAAATTAATGGGCAATAAAATATTGAAATCAATAAGAGTAGCGCTACTCAAGCCGGTGACCCTATTATAAAATGATAAAAATAAAGAGAAAGAAGCAATACTGTTTACATATCATGACGATCCAATACAAGGATGTCATACAGGAATAGCCAGAACAATAGCCAAAATAAAATGGCATTATTACTGGAAGAATATGACAAGAGATATCTCAAATTATATAAGAAAATGTCATAAGTGTCAAAAGTCTAAAACGACTAAACACACTAAAACTCGACTAACTATTACTGAAACGCCACAAATGGCTTTCGACAAGGTAATTGTTGATACGATCGGTCCGTTACCCAAATCCAAACAAGGAAATGAAGTAGTAGTAGCAAAAGCTATTGCGATTGATTTATGTTTATATTGTGTTTGCATTAACAGCAGCTTCTATAGTTTTGTATTTGTCAAAAGTCGCCCTTGTAGTGAAGTAGTGTCGGATTTGCCAACAGACAATGCAAAACTGATGTGGCGCAGCAGGTAGATGAAAAGCGTGTAAGCAAAAGGGTCCGCGTTCGAGACGCGGGGGCGACGGCAAGAAAAAAGTTGCGCAGCTGTTCGTGCCTACATACATACATACATGATGGGTTCCATCGTCAATTTTTTTGTGTGGAATAATTTTGTTCGGAATAAGTCGATATTTGTGTAATCGATATGTGATATTTACATTTTTTGATGGTATGGTCACACACACAAAAAGAAAATAACATAACTGACCTAGGCTATACGAAAAATGATAATTTTAGCAGATAAATTATTTGCAGAACTTCAACATTAAATCAAATTACATATATTTCTCAGAAATGCCGTTTGTCGTCTTAGCAATTCTTATTAAGCTTATTTATATAGGTGGCACAGGCATATGAATTTTGCAGCTGGGCGTTACAAATTTTGTTGCCAATTTGCCACGCCCCCAGTAGGCGTAGACATATCATATTTGGCAAGTTCCTAGAAGGAGTCGAGGGTAATGTAACTGTAAAGTTTGGATGCTTACACTCCAAAAATGTGAAAGTTACAGGGTATTTTTTCGATATACCACGCTCCCGAAGGGGCGTAAGATTTATTTTTGGGGAATCAATAGAGGAGGCCCCCAGTAACACAAACATCCAATTTGGAATCTTCTAGCTCTAAAACTGTAGGAGCTATAAGCTTTTTGCGATTTGCCACGCCCCCTGAAGGCGTAGGTATGTCCGCCATATCTTTTTGATCTTGGGTTGCTTATCCGAGTATATATATCAAATTTCAAGTCTCTAGCATCAATAGTGCTCAAAATATAGCTGATCTTGTAAAATCACTCTATATTCAGATCCGATTTGCCACGCCCCCAGTGGGCGTGGACATAAAATTTTGTTATCAATCTTTATAGAATCGAAGCGTTAAGATACGTGCCAAATTTCAGCATTCTAGCTTTAAAACTGTAGAAGTTACAGTTTTCCCGATTTGCCACGCCCCCAATGGGCGTAGATATATCCGCCATATCTTTTTGAACTTGGGTGGTCTATGATTTCTATTAACTATGGGCGCAACCATTTTCCGATTTGCCACGCCCCTAGTGGGCGTATCCGGAAAATCTTGACACTTTATAATTCGAGGGTATACACGAGTATATGTTCCAAATTTCAAGTCTCTAGCTTCAATAGCGTATAAAAATATTGCATTCCATTTCCACTACCTAGAATTGATGACATCTTAGATCAACTAGTTAGAGCGAAATACTTTTCATGCCTGGATTTAATGTCAGGTTTTCATCAGATTGAACTAGAAGAAAAATCACGAGATATTATTTCTTTTTCAACTGACAATGGTTCATATCGCTTCACGCGGTTACCATTCGGCTTAAAGATTGCACCAAATTCGTTTCAGAGAATGATGACTATAGCCTTCTCTGGACTTGAACCTTCTCAAGCATTCCTTTATATGGATGACTTAATAGTCATTGGATGCTCCGAGAAACATATGCTCAAAAATTTAACTAATGTTTTTGAGAAATGTAGGCAGCATAACCTAAAGTTACATCCCGAAAAATGTTCATTTTTCATGCATGAAGTCACTTTCCTAGGACATAAATGTACAGATAAAGGAATCTTACCCGACGACAAAAAATACGACGTCATTCATAATTATCCAGTCCCACACGATGCGGACAGCGCTAGAAGATTTATAGCTTTTTGTAACTACCAGAGACGATTCATTAAAAACTTCGCCGACTATTCTCGTCACATAACAAAGTTATGCAAAAAAGATGTCAAATTCGAATGGACAGCTGATTGCCAAAACGCCTTCGAGCATCTAAAATCGGCATTAATAAATCCAACACTTCTTCAATACCCAGATTTCCGCAAAGAATTTTGCATTATAACGGATGCTAGTAAGCAAGCTTGTGGAGCAGTTCTTACTCAAAACAAATACGGACTTCAACTCCCGGCAGCATACGCATCAAGGTCATTTACAAAGGGAGAAAGTAACAAAAGCACAACAGAACAGGAATTAACAGCGATACATTGGGCGATAACATATTTCAGGCCATACATTTATGGTAGACACTTCACTGGCAAAACAGATCACAGAGCACTTACATACCTATTTTCAATGACAAACCCCAGTTCCAAACTTACCAGAATAAGACTTGAATTAGAGGAATATAATTTTACAGTAGAGTTTCTAAAGGGAAAAGATAATTATGCAGTCGATGCGCTATCAAGAATAACAATAAAGGATTTAAAAAACATTCAGACAAATAATAAAATTCTGAAAGTCACTACCAGAAATCAAAGTAAACAGTTAAATTCCTGCTCAGGAAAAGAAAAAGAAAAGGAAGTTTTGCAAAAGCAAACTAAAAATGCTTCTCAGCCCAGCGTATACGAAGTCATTGCAAATGACGAGGTACGAAAAGTAGTGACCTTTCGAATAACAGATTCTCTATGTTTACTAAAACACGGAAAGAATGTTCTAGCAAGAATTGATGTTAGCAATATGTATATTAATGAAACGTTTGACTTAGGTCAATTCTTTCAAAGACTTGAAGCAGAAGCCGGTATACTTAATATTAGCCAACTTAAAGTGGCACCGAGCGAAAAGATCTTTGAGATCATCTCAATAGAATCATTTAAATTAATGGGCAATAAAATATTGAAATCAATAAGAGTAGCGCTACTCAAGCCGGTGACCCTATTATCAAATGATAAAAATAAAGAGAAAGAAGCAATACTGTTTACATATCATGACGATCCAATACAAGGATGTCATACAGGAATAGCCAGAACAATAGCCAAAATAAAATGGCATTATTACTGGAAGAATATGACAAGAGATATCTCAAATTATATAAGAAAATGTCATAAGTGTCAAAAGTCTAAAACGACTAAACACACTAAAACTCGACTAACTATTACTGAAACGCCACAAATGGCTTTCGACAAGGTAATTGTTGATACGATCGGTCCGTTACCCAAATCCAAACAAGGAAATGAAGTAGTAGTAGCAAAAGCTATGTTTGAAAATTTTATTCTGATCTACGGTCCAATGAAGACGTTCATTACGGACATGGGTACAGAATATAAAAATTCAATAATTGAAGACTTGTGTAAAAATCTTAATATAAACAAGTAAGAAAACTCTAGTCGGAGGTGCCCGACTAGGAGATCCCCTGAGCCCCGTCCGATTTGCATTGTTTAATACGCTATATAGCTTGCATATAACATTAAATTTTGCAAAATTAAATTATAATTTTGAAATTTTATTCAACTAGAATGTATGTAAATAAAAAAAATAAATTAATAATTAAATAAATAAACAAAAAAAAAATAGAAAGCAAACATCACCGCACCTGGGCTCGAACCTGCATCTATTTACTACATGTGTAACGTTAAAGCGCGTCGTCTCAACTAGCACGACCACCTCATGTTTATAGATTAAAAAATAAAAATTAAAAAAGTTATGCTGTTGTCACTGAGTTTTGAACCCGGGACTTTTCGTTTACGCGCTTTGTGTCTATCCACTACGCCACACCAGTATTGCGTTGCTTGTTGGCAAAACGCAAAGTAGTACAACAATGCGATATGTTACAAATACAAAACTAAAGAAGCAGATTAATCGCAATTGTAATTCTTAGAATATGGTAAAATGCGCGCATATAAACGTATGTGTATATACAAAAACGGTGGTCTGTTTCAATGTATGCGTGTAAAGGGCGATATATGACAAATACAAAACTATAGAAGCGGCTGAAAATGCACAGAAGCGACTGTGCACATGCATAAGCAGACGCGCTTGCACGTTTCAATGTATGTGTATGTGTAAATGTTTTTTGCTGCGCGTCGCTGCTTGCCACGTGCGTGTGATTATTGGCCAAACGTTTTGTTTAATAAATCGCGACTGACTTAACGGAATTTGATGAAACTTTCAGCATATGATTCTATTGAATTTGTTACATTTTATAAAAATGCTAATTTATTCACATGGTTATATTTGCAACAGACTCTCAATGGGTGTTTGATTGCAGGGAGGGGGGGGGGGGGATTAATTAATAAATAGAGCCGGTATCAAAAAAATAAAAAAATAGAAATTGCATAAAAATCACATTAATCTATATGCAAAATTTGAGGGGTCTAGCTCTAAAGGTGTGGGAGATAGAATTTTATAACCTGTTTTCGATAAGGTTTAAAATCGATAACAAAACAACCAAAATAGATATCGTTTTTTGGTAACAAACTTGACCTGCGCGTGCTATCCACGGAGCCAACAAAAAAAAATTCAAGTCTCTAGCTTGTCTAGATGCTTCAATCGACGCGTTCAAACATACGGACGGACGGACGGACGGACAGACGGACAGACAGACGGACAATGCTAAATCGACTCAGCTCGTCGCCCTGATCAAGAATATATATACTTTGTGGGGTCTGACGCGCCTCCTTCTGCCTGTTACATACATTTTCACAAAACCATTATACCCTGATTTCCCATTTTCAATGGGCTCAGGGTATAACAAGTAAGAGGTCTCTAGTCGAGACTGCTCGACTAGGGGATACCCTGAGCCCTGTGAAGAGCCAAATATCAAATCATTCTACGCTTTTGTTATGCATACATACAAACAACACATACACACACATATACACGCACGCATAAGCGCGCGCTCTGCTAACTGCGCAGTTGACGCAGCAACTGCACTTGGACTGCAATGTGGGCATTACTATGAGAACTTAATTGTTTAATAACTTTTCTTAGCGATGGACTAAGTGCATCAAACTTTTACAACTAATTTATGACATTCATATGTGTGGATGGGCCAAAGCACAAGTCTCTAGTATTTGATTTGCGCTTTTTACAAATAGGGGGCTATTGATGGCGAATGGGGCGTGGCATCCAAAATCTAATGATTACGTTATCTCCGTATTCATTACACGCAATTACACAGCAAATTTGAAGTCTCTAGCTCAAACGATACACAAACTACGCCTTAAAAACGTATTTCCGATAAGCATTAAAATCGATAACATTACAACAAAAATAGTTATCGTTCATACGAAATAAACTTGACCTGCGCGTGCTATCCACGGACCCAACAAAAAAAAATTCAAATCTCTACCTTGTCTAGATGCTTCAATCGACGCGTTCAAACATACGGACAGACGGACGGACGGACAGACGGACGGACAGACAGACAGACAGACGGACAGGGCTAAATCGACTCAGCTCGTCACCCTGATCAAGAATATATATACTTTGTGGGGTCTGACACGCCTCCTTCTGCCTGTTACATACATTTAACAAAACCATTATACCCTGATTTCCCATTTTCAATGGGCTCAGGGTATAAAAACATAACTTCAACCGCACATCATAATCAGACAGTTATCATCAGACAGTAGGTACGATACCTACGATACCTGTGGCGAAGCCACAGAACACTTAACGAGTTCAAACGTTCATACATATCAGTTGATAAGACAGATTGGGACGTATGGCTACAATACTTGGCATACACTTCTTTGATGTACTGCCTTACTTTTAGAGCTTTTTCATCAACAAGCTTAATCCACTCATCCGTTAGGCTCATACTTCTGTGTGAAATTATTATTTCCTGTTGAGTATATTCTTCCCTGGATGTTTCTGGTCGCATTTGCCAATTTTTGCTTGTGGATGGTTTGTCGGTGTCCATAGTGTGGTTGGCAACTTCGACCTTTATCAGGGTCTCTTTGTAGATCCTGATTGATTCCATAATCCAATCATATATTTTCTCTGTAAAATATTGATGGTTGATGACACCAAATTTCTTCAGCAGTGAGTGATTGGCAGTGAATTCTGCTACCAACTTATCCATAACTGCAAACTCATCCTTTTAAGCTATAGCCTGCAGGATGCTGTCATATATCTCTGATTGCTTCTTTAGAGTTTTCATTAACAGCATCTTTGGCTTGACCCGTTGGAGGTGTTTTTGTTTTGATCACCAGGTTGATCGTGCTGTGCCTCTACTCACAGCGTGGGTTGGTAAGCCAAAGATATTTTTTAAGCACTTTCCACAAACATTTAGTATATTTGTGGTTTCGGCTTTTATGACCGGGATCGAATACAGTAATCACTCAGCTGGAAGCACGCAGTACTTGACTGTGTTGATTTCCAGTCAATACTGCCTCCGACTCGAAGGACCATGAATGAATACACTGACTATGTTGGGGCTTAGTCGAATACTGTACTGATCTTTATTCTTCTGAGGCTAGATTTATATACCCAGCCTCATGCATAATTTCAACCTTTAAGTCTAATGTGTCTATTGCTGAGTGTGTAAGGCTCAGCATTGGTCTATTGCATTCTTATATTATCGCAGAGATTGTAGGGCTCAGTATTCGTCTATTGTCTATTCTTATCCTATTACTGAGGTTGTAAGTTAATCTGGCTATTTTTAGATTCCACACATGTGGCCTTTATCTATCTATCTATCGCACTGCATGCTAGTCTTTGAGTGCGTAGAAGGCATGTTTACATATTTATGGATATTTCTATGTTCATGCCTGAACATAACTGCCTTGTTTATACCCTGAGCCCAATGCAAAAAGGAATTTCCCATTGGGCATTAGTTTTGTTGAATGGAATGAAAAGGCAGAAGAAGGCGTTCCAAGTCTAAAGTATAATCATCTTAACACTGTATCTGTAATCTCAAAATACTTAGCATGCTCAGGTCAAGTCTTTTTCAAATTATAAAATAATATCCTACATCCTTAGAGCCAGAGTATTGTATTTAGTAAACGGTATATTGTCTACAATTATGAGATATTTTGGAAATGGGAAATCAGGATATACTGGTTTTGTGAAAATGTATGTAACAGTCAGAAGGAGGCGTGCCACACCCCATAAAGTATTTATATTTTTGATCAGAGCGACAAGGCGAGCTCTGTCCGTCCGTCGGTGTGAACGCTGACTTGAAATTTTACATGAATCCATTTATCATTTTTTTTCGATAAATTAATAATTTGTGAGTGTTAAATGAAGATAGTCCATCGTTAAGCGAAGTTATTCAACAATCAAGTTCCCATTGTAATACCACCACTGCAGCCCAAGCGCCTTCGCTGGGTCAACTGCGCAGTTAAGAGAGCGTGCACTTATGCGTGCGTGTATGTGTGTGTATGTGTTGTTTGTATTCATGCATTAAATATGCGTAGAATGATTGGAATATTGGCTATTTCCTGGGGTCAGTGTATCTCTTAGTCGAGCAGTCTCGACTAGAAATATATTTTATCTTGGGTTGTTAATCCGTGTAAATATACTAAATATTCAGAACCGATTTTCCACGCCCCCAGTGGACGTAGATATATAGTTTTCATCAATCATTATAGAATCGTTCAGCGTT
The DNA here is from genome assembly GCA_035045145.1 of Drosophila meridionalis. NCBI lineage: Eukaryota > Metazoa > Arthropoda > Insecta > Diptera > Drosophilidae > Drosophila > Drosophila meridionalis. Next base: position 2,407,062 of record JAWNPG010000027.1, on the reverse strand, counting down.
CTAGCTATAAAACTGTAGAAGACACAGTTTCACCCGACTTGTCACGCCCCTATGGGCATAGATATAACCGCCCTATCTTTCTGATCTTGGCTGGTCTACGAGAGTATACATTCCAAATTGCTCTTCAACTAATATGATTTCTGGCCTATGGGCGCAAGCAGTTTCTGATTTGCCAGTCCCCGATTTGGGCATAACGGGAAAATTGAGGGTATAAACTAGTATATGTTTCAAATTTAAATTTCAATGGCGTAAAATATGTTGCATTCATACGGACAGCTAGACAGACATGGCACAAAACCAATATTTGTACACTTTACCCTATAGGAACAGAGCATAAAAAGAAAAACATATATATTTCAGTACACGAAATATTTGTCATTGCCAAAGCGGCTTCATTCAAATATGTAAATTTTGGCCATGTACCTGATACGTAGGTCATAGGTTCACCAGGCTACATTGATTTTGCTCTGTCTAAGGGATTGCTGAGCATCCATGCAGACATAAGAGCGGTCGTTGAGCTCAGCTCCGATCACCTCCCACTCATAATAACGCTGGACGCATCTGCTTTGTCTTATCCTAAGACGGAGCGGCTAATTACCAGGCGCACTAATCTGGAATGGTTCCACGAACACCTCGAGTCGTCACTGCACCTCAATATGGAGATGAGCTCTGGTAAGGATGTGGATGACGCTATCGACATGTTCAATTGCTCTGTCCAGGCAGCAGCTAGAATGGCCTCTGGTGCAGCGCCCTTGAGGCCCGTAGCGGATAGGATTCCTGTAACCAGAGAAATTCTGCTGCTCATTGCTGAAAAGAGACGCAAACGCTCTAGATGGATGAGGTCTCGTCACCCTTTGGACAAAGCCGAGTGGAATAGAGTGCGGAGTAGGCTCCGTCGAGCACTCATGGAACACAAATCTGCATGGTTCGACGATAGACTTGCTAACACTGGGGTTGCAAGCGACGCAACGCACTCGCTTTGGAAGGCCACGCGCGGCATTAAAAGGCGATGTGCGAGGAAAGCGCCTCTGGCTGACAGAAACGGGACATGGTGCCGGACTGACTTAGAGCAAGCAGAAGTGTTTGCTGAGCATCTAGCTGAGCGCTTCCAGCCATTTAATCTGGCCAGCCAGCAACAAGATCACGATACTTACGACCAGCTGACTCAAGCGCTTCAAATGGATCTGCCTATCAAGCCATTTGACCCAAGTGAGATAGCCGAAGTAATCGCAAGTCTAAATATAAATAGAGCGCCAGGACATGACGTCATTTGCAATGCCACATTGAAGGCACTGCCTAGACATGCGGTTTGCTTCTTAGCAATGGTGTTCAATGCTATAGTAAGGCTACAATACTTCCCTCCCCAGTGGAAGCTTGGAATCATCACCATGATCCACAAGCCCGGCAAGCCGGAACGCGAACCTTCTTCTTTCAGGCCGATAAGTCTTCTCCCTTCGGTATCAAAGGTGCTGGAAAGACTTATTGCCGCCCGTCTGGCTAAGATCATGAAATCTCGAAGAATCATCCCTGAACACCAGTTTGGGTTCCGTGCTGGTCACAGCACTGAGGAGCAGCTTCATCGAGTTGTTGACCAAATTCTAACGGCCTACGATAATAAGGAGTATTGTAACGCCCTCTGTTTGGACATCCGTGAGGCGTTTGATCGAGTATGGCACGCCGGTATCCTATTGAAAATCAAACGGACTCTCCCTGCGCCTCATTTTGGATTGCTCAGGTCGTACCTCGAGGGAAGGCGATTCGCTGTACGCTTCCATACAGCGCTATCCACTCAGCATAATGTGGCAGCTGGAGTACCGCAGGGTAGTGTCCTTGGCCCTCTGCTGTACTGCCTGTACAGCCACGATATGCCGCAGCCTGATAATAGCCTGTATGGATCATCAATGCTGGCCACCTTCGCAGATGACGTATGCATCACCTACAGGTCCCGATGCGAGCACGATGCAGCTGATGGCATCCAAGATTATGCCACAAAATTTGCGGATTGGGCAAGGCGCTGGAACATTGCCATCAACAGCAGCAAATCGTCCAATGTCTGCTATACGCTGAAACGGGGAACGCCACCAGCCGTGCTCCTGGAGGGAGCTCCAGTACCACAAGCGAATGATGCCAAATATCTAGGAGTGATACTGGATCGCAGACTCACCTTCTCCAAGCAAGTAACGGCCATAACAATGCGCTTTCGTGCGGCCGTGAAAAAGCATTATTGGCTCCTCTGCTCGCGTAGCAAATTGTCTCTGTCAAATAAAATGACAATTTATAAACAGGTTATTGCGCCAGTGTGGAGGTATGGATGTCAAATTTGGGGCTTGGCTTGTGACAGCCAAATCCGCAGAGTCCAGGTTGCCCAGAACAAAACCATGAGACTGATTACCGGCTGCGAATGGTATGTTAGAAACACCACATTGCATCGAGACCTGAAACTGGCCACAGTCTTTAACCAAATCAACCAACACTCGAGTCGGTACAACGACAGATTGGAGCGGCACAGAAACCAGCTAGCAAACATGCTCACTACACAGCGAACTCCTAGGAGACTGAACCGAAGGCAACCCAGAGACTTGATTCTCAGATCTCCTATGACGATGGTCAACAGACGTTGACACACAGCAGCCATTTCTGTATTATTATTGTATTGTCTTGTAAATATATGTAAATATTATTAATGTTAAAGCTAACGCAAGTTAGCCGGCGCGCCCATATGGGCAGAATTAATAGATACCAAGCTCACAAAGGGGTTACTGATTACCCCGGATGGCTTAATAAATATTATTTAAAAAAAAATTATTTTTATGTTCTGGCCGAAAACATGCAACACTTTTTGACACACAAATTTTTGCTTGACTCAAAGCCAAGTCAGAAAAATAAATAAGCGTTAAACAATGTTTCGCTGCACACAATTGTAAGTTACATACTATATTAATTATTATCTAAGCTCAGTTCACATCATTGTACATAAAATTGCTTAAAATATCAATAAAATGCCTTAAATAATCATCATTTTTTCTTGAGCAGCAAAGTATGCACTAAAAATAGTAAATGACACCAATATTTCTCGCTCGCGCAAGCGCTTCGAACATTTAAATTTACAAATAAATGATATTGACAACTATGGGTGATGCCGCAATGCTTACTCTTGCTAAGCAATAGATAAATTAATAAGTAAGGGGCCTCTAGTCGAGACTGCTCGACTAGGAGATACCCTGAGCCCTGTGAAGAGCCAATATTCAAATATTCAAACAACACATACAAACACACATATGCACGCACGCATAAGCGCGCGCTCTGCTAACTGCTCAGTTGACGCAGCGACTGAGCTTGGACTATTTGACACATCACAAGTCTCCAATATTTGATTTATCCACGTTTCAACCTTAAAAGACTTATAATGCATACACCCCCAATCCAATTGGAGGGAGTAACACTACAGCAATAAGCACAGGCAAAATATCTTGGCATCACACTGGATGTAGCCTAACCTTTGGACCGCACCTCAAAGCTGCGGTTAAAAAATGTCGCCACAGACTGCAACAACTGAAATGGCTCAACAATAACAGGAGCAAGTTGCCACTGAGATGCAAAAAAGCTGTTTACGTGCACTGTATTCTGCCGATATGGCTCTATGGAGTGCAGATCTGGGGGATTGCAGCCAAATCCAACTACAAACGGATACAGGTTTTGCAGAATCGTGTGCTAAGACAAAAACTAACTGCCCTTGGTATGTACGCGGTACTACACTCCATAGAGACCTCAAACTACTTTCAATAGAAGAGCAAATTGGAAGACATACAAGAAGGTACAGCGAAAGATTGCTGAGACACCACAGCCTACTCGCCAGAGGTCTCCTTCCTGCCAGACCTCTAAGTAGACTCAAACGGCAAGGTTTTGCCAAGACGATTCAAAGCCAGTGACACAACCGGCATTGAATTCCTCGTACTATAATCGAGGATTGGTCCAAATTAAACTTGTATTCAATTGTGTTGTTAAGGTACTAAGTTATAAATGTACAGATTCTACACTAATTAAATAAGTCGATAAAGTAAACAAGTAAGAAAACTCTAGTCAGAGGTTCCCGACTAGGAGATCCCCTGAGCCCCGTCCGATTTGCATTGTTTAATACGCTATATAGAATGTATGTAAATCAAAAATAAATAAATAATTAAATAAATAAACAAATCAACAAAAAAGAAGAAGAAAAACAAACATCACCCCACCTGGACTCGAACCTGCATCTATTTACTACATATGTAAAGTTAGAGCGCATCATCGCAACTAGCACAACCACCTAATGTTTATAAATTTAAAAAAAAAAACTAAAAAAAAAACGCTGTTCTCACTGAGTTTCGAACTCGGGACTTTTCGTTTAGGCGCTGTGCGTCTACCCACTACGCCACACCAGTATTGCGTTGCTTGTCGGCAAAACGCAAAGTAGTACAATACAATAGACAAATACAAAACTAAAGATGCAGATCAATCGCAATTGTGATTCTTAGAATATGCTAAAATGCGCGCATATGAATGTATGTGTATGTGTATATACAAAAACGGTGGTCTGTTTGAATGGATATGTAGGGCGATATATGACAAATACAAAACTACAGAAGCGGCTGAAAATACACAGAAGCGACTGTGCACATGCATAAGCAGACGCGCTTGCACGTTTCAATGTATGTGTATGTGTAAATGTTTTTTGCTGCGCGTCGCTGCTTGCCACGTGCGTGTGTTAATTGGCCAAACATTTTGTTAAATAAATCGGGACTGACTTAACGGAATTTGATGAAACTTTCGGCATATGATTCTATTGAATTTTTTACATTTTATAAAAATGCTAATTTATTCACATGGTTATATTTGGAACAGACTCTCCATGATGGGCGAAGGGGTGGAGGGGGGGGGGGGGTTAATTAGTAAAAAGAGCCGGTATCCAAAAAATAAAAAAATAGAAATTGCATAAAATTCACATTAATCTATATGCAAAATTTGAGGGGTCTAGCTCTAAAGATGTGGGAGATAGAATTTTATAACCTGTTTTCGATAAGGTTTAAAATCGATAACAAAACAACCAAAATAGATATCGTTTTTTGGTAACAAACTTGACCTGCGCGTGCTATCCACGGACCCAACAAAAAAAAATTCAAGTCTCTAGCTTGTCTAGATGCTTCAATCGACGCGTTCAAACATACGGACAGACGGACGGACGGACGGACGGACGGACGGACGGACAGACAGACAGACGGACAGGGCTAAATCGACTCAGCTCGTCGCCTGGATCAAGAATATATATACTTTGTGGGGTCTGACACGCCTCCTTCTGCCTGTTACATACATTTAACAAAACCATTATACTCTGATTTCCCATTTTCAATGGGCTCAGGGTATAAAAAGTATTTGATTTAGGTTTTTCGCAAATAGGAAGCGATGGGGGCCGTCCGTCCATGCGTGTGAACGCTGAGATATTTTAAAGTACGCAACGTAGAGACTTGAAATTTTACATGAATATTCGTTAATACCATACGCTGCACAAGTTTAAATTTTTTCGATAACTCATTCCAATTTAATTTTTTTCATCACCTATTGATAATCGTTTTAGCTAGAGACTTCAAATTGTCTGTGTAGTTGAGTGTAATGAATACGCAGATTATGTAATCTTTAGATTTTTTATGCCACACCCCTTGCGCCCCCAATAGCCCCTAATTTGTAAAAAGCACAAATCAAATACTAGAGAATTGTGCTTTGGCAAATACACACATATGTTCAGGCACGAACAAAAACTATACAAGGATTGGAATAGTAATAATTGTCATTGTCTTGAATATAATTAAGAGCAGAAACCAGAGACAGCGATTACTGACTGTCACCTTTCTGGTCCCGGCAGAATGTTGAGGCATGAACATAATAATATATATAAATATATAAACATGCCTTCTACGCACTTGACGACTTGCATGCAGTGCGATAGATGAAGAAAGGCCACATGTGTGGAATCTAAAAATAGCCAGATGAACACTGACCCTTACAACGTCACCGATAGGATAAGCATAGATAATAGACGAACGCTGAGCCCTACAACCTCAGCGATAAAACAAGTAAGAAAACTCTAGTCGGAGGTGCCCGACTAGGAGATACCCTGAGCCCCGTCCGATTTGCATTGCTTAATACGCTATATAGCTTGCATATAACATTAAATTTTCCAAAATTAAATTATAATTTTGAAATTTTATTCAACTAGAATGTATGTAAATCAAAAATAAATTAATAATTAAATAAATAAACAAATTAACAAAAAAAGAAACGAAAAACAAACATCACCGCACCTGGACTCGAACCTGCATATATTTACTACATATGTAACGTTAAAGCGCGTCATCTCAACTAGCACGACCACCTCATATTTATAGATTTAAAAAAAAATTAAAAAGTTACGCTGTCGTCACCGAGTTTCGAACTCGGGACCTCTCGTTTACGCGCTTCGCGTCTACCCACTACACCACACCAGTATTGCGGCGCTTGTTGGCAAAACGCAAAATAGTACTACAAGGGCGATATGTGACAAACACAAAACTAAAGAAGCTAAAGAAGTAGATCAATCGCAATTGTGATTCTTAGAATATGCTGAAATGCGCGTATATGAATGTATGTGTATGTGTACATACAAAAACGGTGGTCTGTTTCAATGTATGCGTGTAAAGGGCGATATATGACAAATACAAAACTACAGAAGCGGCTGAAAATGCTCAGAAGCGGCTGTGCACATGCATAAGCAGACGCGCTTGCACGCTTCAATGTATGTGTATGTGGGGGGGGGGGGGGGGGTAATTAGTAAAAAGAGCCGGTACGCAAAAAATAAAAAAATAGAAATTGCATAAAATTCACGTGAATCTATATGCAAAATTTGAGGGGTCTAGCTCTAAAGGTGTGGCAGATAGAATTTTATAACCTATTTTCGATAAGGTTTCAAATCGATAACAAAACAACAAAAATAGATATCGTTTTTTGGTAACAAACTTGACCTGCGCGTGCTATCCACGGACCCAACAAAAAAAATTCAAGTCTCTAGGTCAACTACGTTCTGAGATCGACGCGTTCAAACATACGGACAGACGGACAGACGGACAGACGGACGGACGGACAGACGGACGGACAGACAGACGGACAGGGCTAAATCGACTCAGCTCGTCGCCCTGATCAAGAATATATATACTTTGTGGGGTCTGACACGCCTCCTTCTGCCTGTTACATACATTTAACAAAACCATTATACCCTGAATTCCCATTTTCAATGGGCTCAGGGTATAATAAGAATGCAACAGACCAATGCTGAGCCTTACAAACTCAGCAATAGATACACTAGTTATACCCTGAGCCCATTGAAAATGGGAAATCAGGGTATAATGGTTTTGTTGAATGTATGTAACAGGCAGAAGGAGGCGTGTCAGACCCCACAAAGTATATATATTCTTGATTAGGGCGACGAGCTGAGTCGATTTAGCCCTGTCCGTCTGTCTGTCCGTCCGTCTGTCCGTATGTTTGAACGCGTCGATTGAAGCATCTAGACAAGCTAGAGACTTGAATTTTTTTTGTTGGGTCCGTGGATAGCACGCGCCGGTCAAGTTTGTTACAAAAAAACGATATCTATTTTTGTTGTTTTGTTATCGATTTTAAACGTTATCGAAAATAGGTTATAAAATTCTATCTGCCACACCTTTAGAGCTAGACTCCTCAAATTTTGGATATAGATTCACGTGAATTTTATGCAATTTCTATTTTTTTATTTTTTGCGTACCGGCTCTTTTTACTAATTAACCCCCCCCCTCCTCCTCTTCGCCCATCATGGAGAGTCTGTTCCAAATATAACCATGTGAATAAATTAGCATTTTTATAAAATGTAAAAAATTCAATAGAATCATATGCCGAAAGTTTCATCAAATTCCGTTAAGTCAGTCCCGATTTATTAAACAAAACGTTTAGCCAATCACACGCACGTGGCAAGCAGCGACGCGCAGCAAAAAACATTTACACATACACATATACATACATTGAAACGTTCAAGCGCCTCTGCTATGCATTTGCACCAATACATTCAAAGCCATTCATTCTAGCATATTCTTCAACCAAATCTGTGTTTGAATTGTATTTGTATTTGTCATATATCGCCCTTGTAGTACTACTTTGCGTTTTGCCAACAAGTGCCGCAATACTGGTGTGGTGTAGTGGGTAGACGCGAAGCGCGCGAACGAGAGGTCCCGAGTTCGAAACTCGGTGACGACAGCGTAACTTTTTTAATTTTTTTTTTAAATCTATAAACATGAGGTGGTCGTGCTAGTTGAGATGACGCGCTTTAACGTTACATATGTAGTAAATATATGCAGGTTGAGTCCAGGTGCGGTGATGTTTGTTTATCTTCTTCTTTTGTTTTTTATAATTTGTTTATTTATTAATTATTTAATAATTTATTTATTTTTTATTTACATAAATTCTAGTTGAATAAAATTTCAAAATTATAATTTAATTTTGGAAAATGTAATATTATATGCAAGCTATATAGCGTATTAAGCAATGCAAATCGGACGGGGCTCAGGGTAGCTCCTAGTCGGGCACCTACGACTAGAGTTTTCTTACTTGTTTATAATTTGTTTATTTATTAATTATTTAATTATTTATTTATTTTTTATTTACATAAATTCTAGTTGAATAAAATTTCAAAATTATAATTTAATTTTGGAAAATTTAATATTATATGCAAGCTATATAGCGTATTAAGCAATGCAAATCGGACGGGGCTCAGGGTATCTCCTAGTCGGGCACCTCCGACTAGAGTTTTCTTACTTGTTTTAAGTGTTAAAATTATGCGGCCTCATGCATAATTTTAACACTTAAAACTAGTGTGTCTATTGCTGAGTTTGTAAGGCTCAGGGTATATATACGCAGCCTCAGAAGAATAAAGATCAGTACAATACAGACTAAACATCACAGTCCGTGTATTCATGAGTATTCGACTACATATGAATGTCATTAATAAGTTGTGAAAGTTTGATGAAGAAAGTCCTTCGCTAAGAAAACTTATTCAACAATTAAGCTCCCATAGTAATGCCCGCACTGCATCCCAAGCGCAGTCGCTGCGTCAACTGCGCAGTTAACGGAGCCCGCGTTTACGCGTGTGTGCATATGAGTGTGTGTATATGTTATTTGAATTTATGCATAAAAGATGCGTAGAATGATTTAAAATTATGATCTTCACAGGAAGGAAGAGAGAATGAGAGAGTCGTTCTAACCACAATTAGAGTTTATGGCAGATAAAAAGCTGTTTCATCTTGCTTTTTATTTAGCAATGGCTCGAGATCTGCAACTCTACAGCTATCTTTATAATTAATACTGATGAAGACCGCTATGTCATCAGTATATCCAATTAGGAAAGTGTCTTTCAGAGGTCTGGCCATAAGATCGACCCCTGTGAAGCGCCTCCGGCTGCTCTGTAGTGTTGAGCATTTGCCTGTGTAGCATACAATAATATTCGATCCTTTCAGCAGCTGTTGTATGTTATCATATTGGTCCACCTAATAGTAGAGCCCCAGGATGACTATGTATAATCTCTTTGCGTTGCCTTAGCTGCCTAAAACATTCCACCAATAGCTCCGACACCATATTAGCGAGCCCTAGGTCCGTGCTGTCTGGGACTAAGGCTTCCCGCTTCAGTCTAGCAGCAGTCTCAGCTTTATGGGGTCTTCTAGCACAAATGAATGATATGTTAGGGTAGTCTTAGTCTATATCTTTGACTTTGCTGATAACGCCAAATCGCTGATTTCTCAACGGTTCAAAAAATGACAACTCAACTGCACATTTGACTTTACTTCACCCACTAAATTGTACACTTCCGTCAGAAGCTTGAATTAGTGTAAGTTTCACTATGAATAATTCATTTTTACACGTGCGTATATGTTGGTATAAATCATTCTTTGATTAACATAAGCTGTTGAAGAACCATTTGTCATTATTTAGCACATTTTTCATTATTTAGCATATTTTGGATTTTTTATATACTATATATGCAACCTTAATTGTTATCGGCGTATGAACAGCTGTATCAAGATCAATTATCGGTTAAGTCGATACAATTATGTTAGTATTGAGTAAGCAAACGAACGGACAAGTTGAGCGTACCGGCAATTGGCTGATATAGTTCAAATAAAATAAAGATATGTTTAATTATTCATCAAAAAATTTGGTCCTTCGAGCCGGAGCCGTTGGGCATTGCTACTGAATACTCACTTTGGATTTTTGGTAAACGCCGCGCACTATTGGAAAAGTGCCGTGTTTTGTCTTGTCGTGTTTTTGCTGCTGGCGACGCAGCATTTGCACATTCTTGGAATTACGTATCGATATTTAGCATCATACGTAGACAACAACTTGAATTGACTGCGGGCAACGCAGCAAGCTGCAATGGAAAATCTACGTACTTTACTGGGAGTCAGAAGTAGATTGAAGGCAACGATTACGCGTATTTCTGTATACGCGGAACACCCGCCTGATGGCTGCACATTCTACGATATTGATACCAAATTGGACATGCTGGTTCAGGCTTCGGAGGAGTTTGTCAATCGTGGCGACGAACTTTATAAATATGAAGATGTGCAGGGATATGTGGACCCAGCAAGTGACAACGAGGTATACGAGGAGCGCGTTGAACGAGCTTATGCCCTTCTTAAGGCACTACGCGCTGAGTACGAACCCCGCAAACTGAAAGAGGCCAATACTACATCTAATGTGCTCGGGGAAAGGAATGAATCGACCATCCAATGTATTTTACAACAAATGCAGCAGAAGCAAAAGGAGGCTATGGATCGCATAATGCAACGACTGCTACCGCAGCAGGTGGATAACGAGTCATCGTCAGGCTCACAGCAAGTCGCAGGACCATCAACGGAGGATTGGGAACTGCCGCGGATTCATATCGCACCATTTGATGGAGACTATAAGGAAGGGCATGCGTGTAAGGGTCTATTTGACAGTGCCGCAACTCAGACAAGCAGCAAGTCTAGACAGGACAGAGGTACCAGGAACGCGCATGCGCTACTCGCTACTTCAAAGCGCTGTGCTAAGTGCAACAAGGAACACGCATTGATGACATGTACACAGTTCTTGGACCTATCTATTCAGCAACGATATGCCATTGTAAAGTCCAAACACATATGTTTTAATTGTTTGAGACTTGGTCATGGAGTGAGCACTTGTACATCGAAGTCATCATGTAAGTATTGCAAGCGCCGACATCACTCACTTTTGCATTTCGATCAAAGCAGCACTAGAGATAAGGGTGAGCCACATCAGCACCAGAAGGATGAGTCAAATGAGGCACCAGGTGCTAGCACAGTAGTAGCACTGACGAACGCCATGAACATTGCGAAATGTGACAAGGGTGCAAATATGAGAAGTACACTGCCAACGGCGCAGGTGTATATGCGCTATTCTCGAGGACAAGACGTTGTTTGCCGCATATTACTGGACTGCGGCTCGAAGTTGTCCTACGTTTCGGAACGCTGTATCCAGACATTGGGTCTGGCCCGTTCACACTCTCGCATTTCCATATCTGGAATCTCATCAATCAAGGCAGAAATGACAAGATGGCTCTGTTCACTACACATCAAGTCGCGAGTGTCAGATGCATCGCTTGAGGTCAAGGCGCACGTGCTTGGAAACATTACTTCGACACTGATGAGAGAAATTATAGACGCAGCAGACCTCTCTATATTTAGCGGTCACACCCTAGCAGATGCCGTATTCAATACCAACGCATCAATCGATATTCTGATTGGTATCGATCACATTTGGACGGTTCTTACTGGAGATAAGTTGCGTAATGCCCAGGACAACACAATCGCCATCGATTCCATATTTGGATGGATCATCACAACAGTGGGAGGAGCAACTACAACTACAACTACGTCACTCTTAGCTACCATGGACATCAACGCATTGTTGCAACGGTTTTGGGAACTGGAGGAAGTTCCATCGTTCACGTCTGCAAATACAGAAGATGATGTAGTGGAGACTCATTTCGTCCCAACACACTCCCGTAATGCTGAAGGGAGATACATAGTCGAGCTACAGTTCAAGCAGGACAACCCAGAGTTCGGAGACACCTTTCATGGAGCCAAGTCTCGCTTCTTGGCAGTTGAACGTCGTTTAATGGAGGATGCAGCTTTGCGATCAAGGTATGTACAATTCATGAGGGAGTACATACAACTGGACCACATGAAGGAGGTGGATGTAGAAGAAGACGCCACTTCGAAGAAGATTTTCTACATGCCGCACCATTCGGTGCTAGGTGCAAAGCTGCGTGTGGTATTTGATGGCTCATTTCAAGACCAAGATGGCCGGTCTCTTAACGATGCGATTTATATTGGACCATGTATACAACGCAATCTGTTCAACATTCTGGTTGCAGCTAAACATCAGTATTTCCAACGAATATTATGGAGAGAAGATCCGTCAGCACCATTGCAGCACTTCAGACTCTGCACAGTTACATGCGGGACTGCGTCTGCGCCATTCCTGGCAGTCCGGGTGTTAGAGCAACTCGCCAAGGACCACGAGCATGAGTTTCCTAGAGCAGCCAAGATATTGCTTGAGGATTTCTACGCGGATGATGTATTAACAGGAGCCATGACAGAGGAAGAACTGAATGGCATTCAAACTGAGTTAGTTGTACAATTGGAATTGGGAAAATGGATCTCAAATAGCACACGATTGAGCACCGTGCAAGGTGATAGAGTCAACAGGTCAGCAACAACAGCAAAGGTACTTGGACGGCCCTGGGATCCTGGAGAAGACAACCTTGCATATCCCTTAAAAACATTGTACTCATCAAGGATTCGAATACGCCTCCAGCAACATGGAATCTAGGACGCGTAATCGAGGTGTACCCAGGAGAGGATGGATTAGTACGGGCAGTTAAGCTCAAGGTCGTTTCTGGAGAGATTATACGACCCATCACGAAGATTGCAGCCTACCACATTCTGAAACAGAGTTTCAGGGGGGGCCGGGATGTTGAGGAACCATTTGTCATTATTTAGCACATTTTTCTTTATTTAGCATATTTTGGATTTTTTTAGTATATATGCAACCTTAATTGTTATCGGCGAATGAACAGCTGTATCAAGATCAATTATCGGTTAAGTCGATACAATTATGTTAGTATTGAGTAAGCAAACGAACGGACAAGTTGAGCGTACCGGCAATTGGCTGATATAGTTCAAATAAAATAAAGATATGTTTAATTATTCATCATAAGCCTTGTATAAGTTATTTTATTTCGTAGTGTAGAGGCTTTATTTAGCGATCCACAAAAGATATTGACTTTATTCTAATTAATAGTTATTAGCAACAGCTTGTGCGTGTTGCTCGTAAGTGAGTTCTTTTTGATACTGCCGGCCACGCGATCTGCTCCAAGAGATGAAGCTTGCCCATCATAAAGCTTTTGCATTTCCGCCAATAATCGGACGCCACGTCAGCAACCACATGGATATTTGACATTTGTGCTGAGAATAGCTTTGTGGAAACAAAGCTTTAGTGATAACCACAGGGAGATTCTATGTTTGTGCTATCAGCTGAGAATAGCTTTGTGGGAACAAAGCTTCGAGTGATAGCTTTTAAGCCTCTGTATCGAATGTAACTTTGGATTTATAAAGCTTTACATGATAACTAATCCCCCCCTTAATCGGGGACGTCCTCGGTTCCGTAGAAAATGATCAGCTTGCTCAATTTGTATGAAATATTTTTAAATTTTATTCTATTTTGATTTTTTTTCTTTTTGCTTTTGTATATTTATTTGATATTATCTTTATGCACGACTCTTCCGTTAACCTTAACAGCTGATCCTAAGTCTTCTTCGATTATGGCTTCTTTATATAAGGGAGTTAATTTGTTACCAAGTCGTTTATTGGATTTCACCATAACTTTATCCCCTTCTTTATATTTGCGATCAACAGTTGTCTTATTATGATTTAATAATTCAGTCTTTTGAGCTTTCCTAACCTGATTCATAGCCGCTTCAGACTCTTCTACATTTGAATTAAATAAGTCGATTGGTTTCTGCCCTGTTACCGAATGAACAGTTCTATTGTACTCTGTGGCTAGTAAAATTATGTCTGCTGTGTCCTCGATTCCTTTTGCTAACTACCAATTTCGCTGAGGGTGCTGTGAAATCTCTCGACCTGCCCGTTCGATGTACTGTGCATAGGCGGAGCACTTGCAATTATTATACCGAAATGGTCACAAAGACATAACACAACAGTATTAGTGATTAAAGACCGCTCGTTGTCACAATAAATAGTTTTTGTTCGAGAAAATACATTTAACAGCTGCAGAAGGTGTACTTTTACATCCAATATTGTACGAGATGCTATTTTTTGCACTACTGCAAACTTAGACAACTTGTCCACGCATGTCAGGAAATAGTTTGAGTCCGTAGAGTAAATATCAACGTGCAAAAGTTCCCCGACATAAGTTGGAATAGGGGTCTCGCAGATTGGATGCTTCGTTGGGTGTCTAGCATACTTTGCCTGCAAACAAATCCTACAGTTTAAGACAACTTCCTTTACCTTTTTCTCCATTTTGGGAAAAAAATAATCTAGAATAATTTGTTTTACGTTTTCTTGTGGAGCTCTATGAGCTCTATTATGTTCCTGATTAATAATTTCGAGCTGCTCGTTAGGGTTAAAAACGTCAGTAACCATATTTTTGGTGTGTCGGAAACAAGTTTTAGGGGAAAGCTCAACCAGCCGATCCTGAATTTTACCAAGAACTGACAATTCACACTTAATTGCATTAACTACACTCAATTTAACGCAGTCATGCACCGTGTTAATTAAACTCTGAAAATCGGTAAAAACTATAAAATGCCGTATTTTCTTACCAAACAAAATGGTAGTTCGCTTAGAGGGTGACTTTCCCTGCTCAAGAATTATTTGGTTGGCGTAGCAGTTGACTGGTCTGGTAACGGATTCTATAGTATTTGAATAAGATTCCTCACAATGTATTGTTGCCATGTCCGAACTATTATCTTCTTCAGTATAGTTTAAATATTGGCGAGAGAAGTGTGGCATCGTACTCCTCAATGAACGCCTTTCATCTTTGGATTTTTGAATTCGGATTCCGATACGGCATAGGTAAGGGGCTAATGATCCGTATAGATCTTGAGGCCCTTTATTCCATAAAGATAATTTCTTAACGTTTTAATAGCCCAAACAATAGCAAGCAACTCTCTCTCGTTGGTCGCATAATGCTCTTCGGCTTTTTGAAGAGTTCTTGAAATCATTGTGACGGGACGGCCATTCTGAGACAAGACTGCACACAACGCATTTGAAGAAGCGTCGGTTGTAAGCTCAAAAGGCTTACGAAAATTTGGATACGCGGGCATAACCTCCTCTGAGACCAAATTTTGTTTTAGTTTATTAAACGCTTCTCGTTAACTCTCATCTAATGAAATTACTATCTTTTTGGACTGTGACCCTGGGACACTACCATTTTCGCCTCAATTTATTTATTTATTATTAAAAGACATTGACAAGACTGGAGTCAACTTAAATGTAAACAATAAAAATATTTATATATAAAAAGCCTAAAATAACATAAATTATCAATAATACCACCAACTCGGTGGGGTACTTTATTTGCCAGTACAGCCAGCTATGCCCCAATTCACAGCCATTTTAGTCAGTGATATTATTGATGCTATAAAAGACAGAGAGTAATTGCAGGAAACTTATATATTAAATAGATTATAATCTTAGATATAAGTAAAAATCTAGGAACTACCGGCTCACTCATGGGCACTATCAGTGATACCACGAAGATGATATGCAAGCAAGGATTTTATTAAGGGCAGAGAGAGTAAGGGTTTCGCAAGTTTTGAGTAATCCCTTATAAATCGCCTATAGTAACCGGACAATCCTAAGAAGGATCGCAGAGCATTTAGCGTACAAGGTTCCGGAAAGACTTTGATTGATTCAACTTTTTTGGGACAAATTTTCATTCCACTGCGACTAACTACGAAACCCAGATACTCAACTTCGTCTTCAAAAAATGCTGATTTCTCAGCCGATACCCTCATATTTGATGTATAAAGGCTTGATAGTATCAACTCTATATGTTTTAGGTGCTCCTCCATTGTTTTAGAAAAAATGATAACGTCATCAATATAAACAAAGCAATATTTCCCAATATGTTCCCGCAGAACATCATCAATCGCTCTTTGAAACACACTGGGAGCATTTTTTAGTCCAAAAGGGAGGCGACAAAACTCGAATTTTCCACCGCTAACCGAAAAGGCTGTTTTTTCTCGGTCTCGCTCTGAAAGCTCGATTTGGTGGAACCCCGTCAAGCGTCGTGAAGAAATTGGAATCGCCCAGATTGGACATAATAACTTCGATGTTTGGAATGGGATATGAGTCCTCAATAGTTTTTGCATTTAACTTTCTAAAGTCTATAACCATTCGCTTTTTCCTAACTCCATTTTCGTCAATACCTTTTTTATCTACGACCCATATGGGATTATTGTATGGAGATCTCGGTCTAATAATGCCGTTGTTGAGCAGCAATTGTATTTCATTATTTACAAACGATCTAACACTCATAGGGTACGGATATAGTTTAGAGTGTGTTGGCTCCTCATCACGTGTTCGGATTGTTGCCACGATATTGGTATTGTATGGGAGCTTTTCATTAGGATCTGCAAAAACGCTGGATTTGTCCATCATTTCATCGAAAAGTTCCTTAATGGCCAACGGCACCGCCTCAGATAGAACCTGCAAATGACTAACATCCTGGCCTGCCAGAAACTGTATAGTTTCACTACCATAGTCATGAGTGATAAGTTTAGTTTTGAAATTCAAAGTCGCATTACCTTTTTTCAATAAATCGAGCCCTATAACGTCATCAAACGATATAAGATTTGGGAGAATAAAAAAATCGGAAGTTACACCAAATACGTTAATTCTACATTTACGGGTAATAAATGTTGTTCCATGTATGGATTTTACAGAAAATTTCTTATCAGTCTGCCGAATACCTTTCAGCATAGGCAATGGTTTAATATAACTTCTCGATGCTCCCGTATCGAGTAGCAGTTTTACTTCTTTCCCCCCTACATATCTAGATATCCATGGCAGGAGGGAACTGCCACTAAAAAATTAACCTGATCTTCCTCGATATCTGCTACTTCTTGTTTGCCACGATCGTTGTATACCTCATCAAGATCAGACTTTTCTTTACTCAGATGATTAATTCTTACATGATTAGTTTTTAAACTTTGACGATCAGGTGGATTATTAACGCATTGTTGAAAATTAGAATTTTGCCTGCCCGATTGGCCTCGACTTGGGTACGACGTGTTTTGTCTAAAACGAGACGTAGAAGGGTCAACATCCATTGGTTCGCCCAAAGATTGAGTAACAACCGACGTGATGTTACCTTTTAGCAATTTTTGGTTGTCATTGGTCTGTGCTACAGCGTTTGTGTCACTAACTAAAGTCGTTTGCCTGTTAGATAAATGTGGATTGCGAATGCCTGTCACCGATTCTGAGCTAGTGATTCTTTGAGTTGATTGCCTGCTCCTCGTAAACGTTTCGGACGAACCTTTTGCAAAATGCGAGGCAAAAGTATAACGTTCATGGTTTGCCCCAACTTCTTCTGCTAGTGCAAGTGCGCATGGTAGATCAGAGGGCCTAGATGCAAATACTATATCGCATAGGGGTTTTTTTAATCCAGATATAAAAACCCTAAATGCGTCTCCCCTATATTTTTCATTGATTGCGTTAGCAATATCTGCTTCGTAAGTCATAATAGTCTTATAAGTTAACAGCGTAAGTTTTTTCTCTATTTCGTCATAAAACTCGAGGATTGTCTTTGTTCCCTGTCTCAATGTTGACAATTCCTGTTCAATAAGGTAAGCCGAACGCTTATCCGAGTAAGTAAAATCCAACCTAGCAATTATCGCATCGAAATTGAGCACTGTACTAAAAGATGATAATACACCGTCAGCAGCACCTCTAATTTTATTTCTTATAATTGTTACAGCTTGAAAGTGGCGTGAACTCCCATGAAACTCTTTAAAAATCTCATACGCATTATGCGCTGCGTCGCACCAAGACACGTATGTACCGGGTTGCCCAGAAAAGTCGGGAAGAGATTTCACAGCAACAAGCGTTTCTTCACATTTTATTCCCGGCACAATTTTAACTTTTTCCCACGTTTTTTCAGCCGGTTTATTAGATATACCACTAATTTGGTTTTTTATATTTTTTATTTCGGCCTCAAACTCTCTTCGTGTATTTTCAACAGCTTCGTCTACCAAAAATTTCAATTGATCTGCATTCATTTTTTATACCCTGAGCCCATTGAAAATGGGAAATCAGGGTATAATGGTTTTGTTAAATGTATGTAACAGGCAGAAGGAGGCGTGTCAGACCCCACAAAGTATATATATTCTTGATCAGGGCGACGAGCTGAGTCAATTTAGCCCTGTCCGTCTGTCCGTCTGTCCGTATGTTTGAACGCGTCGATTGAAGCATCTAGACAAGCTACAGACTTGAATTTTTTTTGTTGGGTCCATGGATAGCACGCGCAGGTCAAGTTTATTTCGTATGAACAATAACTATTTTTGTTGTAATGTTATCGATTTTAATGCTTATCGAAAATACGTTTTTAAGGCGTAGATTGTACATCGTTTGAGCTAGAGACTTCAAATTTGTTGTGTAATTGCGTTGAATGAATACGGAGATTACGTAATCATTAGATTTTTTACGCCACGCCCCATTCATCCCCAATAGCCCCCTATTTGTAAAAAGCGCAAATAAAATACTAGAGACTTGTGCTTTGGCAAATACATACATATGAATGCCATTAATAAGTTGTGAAAGTTTGATGCACTTAGTTCATCGCTAAGAAAAAGTTATTAAAGAATTAAGTTCCCATAATAATGCCCACATTGCAGCCCAAGCGCAGTCGCTGCGTCAACTGCGCAGTTGGCAGAGCGCGCGCTTATGCGTGCGTGTATATGTGTGTGTATGTGTTGTTTGTATGTATGCATAACAAAAGCGTAGAATGATTTGATATTTGGCTCTTCACAGGGCTCAGGGTATCCCCTAGTCGAGTAGTCTCGACTAGAGCCCTGTTACTTGTTTTAATCTAGTCTCATTTAAAGTTAATTTTTCAAAAAAGTTTTCTAATTCAAGCAAAGAAGAGTCGCACATAAAGATCTTTTACTCTTGATTTAAATGGCAGCATAGAAAATAGTTTTTTTCTTTATTTTGTTATTATTTTTTTTTTTTAACACGTGTTTGAGAAAATTCATACAAAAATAAGCAGATCACTTACATTGGTTTTAGACTTATTTAATGTATTTGCAAAGTTCTTTTCGCCGGGTTGATGTTTTTCGTCTATATTCGTCCAGTGTTTTCAATGCCTGTAGGTCGGTCTTCTGGATTTTTCTTGTGGTACAGGTTTTTCCGTTGGGCGCCAGTTATTTTATTTCGTAGTATAGAGGCTTTATTTAGCGATCCACAAAAGATATTGACTTTATTCTAATTAATAGTTATTAGCAACAGCTTGTGCGTGTTGCTCGTAAGTGAGTTCTTTTTGATACTGCCGGCCACGCGATCTGCTCCAAGAGGACGTCACGTCAGCAACCACATGGAAATTTGATGTTTGTGCTATCAGCTGAGAATAGCTTTGTGGAAACAAAGCTTGAGTGATAACCACAGGGAGATTCTATGTTTGTGCTATCAGCTGAGAATAGCTTTGTGGGAACAAAGCTTCGAGTGATAGCTTTTAAGCCTCTGTATCGAATGTAACTTTGGATTTATAAAGCTTTACATGATAACTTATATAATATATGTATATTTTGCAAGGCTTCACGTAGTTTTGCCATGGACATTGCCAGTTCAGAAGCTGATCCCAAGTTCCAAGTGCGAGACTTGCAGCCAACCGATTCAAATATCACAACTGTTAATAACAAGCTATACAAAGTACATACACATATAAATATATGCTATATATATAGAAAAACAGACATCTCGCTTGACGCTGGAGTTTTTTTTAGCAACTGGGACACTTGACCAGGCCCACCTCGTCGCAGTTCATGCACTTGAGGGCAACGAATTCGGCTGTGAAGTGATTCCGATGCACGGACTTCTTGGAGCCACTGCATGAGGGGCAGGGCAGCAGTCGATAGCCGCCGCAGGTCTGGCAGGTGTACGCCGTGGCCAACGACTGTAGCGGAGGAGACCAAAAGGTTAGTGACAGAGCGGAATGAATGGGGCTTGACTCACCTTATAGGGGCGCAGCAGTTGACGCAGCTCGCCGCCCTCGTTCAAACGCTCCACTGTGTCTGCATCCTGCAGAGTCGAAAAAAGCTGAGCTACTGAAAGTATCTCCGATGGAATCGAGAACTGCTAGATACTTACGCCAATGTGCAGTCCCTCGACGAACAGTTGGGGCACTCGTATCGTCTCGTGGTGCATGCGCTCCTGCATCTCCTGCTGGTACTCGATGCTCATGAACACATCCCTCTCCTCGAACTTCACGAGCAGAGTGCGCAGTATCTGCTTGACATTGGCGCACTTGGCATACGTCTCTCTGATGATGCCCATGCTCGTTGTGTACAGCACTACCTTGCCCAGGTCCTTCTCCATAAAGTTCTGTAGAAATGGGACGAGCAAAACTCACATATTTCAGTACAGAGTTCAGGCATATGAAGGCATGCTACAATCACTCGACTCGCATGCCTTCGGAAGCCGACACAGATTGAGACTGTAATTATATATACTATGCATATATTATAACTATTTGCTAATTGAGCCAACCACTCGAGCAGAGGCCGATTCAAGTCATTATCAAACCAAAAACAACTAAAACAAGTAAGAAAACTATAGTCGGAGGTGCCCGACTAGAAGATCCCCTGAGCTCAGTCCGATTTGCATTGTTTAATATGCTATATAGCTTGCATATAACATTAAATTTTCCAAAATAAATTATAATTTTGAAATTGTATTCAACTAGAATGTATGTAAATCAAAAATAAATAAATAATTAAATAAATAAACAAATCAACAAAAAAAAAAAAAAAAAAAACACACATCACCGCACCTGGACTCGAACCTGCATCTATTTACTACATATGTAACGTTAAAGCGCATCATCTGAACTAGCACAACCACTTCATATTTATAAATTAAAAAAAAAAAAGTTATGCCGTCGTCTCTGAGTTTCGAACTCGAGACCTTTTGCTTACGCGCTTTGCGTCTACCCACTACGCCACGCCAGTATTGCGTTGCTTGTTGGCAAAACGTAAAGTAGTACTACAAGGGCGATATGTGACAAATACATAACTAAAGAAGCTAAAGAAGCAGATCAATCGCAATTGTAATTCTTAGAATATCCTGAAATGCGTGCATATGAACGCATGAGTATGTGTGCATACAAAAACGGTGGTCTGTTTCCATGTATGCGTGTAAAGGGCGATATATGACAAATACAAATACAATTCAAACACAGATTTGGTTGAAGAATATGCTAGAATTGAATTTATTTGTGCACATTCATAAGCAGACGCGCTTGCTCGTTTCAATGTGTATATGTGAGAATATATGTAAATATTTTTTGCTGCGCGTCGCAGCTTGCCACGTGCAGCTAAACGTTTTGTTTAATATATCGGGACTGACTTAACGGAATTTGATGAAACTTTCAGCATATGATTTTATTGAATTTTTTACATTTTATAAAAATGATAATTTATTCACATGGTTACTCTCCATGAGTAGTGAAGGGTATGGTGGTGGAAGGGGGGGTTAATTAGTAAAAAGAGCCGGTATCCAAAAAATAAAAAAATAGAAATTGCATAAAATTCACATTAATCTATATGAATTTGAGGAGTCTAGCTCTAAAGGTGTGGGAGATATAATTTTATAACCTGTTTTCGATAAGGTTTGAAATCGATAACAAAACAACAAAAATAGATATCGTTTTTTGGTAACAAACTTGACCTGCGCG
>JAWNPG010000027.1:2162500-2382500 GCA_035045145.1 Drosophila meridionalis | reverse complement strand
GCGCAAATTAAATACTAGAGACTTCTGCTTTGGCAAATACACACATATGAATGCCATTAATAAGTTGTGAAAGTTTGATGAAGTTAGCCCATCGCTAAGAAAAGTTATTAAACAATTAATTTCCCATAGTAATGCCCACATTGCAGTCCAAGCGCAGTCGTTGCGTCAACTGCGCAGTTGGCAGAGCGCGCGCTTATGCGTGCGTGCATATGTGTGTGTATGTGTTGTTTGTATGTATGCATAACAAAAACATTTGATATTTGGCTCTTCACAGGGCTCAGGGTATCTCCTAGTCGAGCAGTCTCGACTAGAGCCCTCTTACATGTTTTTCCGTTGAGTTTTATAAGATTGTTATAGTAACTAACGTGCCAAATTTTTCCATTCGCTCCCTAATATTTCAATAGATACAGTCGCTGTGAAGAGTAAATTCCTTTTTATATCCTGCCCGTCGGTCCATCCGTCCGTGTGAGCGCTGAGATCTTCGACAGTACAAAAGACTACTAGAGACTTGAAATTATACATGAATACTCCACTATACGCAGTACAAATTATCTATTTGTTTTTAAATAACTCGTCTCATTCCGTTTTCATCGGCATTGATTGATAATTTGAAATTTTTTTTAAGCGTGGTTTGTACAGCGTTTGAGCTAGAGATATTAGTTTTGCTGTGTAGTTGCTTGATCTTCTGATTTTTAATAGCACGCCCCCTTCGCCCCTAATTTGCAAAAAACGTATATAGAATACTAGAGATTTGTGCTTTGATAAAAGCATACATATGAATGTCATTAATAGGTTGTGAACGTTTGATAAAGATAATCCATATCTAAGAAAATGCATTATATAATTAAGTTCCCATAGTAATAACCATACTGCAGCCCATGCGCAGGCGCTGCGTCAGCTACCCAGTTAGCAGAATTCGTGCTTATGCTTGCGTGCATATGTGCGTGTTCATATTTTATATGTATGCATGCATAAAAGAAGCGCAGAATGATTGGAATATTGGCTCTTCACAGAGTTCAGGTTACTTGCTTACATAAATGTTATGGACATGTTTCTTCTATTATTTTTTAAACGGTAAATGCCCTTACTACGTTCTTTCGTATGTTTCACTTTGCATTATTTTCTATGTCGTCTAGTTAGTTTTATAGAGAAACAAAAGGAGAATTATACATCCATTCCATCCCATTCCGTCCGCAAAGCCAGTGGACTCATTGACTTGCATAACCCAAGAGGCCAGTGCTGAAGCAGTTTATAAGTAAGCTGACATGTTTAAATAAAAAGGAAAATACACATGAAACTGGTACATTAATAATTGCCATTAAGCATCATTTGTGATGTGAACGTGGATGGCGATGATGTGGACATGGCCGTTAATGTTGCTGTTGCTGTAAATGCGGCTCTAAAAACAAAGTTCAAAGCCATGTTAAGTGATAAAAGATACCTTCGGCTGGGGAAATTTTTTGTATTTCCAGCTTCAACGCAAGAAACTAGTTTGTCTAGCGACGTGTCGGCGGGACAGGTGCGGGAAGGAAGAGAGGAAGAGTTCAATCCCCGTTTGAACAAGCATTTTAACTATGATACACTCTCGTTGAGCTGTCACCAGCATCCACAATTAACACGTGCCCTCGCTAGACCCAGATGCAGAGCCACAGTCAGAGTCAATGCCAAACGGCCAACATTACAATTTATTTTATGTTGCGTATTTTTTGTCTTTAGCGGCAACAGGTTAGGCTAGTGGGCAAAAAAGAGAAAGGCGGTCACTTGCGATCAACAAGCATCGATTGGATGATTGCCAATCGGGTTGAGATCTGCGTTCAAGAAACAAAAACAAAAACAACAAGTAAGAGTGCTCCAGTCGAGACTGCTCGACTAGGAGATACCTTGAGCCCTGTGAAGAGCCAAATATCATATCATTCTACGCTCTTTTTAAACATGCATAAAAACAACATATACACACGCATACATACATATGTACACACGCCTAGGAGCGCGCTCTGCCAACTGCGCAGTTGACGCAGCGACTTAATTGCTTAATAACTTTTCTTAGCAATGGAATAACTGCATAAAACTTTCACAACTTATTAATGGCATTGCCAAAGCACAAGTCTCTAGTATTTGATTTGCGCTTTTTACAAATAGGGGACTATTGGGGGCGAATGGGGCGTGGCATCAAAAATCTTAAGATTACGTAATCTCCGTATTCATTACACGCACCTATACAGCAAACAAACTACACCTTAAAAACTTATTTTCGATAAGCATTAAAATCGATAACATTATAACAAAAATAGTTATCGTTCATACGAAGCAAACTTGACCTGCTATACACGGACCTCCAAAAAAATTTCAGCTGTCTAGCTCGTCTACGTTCTGAGATCGACGCGTTCAAACATATGGACAGACGGACGGACAGACAGACGGACAGGGCTAAATCGACTCAGCTCGTCGCCCTGATCAAGAATATATTTACTTTTTGGGGTCTGACACGCATATGACAAATACAAAACTACAGAAGCGGCTGAAAATGCTTCTTTAGTTTTGTATTTGTCATATATCGCCCTTTACACGCATACATTCAAACAGACCACCGTTTTTGTATGTAGACATACTCATACGTTCATTTGCGCGCATTTCAGCATATTCTAAGAATCACAATTGCGATTGATCTGCTTCGTTAGTTTTGTATTTGTCACATATCACCCTTGTAGTACTACTTTGGGTTTTGCCAACAAGCAATGCAGTACTAGTGTGGCGTAGTGGATAGGCGCAAAGCGCGTATACGAAAGGCCCCGAGTTCGAAACTCAGTGAAGACTGCATAACTTTTTAAAATTATTATTTTTTAATTTATAACCTTAAGTGGTTGTGCTAGTTGAGATGATGCGCTTTAACGTTACATATGTAGTAAATAGATGTAGGTTCGAGTCCAAGTGCGGCGATGTTTGTTTTTCTGGTTTTTTTTTTTTTTTTTTGTTTACTTATTTATTTAATTATTTATTTATTTTTGATTGATATATTCTAGTTGAATAAAATTTCAAAATATAATTTAATTTAATGTTATATGCAAGCTATGGAGCGTACTGAAAAATGCAAATCGGACGGGGCTCATGATATCTCCTAGTCGGGCACCTCCAACTAGAGTTTTCTTACTTATCAGAATTGAGCAAGAGCGAAAAAATTACAGTTTGTGCTGTTCATAATAATAGCAGTGATTACTAAATATAAATAAAAATCTGTCGATTCCAAACAAATTAGAAACTTTAAATTCTGGTCACCATTGATTCTTATCACTTAATACTTAGTCGTGGAACCCTTATTGGCAATAACAGCTTGGAACCTTCGCGGCGTCGAATCCACCAAGTCTTGGCAACGCTTAACTGGGATCTGCCGCCATGCTTCTTGGATAACTACCCAGAGTTGAGCTTTATTGGACGGCTTTTCCTTTGCGACGCTTCGCTTAATGTCTCCCCATAAATGTTCAATGGGGTTCAAGTCCGGCGACTGAGCTGGCCATGACATTACGTCGATCCCTTCTGATTTAAACCAATCTTTAGCAAGCTTGCTCGTATGTTTTGGATCGTTGTCCTGTTGATATGTCCATTTTATAGGCATATTCCATATGGCATATGGGAGCATAACCTTTTTCATGATGTTCACGTAGGCATTTCGACCCATAATCCCATCAACATTATGGATTGGACTAACTCCGCTATATGAGAAAGAGGCCCAAATAATTATTTTTAAGCCACCATGCTTAACGGTTTTTAGTGTGTGGTTTGGGTGGTATTCCGTATTTTCTGGGCGACGTACATACAGTCTAGACCCTGCTCCACCTAAAAAGACTATTTTGCTTTCTGTCCAGTGAATATTACGCCACTTTTCAATGGGCCAATTCATATGGGTTTTGGCGAAATGCAAAGGAGCTTTTAAATGCTTCGAAGTCAAGAGTGGGACTTTTCTTAGACTTCGCGCGCATAATTTTTGTTCTATAAGTCTACGCCGAACAGTGTCATGGCTTACCGAAACGTTTAGATCTTGTTTGATTAAATTGGAAGTTGGAAACGGATTGGATCTGCTGTATCGAACAACGCGCCGGTCATCTGAAGCCGTTGGTGCACGTTTTACGCCACGTGTTTCCGTGTTTCAGACCATATTTGCAGAACATCCAACTAAACCTTGAATTTCTTTATAGGTTTCACATTATCTCCTAAGGTTTTGGATCCATTCCCTCTTTTTGCTTGAAAATGTTAGCATTAATTGTGTATTTTTATGCAAATAATAGTAAAAAATAATTATCTAATTGATTTAACTTGAGAGTTTTTTATACTTTTTATACTCGTTTCCCAAAGGGAAAAAGAGTATATTGATTTTGTGAAATGTCCGTCTTGCTGTCCGTCCGTCTGTCCGTCTGTCCGTATGAATGCGATATTTTTCTACGTTATTGAAGCTAGAGACTTGAAATTTGGAACATATACTCGTGTATACCCTCGAACTATAAAGTGTCAAGATTTTCCGGATACACCCACTAGGGGCGTGGCAAATCGGAAAATGCTTGCGCCCATAGTCAAGAAATCATATTAGTTGAAGAGCTAGAGAGTTGAAATTTGGAATGTATACTTGCGTTGACCACCCATGCTCAAAACGATATGGCGGATATATCTATGCCCATTGGGGGCGTGGCAAATCGGAAAAATGTATCTTCTACAGTTTTAAAGCTAGAATGCTGGCACGTAACTTAACGCTACGATTCTATAAAGATTCATAAAAATATTTAATGTCCCCGCCCACTGGGGGCGTGGCAAATCGGATCTGAATACATAGTGATGTTACAAGATCAGCTATATTTTGAGCACTATTGATGCTAGAGATATATATACTCAGATATATATACGATATATATACTCAGATACGCAACCCAAGATCAACAAGTAAGAAAACTCTAGTCGGAGGTGCCCGACTAGAAGATCCCCTGAGCCCAGTCCGATTTGCATTGTTTAATATGCTATATAGCTTGCATATAACATTAAATTTTCCAAAATTAAATTATAATTTTGAAATTGTATTCAACTAGAATGTATGTAAATCAAAAATAAATAAATAATTAAACAAATAAACAAATCAACAAAAAAAGAAGAAGAAAAACAAACATCACCACACCTGGACTCGAACCTGTATCTATTTACTACATATGTAACGATAGAGCGCATCATCTCAGCTAGCACAATCACCTCATGTTTATAAATTAAAAAAAAAAAAAAAATTTAAAAAGTTATGCTGTTGTCACTGAGTTTCGAACCCGGGACCTTTCGTTTCTGCGCTTCGCGTCTACCCACTACGCCACACCAGTAATGCGTTTCTTGTTGGCAAAACGCAAAGTAGTACTACAAGGGCGATATGTGACAAATACAAAACTAAAGAAGCTAAAGAAGCAGATCAATCGCAATTGTAATTCTTAGAATATGCTGAAATGTGTATGTTCGGCGCAGCAGCTAATAATTGCTCTTAAATAAGCTTCTCTTAAGCCATCTGCTCTTTATCACATTCTCATTCGCTCATAGTGCAATTAGGCACAAAAAGAAACTGTAACACACATACATATGTAAATTTATGCTGCTTGGTCACTTGCTTATCATTTTGTATTCTATTCTTTAAATTCGAAATTCACCTTCAAGCGAGCAACACCTACCTATCTCTATTGTAATTGTATTAACTTTGCCTATACGATCATCGCGGACTAGGCATTAAACTAATAAATAATAAGCTAAATTAAATCGTGGTTTTATTATTTGCCTTCGTAAATGATTGGAGCCAGAGTTGCCGAAAAAGCTCGGCAGCTTCCAACATTTTGGTGACCCCGACGAGATTTATACACTCCGTGGTGTTTCGTTTAGTGTATCAAGTTAGTACTTAACTTCGTCAAAGTACAACGGTGTGAGTCATAAACATTTGTGCAAAATAGTGCATTCAAATTAATAACACATCGCGTTGTACGACGAAACAGTGTAAAACATTAACATTTGTGCAAAATAGTGCATTCAAATTAATAACAAATCTCGTCGTGTAAAACATTAACATTTATGCTCAAGTTATATATTAATTTGTGTATATAATAGTGCATGGCATTTTGCGTACATTATCTTGAGTTTTTCTTATTCCTCTTTAATCGTCTGTTTCGTTCGTCGCGTTTGGCGCCTGCTGTGCATCGTCTGCATATAGGGCCCGCTAAGCCGAAAAAGCTGTGTCAATCATAGAAGACACACATACAGACATATATAAAAGCTCAGATAAGCTTGCGGTCGCGCTTGCGTTGTGCTTATCTTTATCATCTTCTTGTTCGTCGGTTGTTCGTCGCGTTTTTGGCGCTTCTTTGTGCAGCGTTTGCATAGAAGGCCCGCTAATCCGAAAATAACTGTGTCGATCACACACATACAAACACACGCATTTACAGTGAAAGAGTGAACCCGCATATTAGATCAGCTAAACTCGAAGTGCATTAGAGAGTATATTAGCTTGTGCATTCATTTTGTAACCAAACGTGTTTTTTCGCGAGTAAACAAACTTAAATGAATAACTCAGAGTCGAATGTTGATCAAGTGCCTGCATCTCAGGTTACTTTCTTAAAACTCAAAACAAACGCGCTTTTCGATAGACTTGAAAGGTTATATGCCGATATGGACATTGACAAATTAAGTCACATGGACTCTTGTGATTTACGTGTGCTTTTGGATTCGCTAACCAAGTTAGAGTCAAACTTTGATTCAATCCATACTAGCCTAGAAGAATCTAACTTTGAGTCCATATCTAGTGATTTGCCTTCGCGGTTTGAATTAACCTTGTTAAAGTTTAAAGCCTTGCTTCAACGTGAACTAGGAAATCGGTCGGATCAACAACTTTCGTCGACGCTTAATACAAGTGGTTCAAATGCTCATCCAACACTTGTCATGGCTAATCGATCGCGTTTGCCGCAGCTGGAGCTGCCAAAATTTAGTGGAGTCTACACTGAGTGGGAAAACTTCTACTCTATGTTTAAGACGATAATAGATGCTGATCCGGATCTCAGTCCTATTGAGAAGTTCCAGCATCTTCGATCCTGCTTAAGTGGTTCTGCGTTGGATACCATCAGCTCATTGGAAATCAACAAAGCCAACTATCTCGTCGCTCTGGATATTCTTCAACGTCGATTTGATAATAAGCGTTTTATTGTACAGGCACACATCAGAGCAATCTTCCGGCTTGAGAAAGTTGATGCATCTGTGGTCAGGCTGAGGTAGTTGGTGGATAAAGTTACGTCTCACATTCGTGCTATGGATTCTTTAGCATCGAGGGAAGAAGTTGCTGACTGTGTCATCGTGCAAACAGTGTTGCAAAAGCTGCACAAGGCTACTCAGGCTAAATGGGAGGAAGGCTCATCTACTAATGAGTTGCCATCTTGGTCGAGATTGTCAGAATTCTTGCAAGGACGGTGTCGAGTCCTTGAAAATGTGGATCAAGTCTTGCAGGATGGTCAGGTTGGCAAGTCAGGAAAAATCGTGAGTACTCCTTTAAGAAAGGCATTTGTTCCTTCGAAGACTCCTATTCGTTGTGTCTTTTGTGACGATCCAAGTCACGCGCTATTCCAATGTAAGCGTTTTGAGCAATTGTCCCCAATGGCAAGGCATAAGGAGGCCAAGAGGCTCGCCCTTTGCCTCAATTGCCTAAGAAAAGGACATCAGCTGAAGGATTGCAAATCTGGTTCCTGCCGTACCTGCCAATTGAAGCACCATACTTTATTGCATTACAATCAGTCTTCAACAGTTACATCGAACGTAGTCCCTCAACTTAAACAACAAGCAAATGCAATACATCCCACTGCCATGGTTGCAATGTCACCTTCTCTTCCTCAAGTCCACATATCTCCTAACTCATCTGATGTGGTGCTTCTAGCCACTGCTATAATCCTTGTCAAGAACCGAGCTGGCACATTCGTTCCGTGTCGTGCACTCTTGGACTCAGGATCTCGACTTCACTTCGTCACCAGTCGGTTTGCAAATCAGCTTCAGCTTCGAAAATGTAAATCACTGACTGCAGTGTCTGGCATTGGAGATGCCAGCTTCTCAACTGAAGGATATTCAGTCAATCTCGTTCTGAAATCGCGGATTTCTGATTATTCTGCCTCCATCACTGCCATCGTCGCCCAAACTATTACTGATAACCAGCCTGGCATCTCAATTTCTACTAATACTTGGAATATACCCTCAAACCTACAGCTAGCTGATCCCTTGTTCCATAAGTCACAAGGGATTGATCTTCTCATCGGAGCTGGTCTCTTCTTCGAGCTGATGTGTGTTGGGCAAATTCAGTTGGCACCTGGATTACCAGTTGTGCAGAAAACGCAGCTCGGCTGGATCATTTCAGGTGACGAGCAACATGCCCCCAAACTCTGTTCGTTTATCGCAACCCAAAGAAATTCGGATCACGCCAATCACAGCACTCGGCTTGATGAGTTGGTGCGTCAGTTTTGGGAAGTGGAACACGTTTTCGAGCCTATTGCCAAGGTAACCACAGAAGAACTTAATTGCGAGCAGCATTTCATTACAAACTATCATCGATTATTTTCTGGGGAATATTCAGTCTGCTTGCCAAAAAATCAAGACGTTGAATCTTTGGGCGATTCCTATTTGCAGGCCAAGCTTCGATTGTTGAATTTAGAGCGTAAGTTCGCTCGAAATCAAACTTTAAAGGAGAAATACTCAGCATTTATAAAGGAGTATATTGATCTCAATCATATGTCTTTGGTTCCCAGCGAAGAGATCAATAAATGCAAATATTTCTTACCTCATCATTGCGTATACAAAGAAGAGAGTTCGACAACAAAGCTGAGAGTTGTCTTCGATGGCTCGGCAGCTACCACATCTGGTTTCTCATTAAACGATTTGCTTATGTCAGGACCGACTATTCAAGCTACCTTGTTTCACACACTCGTTCGTTTTCGTACATTTTCGATTGCACTTACTGGTGATATTGGTAAAATGTATAGGTGTGTGAACGTCGCAGAACCTGATTCTATGCACCAGTGCATTTTATGGCGAAACTCATCAGACGATGCTATCGAAGTCTTCAAATTGAATACCGTCACTTATGGGACCAAACCCGCTTCATTTTTGGCTATTCGTGCAATGCATCAACTAGCAATGGATGAGTCTTCGGCATACCCATTAGGATCCAAAACGGTTTTGCGAGATTTCTACGTTGATGACCTGATCTCAGGAGGCAATTCAGTTGAAGAAGCTCGCGACATAATGCAACAAACCACAGGTCTTCTTGCTCGAGGAAACTTTAAGTTGAGAAAATGGTGTTCCAATTCAAGAGACGTACTTTGCGGAGTTCCAGAAACCGAACAGGAAAGTTTTCTCAAGCTCGATGACGGCAGCGACGTAACCAAGGCACTTGGACTCATCTGGGAACCTCGAAAGGACAGCTTCGTGTTCACTTTCGAGCCCAAAGGTAGTGTAATCAATCACACAAAACGTTCGGTTCTGTCAACCATCGCGCGATGTTACGATCCGCTGGGTTTGATTGGGCCAACTTTAACTAGAGCAAAAATAATCTTGCAACGCATGTGGAGAGACAAGCTGCAATGGGATGAAAGCCTGCCACAACCTTTAGAATCAGCTTGGAGTGAGTTTTGTAAGGACTTTCATCAAGTGCGCAATGCAACATTTCCTCGTTATGTACTCCAACTCAAGTCAAGAATCGAGCTACATGCCTTCTGCGATGCCAGTCTTGAGGCTTACGGCTCTTGTGTCTATGTTCGTTCAGCGAAGTATAATGCTGTTAAGGTTCACTTACTCTGTTCTAAGGCAAGAGTTGCCCCATTAAAGACCCTCACGGTGCCTAAGCTTGAGCTATGCGCGGCATTTCTGCTTGCGAACTTGGTAAGCGAAATAAACAAAATGAACTTGTTTGAATGTGAGATGCATTGTTGGTCAGATTCATCCGTAGTCCTGTCTTGGTTAAAAGAAGAGCCATCCAAATTCAATGTATTTGTCGCCAATAAGATTTGCGCCATACAGCAGCTGACGACCGGCATGGAGTGGCATTACGTGTCCACTGGGATGAATCCAGCGGATATATTATCGAAAGGAGCAGCACCGTTGGAGCTTTTGCATTCGAGATTATGGATGCACGGACCTTCGTTTTTGCAAATGGAAAGACATTGTTGGCCTAGGCACTGCATGTCTGAAGCATGCCTTCCTGAAATGCGTCAAAGAGTTCTGTTCTCGGCAGAGCATGTGGATATCTCTTTGTCATTCAAACACATAAATTCATTCGGAACAATGAAGCGTATTTTTTGGTTACATCAACAAATACATTAGGAGCACAAAGACACCTGGATTGTCAGCGGACGATCTTCGTCAAGGATCGCACATATTGTGTCGTCTTGTTCAAAGAACTCAGCTGCACCGAGAATACTCTGCACTACGAAATGGAAAGAATGTTCATTCATCAAGCGCCATTTTTTCGCTCTCTCCGTTTATGGATGACTTTGGTCTACTTCGAGTTGGTGGCCGCTTGCGGCACTCTACTCTCGGCTTCGATGCGCGCCACCCAATTATCTTGCCCAAAGAACATCCCTTGACCTTCTCTATAGTATCTCATCTTCATCTGGCGCATCATCATGCAGGACCGCAGGCCTTGCTTGGAGTAATTCGACTCCAGTTTTGGCCCATAGGCGGCATGAAAACTGTCTCCCGAGCATTGCGAAAATGTGTCATATGCTGTAGATCCCGGCCTCGTCTAGTGGAGCATATAATGGCGGACTTGCCTAAGGATCGTATACAGTTTTCACCGGCATTTACTGTCACTGGAATCGACTTCTGTGGACCATTTTACTACAAACCCGATGGACGAAACCGAACTTCAATAAAATGCTACATCTGCGTATTCGTTTGCTTCGCAACTAAGGCTGTATGGTTGGATCTGTCAACCGCAGCTTTCTTGGGCGCCCTCAAGCGTTTCATCAGTACGCGCGGCATTCCAAGATGCATTTGGTCTGACAACGCTACTAACTTTGTGGGTGCACGGAACGAGCTAGCGGATCTGAAACATTTATTGTTGAGCCAGGAACATCGCACTGAAGTTCAGAACTACTGCATCAACAACAGTTTTGATTGGAAGTTCATACCTCCTCGCTCGCCACATTTCGGTGGCCTATGGGAAGCAGCAGTGAAGACCGCAAAGAGTCATCTATACCGCGCTATGGGATCATCACTTCTCGGCTTCGATGAACTTCGCACCTTGGTATGCCAAATTCAGGCTATAATTAATTCTCGTCCTCTTGTTCCACTTTCAGAAAATCCCGATGATCTTGGAGTTCTCACTCCAGGACATTTTTTGATTGGTCGACCACTCATCGATTTTCCCGAGCCAGACGTAACTGGGCTCGACCACAATCGCAATTGTTCTGGAAGCGCTGGAGTGAGGAGTACCTTACTATTCTTCAACAGCGTGGAAAATGGTTCACCTCGCAGCCTCCGATCAAGATCAATGATGTCGTATGTGTGAAGGACGAAAACTTGCCGCCGTTAAAATGGCCATTAGCTCGAGTCGTTGAGACCATCGCTTAAGCTGATGGTGCTGTGAGAGTCGTTGTTCTGCGCACACCCACTGGAACTACACGTCGAGCTGTCAATAAGCTGTGCGTCCTTCCGGTTGAGGATCCTGTTAAAAGACTTGGTCTTTCAACGGGGGGAGGATGTTCGGCGCAGCAGCTAATAATTGCTCTTAAATAAGCTTCTCTTAAGGCATCTGCTCTTTATCACATTCTCATTCGCTCATAGTGCAATTAGGCACAAAAAGAAACTGTAACACACATACATATGTAAATTTATGCTGCTTGGTCACTTGCTTATCATTTTGTATTCTATTCTTTAAGTTCGAAATTCACCTTCAAGCGAGCAACACCTACCTATCTCTATTGTAATTGTATTAACTTTGCCTATACGATCATCGTGGACTAGGCATTAAATTAATAAATAATAAGCTAAATTAAATCGTGGTTTTATTATTTGCCTTCGTAAATGAATGGCGCTGAATTTATTTGTGACCATGCATAAGCAAACCCGCTTGCACGTTTCAATGTACATACATATGTGTAAAAAATGTATTTTGCTGTCGCTGCTTAACACGTGCGTGTCATAATTGGCCAAACGTTTTGTTTAATAGATTGCGACTGACTTAACGGAACTTGATGAAACTTTCAGCATATGATTCTATTGAATTTTTTACATTATAAAAATGCTAATTCATTCACATAGTTATATTTGCAACAATTGAAATTGCATAAAATTCACATGAATCTACATAAATGCAAAATTTGAGATAAATTATTAAATTTAATATACCGGATGACCCTATGGGAAACGAGTATCACGCATTAGGTTCCGTCCTAAGGCAACGTTCTTACTTGTTATTTATTATTTTTGCAACTAATCGAATAACTGTTATTTTTGTGAACATTGAAATTTGTGTGCATTAGCAAAATCTATGTAACAGGCAGAAGGAGGCGTGTCAGACTCTACAAAGTATATATATTCTTGATCAGGACGACGAGCTGAGTCGATTTGGCCCTTTCCGTCTGTCCGTATGTTTGAACGCGTTGATTTGAAATTTTTTTGTAGGTCCGTGTATAGCACGCACAGGTCAAGTTTGCTTCATATGTTCAATAACTATTTTTGTTGTAATGTTATCGATTGCAATGCTTATCGAAAATAAGGCGTGGTTTGTACATTTTTGGACTAGAGACTTTAAATGTTGTGTAGTTGCGTGTAATGAATACGGATATTATGTAATGTTAAGATTTTTGATGCCACGCCCTATTCGCTCCCAATAGCCCCCTATTTGTAAAAAGCGCAAATCAAATACTAAAGTCTTGTGCTTTGGCAATTACACACATATTAATGTCATTAAAATGTTGTTAAAGCTTGATAAAGTAAGTCCATCGCTAAGAAAAGTTATTAAACAATTAAGTTCACACATTGCAGCGTCAACTGCGCAGTTGGCAGAGCCTGCGCTTATGCGTGCGTGCATATGTTCGTATGTATGTGTTGTTTGTATGTATGCATAAAATAAGCATAGAATGATTTGAAATTTGACGCTTCATAGGGCTCAGGGTATCTCCTAATCGAGCAGTCTCGACTAGAGCGGAAGGACGGACGGACGAACAGACGGATAGGCTGCTATCGAATCGTCTTGTCCCGCTGATCAAGAACATATATACTTTATGGGGTGTGGCACGCCTCCTTTTGCCTGTTACATACATTTTCACAAAACCATTATACATATCGTAGACATATCATATTTGGCAAGTTTTTAGAAGGAGTCCATGGTAACGTAACTGTAAAATTTTTATGCTTACACTCCAAAAATGCGAAAGTTACAGGATATTTTTCGATATGCCACGCCCCCAAAGTGGCGTAAGATTTATTTTTGGGTAATTGATAGAGGAGGCCTCAAGTAACACAAGCATTCAACTTGAAAACTGTAGGAACTATAAGGTTTTGCGATTTACCACGCCCCTGTAGGCGTAGGTATGTCCGCCATATATTGATCTTGGGTTGCTTATCCGAGTATATATACTAAATTTAAAGTCTCTAGCATCAATAGTGCTCAAAATATAGCTAAATTTGTAAAATCACTATATATTCAGATCCGATTTGCCACGCCCCCAGTGGGCGGGGACATAAAGTCTTTTCATTAATCTTTATATAATCGTAGCGTTAAGTTACCAAATTTCAGCATTTTAGCTTTAAAACTGTTGAAAATACAGTTTTCCCGATTTGCCACGCCCCCAATGGGCGTAGATATATCCGCCATGTCTTTTTGAACTTGGGTGGTCAACGCAAGTATACATTCCAAATTTCAACTCTCTAGCTCTTCAACTAATATGATTTCTTGCCTATGGGCGCAAGCATTTTCCGATTTGCCACGCCTCTAGTGAGCGTATCGGGAAAATCTTGACACTTTATAATTCGAGGGTATACACGAGTATATGTTCCAAATTTCAAGTCTCTAGCTTCAATAGCGTAGAAAAATATTGCATTCATACGGACAGACAGACGGGCATTGCACAAAACCAATATACTACATTTCCCTTTGGGAAAAGAGTATAAAAATAATTCGAATGATTTATTAGTTGGTTGGTCGCTGTTGTCGTGAATCATTTTGCAAATAAGAAGAAGAAGAAGGAGAATAAGCACAGCATTTGGCTTTCACATAGTCCAAATAAAATATTAAAATCGAAAACAAACCATGAGTCAATCTAAGTTGTATTAAGCAGAGAAAATTCCAAAGACAAGCAGACAACAGCTAACACACATCCAACCACAGATGCGTTGCATAATGCATGTGTGTGTGTAAGTCAGCGACCCAAACAGACAGACGCCCACGCAACCAACTGATAGCCGCATACAAAAGTTAAACACAAAGCCAACTTTCTCAATAAATCTCGCGTGCAGGAAAAACACAAAAAAAAAAAAAAAACAGGAATAAAATTATATTATTTATTATTTCATTGAATATTGTGAATAGCACCTCGATGTGAATGCACTCTGTGCACATTTTCGTATGCAGCTCACCGCTCCCATGCTCCCTCAGAGGTGAACCTCTGTCCAGAATTATGCAACATCACAAGCCGTGTTTGATGCAAGTAATCTTAGGGGATAACCGCCGATCTTTAACTTTCAGCTCGAAATATGTTTATATCCAAATATAAATTAGTTGGAAATTGTCAAAGAATATCTTGAGATTTTATCTTCTATAAGAATACTGATATGGTGTAAGTGTAAGTGTAAGAACACCCATTCACAATCAAAACGTCCTAGTATTTAGCTTCGCTGGACTACACAAATTTACCGTATGAGACAAAAGAGTAGTCTTGTATACTACGAGTATGTATATATCTATAAGTCAATATTAAGATCAATATCAATATCTATCAATATCGTTAAAGCACTAATATATCAATATATCATTATATATATATATATATATATATATATATATATATATATATATATATATATATATATATATATATATATATATATATATATATATATATATATATATATATATATATATATATATATCACTAAATATCAGTACACGTAATTCCTATATATATAAATATTTCGCACTCAGGTAATACCCAGGCAACTCCCAGGTAAGTCCCAGGTAATGCACTCACCTTGATGTTCGGCTGCTGCAATTGCAAGAAGGTGGCTACTCCATTGCGCACACGATTCTTGACGCCGCGCACGGTGCCTTTGGAGGAGCGAATGGTGGATGCTTGGAAGGAGCGACGCACATCTTTGTAGCCGGCAAAGGCGTCCTCCTGGATCAGCTGCTCCTGTTGCTGCTGATGCTCGACATCGCCAGGCAGACCGATTGAATCGTACTCCGGCGATATGAGATTGCAGCTTTCCAAACCGAAATTCCGGTAATTCACATGTTCGTTCATGTGGAAGTAGTAGTACTGATCGGCCTCGAATTGTAGAGGTCGTCCATCGATTTTGGTCGCGCTAACTGACTGCTTCATATCGCCCATGGCTTGCACCGCATTCCTGTCCCGTATGTCGCGCAGAAGTGAGCTGGGCAGCAAGATCAGCGGTGCCGCCTCATGCGAATCGTGCAGCGAGTCGCAGCTAAGCGAGGAGCTGCTCTCGTCGCACTCCTCGCTGCTGTCTGTCAAGCTGTGGGAACGCGAATGATTGTCCGACTGACCGATCGAGGTATTCACGCGAATTCGCGTCGTCTTCAAGTGCAGCTCCAACTTGGGCACGCCTGCGTTAGTTTTATATCTGCTGCCAATATTGCTTATGTTGTTGATCGCGTTGCTCTCGCTGCTGGGCGACTTGATGTTCTCCAAATCGCTGCCTCTGCCGCTATCCAAGGTCTCGCAGGGCGGGTACTGACTGCTGGGCACCAAGTAACATAGCTGACAGGGCGTTGTGACAGTTTGAGACTCCGTTTGTGATTGCTGCTGCTGCTGCTGTTGCTGTTGCTGTTGCTGTTGCTGTTGCTGTTGCTTGGGGCGCAACACCATGTCACTATCGCTCTGACTGTCGTTCAATTTGACCACGCTTATCTGCTTGCCCAGCCTAGATGGCTGATCTTGATTCGAATTCAAGCACTGACCGTTGCTGTTGTTGTTGGCTATCTGAATCTTGACCGTATGCTGAGGCGCACAGAGACCAACTGTTTCGGTCGGGTGCACACCCGTTGGCCAATCCACTAACGCTAACTGACTAGCATCGCCGCGTCTCTCAGCAGTTTCTCCAGGTTGCAGCTGCTCAGCTGTCGCTCGTAACACGTTTCTAACGTCATCGTCAACGTTGCAGCTGATAATGGTCGATATTGACGCCATTTCACTAGCTCCAGCAGCATCGCCCGCTAGATTGACCTCAGCCTCGCTCTCCGTTTGGCCAATGCGCAACAACAACTGTGGATATTGCTTTGCTGCTGGTACGCTAGTTACTGCTGCTGCTGCTGTTACTGTTGATGTTGTTGTTTTTGCTGCCACTGTATTGAAACTGGTTTCTAAATCCACATTGCTTGCATAGTCAAACTGCAGCGTCTGCAAATCGCTGTTGTTACTGCTGTTGTTGTTGCTGTTACGGATGTTATTGTCGCCAAATGCCAACAACATGGCCTGTGATTTAAGCGACACTTCGTCGCTTTCAATGTTGCTGCCTGCCAGCTTACCTGGTTGTTCAGCTTCAATTATTATTGAAATACCGCGCAACGGCATTTGCTGTTGCTTCTGCTGCATGCTGCCAATTCTTGTTGTTGTTGCTGCCATAGTTCTGGCAACGGGAACAGCATTTGGTAATTTGATGCGCTGCTAATATCTAATTTCAAATTGTATGCAGTTTTCCGTGCCTGTCTTGTGCCGTTGTTGCTGTGGCTGTTGTTGGTGTTGTGCTAGTTGCTGCTGACCGTTGTACAGAACGATTTACAGTTAGTTTTAGCCGCATGCAGATTGTACCTGCAACAAAAGCGCAAATAGAATGAGCCATTAGCAAAAAATAGACGGAAAGAGAGGAAGAGAGAGAGAGAAGCAGAAAAGGGGGAGCGAGCAAGAGAGACTCGACCAACTGACTAACTGGCCAACTGGTTGACTGGTTGAGTGTTGCCAGCTCGCAGCATGAGCTTGACATTTAAGCCAAAGATGTGCCTAACTCAAAGGCAAACGTGACGGATAAAAAATGTAAAAAGCTGCTACAAACACACAAAAACAACAAAATGACAATAAAAACAAGTAAGAGTGCTCTAGTCGAGATTGCTCCACTAGGGGATACCCTGAGCCCTGTGAAGAAAAAAATATCAAATCATTCTACGCAAATTTTATGCATGCATATAAACAACACATACACACACACACATATGCACGCAAGCACAAGCACGCGCTCTGCCAACTGCTCAGTTGACGCAGCGACTGCGCTTGGGCTGCAATGTGGGCATTACTATTGGAACTTATTTGTTTAATACCTTTTCTTAACTGCATCACGTAAATCTGTTTTTACACGGTAGATTGGTTCCAGAAGAAGCCGTGTAAAAAAAAATCGTGTAAAAAAAGACATTGATCGTATACAAAAATGGGTGATTTGTTCCTAATCTCTAAAACCTATTAAAATTAGTAAAAAACAAGAAATAAGTGATAATCATAAATACAGCAACATAAATTTAATTGCTGTCGTCATCAGTTATTCGCATTCGCTTGCTTCGAACGCGTATACATTCACTATAATTGCTGGAATAATTTTGAACTGCACTTTCTCTTGCTCGTTCGGCATCTACATTTTGAAAAATGAACTCTGTTATGAGCCGTTGTTCGCCAATTCTTGCTACCTCTTTGTATAATTCCTTGTAACGAGCCATACAAGAATTCAGCTCACGTTGGAATTGTGCAGCTCTTTCGACATTGGGATCATTTTTGACGAAATGGTGTCCTAATTTATTTGCAAGTTGAAGCCCTTCTTGAATTAAATTTGATTAAATTTGACAAAAAAATTTTAAGTACATAAAATTTCAAATCGTGCTAAATGGAATAAAATCGTGTAAAAAAATTAATAATATTCAATTTTCAAACCGTGTTATATCAAAACCGTGTAAAAAAAGACCGTGTAAAAACAGACTTAGGTGTATTTACCAAAGCACCATTCTCTAGTATTTGATTTGCGCTTTTTACAAATAGGGGACTTTTGGGGGCGATTGGGGCGTGCCATCCAAAATCTAAGATAACGTAATCTCCTTATTCATTAGGCGTAACTAAATAGCAAATTTGAAGTTTCTAGTACAAACGATGTACAAACTACCACAACCATAAAAACGATAAGCATTAAAATCGATAACATTACAACAAAAATAGTTATCGAACATATGAAGCAAACTTGACCTGTGCGTGCTATACACGGACCTACAAAAAAAATTCAGCTATCTAGCTCGTATAGTTAATGAGATCGACGCGTTCAAACATACGGACGGAAGGACAGACGGACAGATGGCGGACAGAAGGACAGGGCTAAATCAACTCAGCTCGTCGTCCTGATCAAGAATATATATACTTTGTGGGGTCTGCCACACCTCCTTCTGCCTGTTACATACATTTAACAAAACCATTATACCCCCATATCTCATTTTTAATGGGCTCAGGCTATAAATATCTTTCTTAACTTTCTGAAATCGACGCGCTCAAACATACGGATGGATAGACAGATGGACAAGGCAAAATCGACTCAACTCGTCGCCCTGATCAAAAATATATATGTATTTTTTCTGCGGTCTGCCACGCCTCCTTTGCCTGTTACATACATTTTCACAAAACCATTATACCCTGATTTCCCATTTTCTGTGGGTTCAGGGTGCTATAAGTAAGAGTGCTCTAGTCGAGACTGCCCGACTAAGAGATACCCTGAACCCTGTGATGAGCCAATATTTCAATTCTGTTATGCATTGCATGCATACAAACAAGCCATGCGCACAAACTTACACGCACACAAAAGCACGCACTCTGCTAACTGTGCAGTTATCGCAGCAACTGCGCTTGGGCTGCAATGTGAACACTACTAAGAGAAATTAATTGATCAATAAATTTTGTTAGCGGTGGACTATCTTCATCAAATTTGTATAACTTCATAACTTATTAATTAATTCATATGTGCGTATTTGATGAACCACAAGGAAAATCTACCGAACTAAAATTACACCGAGCAAAGCTAACAATCGTCGCAGATAAAATAGAATAAAATTCTTGAAGAAGAGTTTATGGCTTCGGTCAATTACAACACATATAAGGACGCACCTTGAGGGATACAATATGATTCCAGGCAATAGCATAAGAAAAAGAAGGTTTTTTAGTCGATCGACACCAGACAGAGTGACTGACGATGTTTTAGGAATTTGTACTCACTTTTACTTTTACACTCATTAATATCATTTTTATATTTCTTTCATACAATTTATAATCAATAAAATGAATCATCATATTATATTTATAGATATTTCTGTTACTGAATTAATACATTATTATTAATATTATTACTATCGTACCATTATTATTATTATTATAATTTATATGCATCCAGTCCACGAAGCCTTAAGACAACGACGACGCACAGTAGGGCCTCTGCCGGCAAAGCGTGGTAAAAATAAGTAAAGTGATAAACACAGATTATTTATTTCTTGGTGTCAAATGATTTTAAATTAATCCTAGTTGACGAATCCAAAAGATTTTTTAAAATATATGAATTTTAAGCACAGTTATGAGCCTTCAAAGTGGGGTCAATTTTCAAAATTTAACCAAACAGAGAAAGTTTGTAAAAAAAATGTTCCACTTTTCAATTGAATTGCAAGAAAAATATTGCACAAATTGTTAATGTTTTGGTATCGTTGAAAATATTGGTATATTTTTAACATAATAAAAGTAATAAATAATAATAAAAGTAAAAAGTATGTTATTGTGATCAATAATTTCGAAGCTAGACTCATTTTAGTTAACCTCAAAAACTTCCAAATTTTTTTGCGTAAAGTGGACACCATCTTCTGAGTTCCATCGAGTTCCGCACCTTGACTTATATACAGATATTTGTTAATGTTTTTTTACAGAATATTCTTAAAAGATTGGCAGCCCAAATCTGCCCCTTTGGTTTTCTACAGTCAGAACTAACACAAAATCGGCATAAAATGCACTAAAAATGCAGTAAACAAGTAAGAGTGCTCTAGTCGAGACTGCTCGACTAGGGGATACCCTGAGCCCTGTGAAGAGCCAAATATCACATCATTCTACGCTTTTTTATGCATACATACAAACAACACATACACACACACACATATGCACGCAAGCATAAACGCACGCTCTGTCAACTGCGCAGTTGACGCACCGACTGCGCTTGGGCTGCAATGTAGGTATTACTAAGGCAACTTAATTGTTTAATAACTTTTATAAGCGATGGACTAACTTCATTTGTTGTCAAAGCACAAGTCTCTAGTATTCAATTTGCGCTTTTTACAAATATTGGGGTTTTTTGGGCGAATGGGGCGTGGTATCCAAAATCTAAAGATTACGTAATCTCCGTATTCATTACACACAACTACACAGCAAATTTTAAGTCTCTGGCTCAAACGATGTACACACCACGCCTTAGAAACACATTAAAATTATCGATAAATGCTCATAAAATCGAAATGAATGAGTTATCGAAAAAAATATATAAACTTGTGCAGTGTATGGTATTAACGAGTATTCATGTAAATTTTCAAGTCTCTATGTTGCGTATTTTAAAATATCTCAGTGTTTACACGGACGGACAGACGGACAGGGCTATATCGATTCGTCTTGTCGCGCTAATCAACAATATATCTACTTTGTGGGGTGTGGCACGCACTCTTCTGCCTGTTACATACATTTTCACACAACCATTATACCCTGATTTGACATTTTCAATGGAATCAATAGGATCACAAAGTTTATATATTCTTGATCAGGACGACGAGCTGAGTCGATTTAGCCCTGTCCGTCTGTCCGTCCGTCTGTCCGTCCGTCCGTCTGTCCGTATGTTTGTACGCGTCGATTGAAGCATCTGGGCAAGCTAGATACTCGAATTTTTTTTCGGGTGCTATACACAAGCGCAGGTCAAGTTTACTTCGTATGAACGATAACTATTTTTGTTGTAATGTTATCGATTTTAATGCTTATCGAAAGTACGTTCTTATGGCGTAGTTTGTACATCGTTTGAGCTAGAGACTTCAAATTTGCTGTGTAATTGCGTGTAATAAATACGGAGATTTTGTAATCTTTAGGTTTTGGATGCCACGCCCCATTCGCCCCCAATTTCCCCCTATATGTAAAAAGCGCAAATCAAATACTAGAGACTTGTGCTTTGGCAAATACACACATATGAGTGCCATGAATAAGTCGTGAAAGTTTATTAAACAATTAAGTTCCCATAGTTATGCCCACATTGCAGCCCAAGCGCAGTAACTGCGTCAACTGCGCAGTTGGCAGAGCACGCGCTTATGCGTGCGTGCATATATATGAGTGTTTGTGTTGTTTGTATGTATTCATAAAAAAGCGAAGAATGATTTGATATTTGCCTCTTTACAGGGCTCAGGGTATCCCCTAGTCGAGCAGTCTCGACTAGAGCACTTTTACTTTTTCATATTCTTTTTTGGAACGCACATCATCGACACTTTGTGAGTTAAGAACAAGATTTACATACATTTGAGGTGGATGTTGGAATGCGGCTTTTGGAGCTTGAAGCTTGATGCTGTTGTTCTTGTTGCTGCTACTGCTTCTGTTGTTGTTGTCGCTGTCTCTCTGAAAACTGGTTACACTTTAACTTGGCGCTCACCAGTTGATGGGATACCCAGTTTGTAAATATTTGAAGCGGGCGGACAAGGTGCCACTAAATGTTACAGTTATTGATGCTGTTACTGTTGTTGTTGTTGCTGCTGCTGCTGGCCTGCATTCGCGGCTTTCTGCACACAAATTTCGCGTGGCCGTAAGAGCAATACTACAAAATACTAAACAAAATCACCAATAATAAAAAAAAAATATGTAACAAAAATGCGCAGGCAGTTATTTAAGGGACGACTGGGCGTGGCTGACACACTCACGCAGTCACGCACACCTACGGAACAATAATCTAAAGCCTCAAGGTAAAGAGTTTCAATTTCAGTTTCACGAACAATACTCTAAAGCCTCAAGGTGAAGAGTTTCAATTTCAGTTTTGGTTTTTGGATTTCGATTTTCGATTTCGTTTTTGGGCGCCTTCAAGCAACGGGACGCGTACAACTCATTCAAAGTCGCGTTGGCAACTAAAAACCACAGCAACCAAGTCGCGCTGGGTTGCCGCGCTATGCCAGAGATTTGTTGGTGTTGTTGTTGCTGCCTTTACTGCTGTTTACTGTATATATTTTTTTCCTACGTGCCTCTGTCGCTGCCGCGATGGGTGCTGTTGGTTTTATTTATTAAATTTTTGGTTTCAAGAAATACAAAAAAAAAAAAAACAACTACTGCGGCGGCGGTTGGCAACAAAAAAACTTAAGACAACAAGAAAAACAACAAA
The DNA here is from genome assembly GCA_035045145.1 of Drosophila meridionalis. Classification (NCBI taxonomy): domain Eukaryota; kingdom Metazoa; phylum Arthropoda; class Insecta; order Diptera; family Drosophilidae; genus Drosophila; species Drosophila meridionalis. The sequence goes on along the minus strand of JAWNPG010000027.1, from coordinate 2,359,895 downwards.
CAGTCAGGCAATCGCAGTCAAAAACTCTGCGCTGGGGCAGCAGAGGCAGATACAGCGGCAGCAAAGTGGTAAAAACAATGTGAGCTGAGAATTTGTTTACGTGCACAGGTGCAGCCGCAGCGACAGTCTCTGCCACAGTCGCAGTCGTTGCCAACGCTAGCAGCGCTTTGTACACATGACACCACCACCCCACAAACCCACTTGTTGCTGCCGCAGCAACTGTTATTGTTGTAGTACTTGTTTGTTGCCAAAGTTAATTGTGTGCGGCTGACGCAGTTCATGCAAGCCGCACAGTAGTACACACTAGCGCATTACTGAGAACAATATGAATAGTCTGTAAGAGAAAGTTCATTCGTTAATTCGTTCATTCAGCAAAATTTCTGATTCTGCTAAGCTAAATATTTAATAAATTATATACATTATTGCTTAAATTAAATCTTTATTGTTATACAACAAGGACGCGCTTCACTTAAAGTTTGTATTGAGCTTATATTTTAGTTCTGCAAACAGAAATGAAGTTCCTGTTTTTATCTGAATTAAAAACACAATTTTATAAGCATGATATGTTGCTAAAATAAATGCAATATCATAATGTCATCTTTGATAACCCATGGAATATCGAAAATAATATAGAATTCCCATTTGACTTTTTTCACTTTCGACGTATCAAAAAGAACAGCAAAGTTAGGCAAACATGTGTGCGCTATTTGTAGCCACTGTGCATTCCACTGTCGGTCGCTCGGTCGCTTATAAACGTCGACTTTTGCGGCGGCATTCGTCTAAGCTATTTCATTTATATTTCGCCTGCATACGCATACATACGAATGAATACATATTCATATATGCCAGTGTTTCTGGGTGTGTGCGTGTTTATGTGTGTGTAGTGTATGCGCATGTATGCATAGTTTAAGCTGGGCATGTCTCAATGGCTTCATTGTGTTTATCTCTCAATTCCACTCTCTTCGTTTCTCTTTTCTATTTTACTCACAAACATTTGCTGCATTGCACTATGGGCGATTTGTCGATTTTGGTCTAATAATAAAGCTAGAAGCCTAATTTTTTTTTAATTATTTTATTAGAATTTCGGATTTTTTTTTCCGTCAATTGGACCACGCCTTTTTTCCGCCCCTTTTCAAGTCTATGTAAATTTCATTTTTTTTATTTACTTATTTTTATACTCGTTTCCCAAAGGGAAAAAGAGTATATTGGTTTTGTGAAATGTCCGTCTTGCTGTCCGACCGTCTGTCCGTCTGGCCGTCTGTCCGTATGAATGCAATATTTTTCTACGCTATTGAAGCTAGAGACTTGAAATTTGGAACTTATACTCGTGTATACCCTCGAATTATAAAGTGTCAAGATTTTCCGGTAACGCCCACTAGGGGCGTGGCAAATCGGAAAATGGTTGCGCCCATAGTTAATAGAAATCATAGAAATCATATTAGTTGAAAAGCTAGAGAGTTGAAATTTGGAATGTATACTTGCGTTGACCACCCAAGTTCAAAAAGATATGGCGGATATACCTACGCCCATTGGGGGCGTGTCAAATCGGGAAAACTGTAACTTCTACAGTTTTAAAGCTAGAATGCTGAAATTTGGCACGTATATTAACGCTTCGATTCTATAAAGATTGATAAAAAATTGTATGTCCACGCCCACTGGGAGCGTAGCAAATCGGATCTGAATATAGAGTGATTTTACAAATTTAGCTATATTTTGAGCACTATTGATGCTAGAGACTTGAAATTTGATATATATACTCGGATAAGCAACCCAAGATCAAAAAGATATGGCGGACATACCTACGCCTTCAGGGGGCGTGGCAAATCGCAAAAAGCTTATAGCTCCTACAGTTTTAGAGCTAGACAATTCCAAATTGGATGTTTGTGTTACTGGGGGCCTCCTCTATTGATTCCCCAAAAATAAATCTTACGCCCCTTCGGGGGCGTGGTATATCGAAAAAATACCCTGTAACGTTCACATTTTTGGAGTGTAAGCATCCAAACTCTACAGTTACGTTACCCTCGACTCCTTCTAGGAACTTGCCAAATATGATATGTCTACGCCTACTGGGGGCGTGGCAAATTGGCAACAAAATTTGTAACGCCCAGCTGCAAAATTCATATGCCTGTGCCACCTATATAAATAAGCTTAATAAGAATTGCTAAGAGGACAAATGGCATTTCTGAGAAATATATGTAATTTGATTTAATGTTGAAGTTCTGCAAATAATTTATCTGCTAAAATTATAATTTTTCGTATAGCCTAGGTCAGTTATGTTATTTTCTTTTTGTGTGTGTGACCATACCATCAAAAAATGTAAATATCACATATCGATTACACAAATATCGACTTATTCCGAACAAAATTATTCCACACAAAAAAATTGACGATGGAACCCATCATGTATGTATGTATGTAGGCACGAACAGCTGCGCAACTATTTTCATGCCGTCGCCGCCGCGTCTCGAACGCGGACCCTTTTGCTTACACGCTTTTCATCTACCTGCTGCGCCACATCAGTTTTGCATTGCCTGTTGGCAAATCCGAAACTACTTCACTACAAGGGCGACTTTTGACAAATACAAAACTATAGAAGCTGCTGTTAATGCAAACACAATATAAACATAAATCAATCGCAATTGTGATTCTTAGAAAATGCTGAAATGCGCGCATATGAACGTATGTATTTATATGTGTACATACAAAAACGGTGGTCGGTTTAAATGTATGCGTATAAAGGGCGATATTTGACAAATACAAAACTAAAGAAGCGGCTGAAAATGCAAACACAACTCAATAACAATTTTGGTTGAAAAATATGCTAGAATGAATGGCGCTGAATTTAATTGTGACCGTGCATAAGCAAACGCGCTTGCACGTTTCAATGTACATATGTGTAAATGTAAATGTAAATGTATTTTGCTGTCGCTGCTTAACGCGTGCGTGTCATAATTGGCCAAACGTTTTGTTTAATAGATTGAGAGTGACTTAACGGAACTTGATGAAACTTTCAGCATATGATTCTATTGAATTTTTTACATTTTATAAAAATGCTAATTCATTCAAATAGTTATATTTGCAAAAATTGAAATTGCATAAAATTCACATGAATCTACATAAATGCAAAATTTGAGATAAATTATTAAATTTAAAATACCAGATGCCCCTGTGGGAAACGAGTATCACGCTTCAGGTTTCGTCCTAAGGCAACGTTCTTACTTGTTATACCCTGAGCCCATTGAAAATGGGAAATTAGGGTATAATGGTTTTGTTTAATGTATGTAACAGGCAGAAGGAGACGTGTCAGACACCACAAAGTATATATATTCTTTATCAGGGCGACGAGCTGAGTCGATTTAGCCCTGTCCGCCTGTCTGTCTGTCCGTCTGTCCGTCCGTCCGTCTGTCCGTCCGTCCGTCTGTCCGTCCGTCCGTCTGTCCGTCTGTCCGTATGTTTGAACGCGTCGATTGAAGCATCTAGACAAGCTAGAGACTTGAATTTTTTTGTTGGGTCCGTGGATAGCACGCGCAGGTCAAGTTTGTTACCAAAAAACGATATCCATTTTTGTTGTTTTGTTATCGATTTCAAACCTTATCGAAAACAGGTTATAAAATTCAATCTGCCACACCTTTAGAGCTAGACCCCTCAAATTTTGCATATAGATTCACGTGAATTTTATGTAATTTCTATTTTTTTTATTTTTTGCGTACCGGCTCTTTTTACTAATTGCCCCCCCCCAACCCCCCCCCCCTTCTCCTACTAGACCCATTGAGAGTCTGTTGCAAATATAACCATGGGAAGAAATTTCCATTTTTATAAAATGTAAAAAATTCAATAGAAGCATATGTCGAAAGTTTCATCAAATTCCGTTAAGTCAGTTCCGATTTATTAAACAAAACGTTTAGCCAATTATCACACGCACGTGGCAAGCAGCGACGCGCAGCAAAAAACATTTACACATACACATACATTGAAGCGTGCAAGCGCGTCTGCTTATGCATGTGCACAGCCGCTTCTGAGCATTTTCAGCCGCTTCTGTAGTTTTGTATTTGTCATATATCGCCCTTTACACGCATACATTCAAACAGACCTCCGTTTTTTGATGTACACAACTCATACATTCATATGCGCGCTTTCCAGCATATTCTAAGAATCACAATTGCGATTGATCTGCTTCTTTAGCTTTAGTTTTGTTTTTGTCACATATCGCCCTTGTAGTACTACTTTGCGTTTTGCCAACAAGCGCCGCAATACTGGTGTGGTGTAGTGGGTAGACGCGGAGCGCGTGAACGAGAGGTCCCGAGTTCGAAACCCGGTGACGACAGCGTCACTTTTTTAATTTTTTTTTTTAAATCTATAAACATGAGGTGGTCGTGCTAGTTGAGATGACGCGCTTTAACGTTACATATGTAGTAAATAGATGCAAGTTCGAGTCCAGGTGCGGTGATGTTTGTTTATCTTCTTTTGTTTTTATAATTTGTTTATTTATTTAATTATTTTTTTTTTTTTATTTACATAAATTCTAGTTGAATAAAATTTCAAAATTATAATTTAATTTGGGAAAATTTAATATTATATGCAAGCTATATAGCGTATTAAACAATGCAAATCGGACGGGGCTCAGGGTATCTCCTAGTCGGGCACCTCCGACTAGAGTTTTCTTACTTGTTTATAATTTGTTTATTTATTAATTATTTAATTATTTATTTATTTTTTATTTACATAAATTCTAGTTGAATAAAATTTCAAAATTATAATTTAATTTGGGAAAATTTAATATTATATGCAAGCTATATAGCGTATTAAACAATGCAAATCGGACGGGGCTCAGGGTATCTCCTAGTCGGGCACCTCCGACTAGAGTTTTCTTACTTGTTTATAATTTGTTTATTTATTAATTATTTAATTATTTATTTATTTTGTATTTACATAAATTCTAGTTGAATAAAATTTCAAAATTATAATTTAATTTTGGAAAATTTAATATTATATGCAAGCTATATAGCGTATTAAACAATGCAAATCGGACGGGGCTCAGGGTATCTCCTAGTCGGGCACCTCCGACTAGAGTTTTCTTACTTGTTATACACTGAGCCCATTTAAAATGGGAAATCAGGGTATAATGGTTTTGTGAAAATGTATGTAACAGGCAGAAGAAGGCGTGTCAGACCACACAAAGTATATATATTCTTGATCAGAACGACGAGACGAGTCGATGTAGCCCTATCCGTCCGCCCGTCCGTCCGCCCGTCCGTCCGTCGTCTGTCCGTCCGTCCGTCCGTCCGTGTGAACGCTGAGATATTTTTAAGTACGCAACGTAGAGTTGAAACTTTACATGATTACTCGGTAATACCATACGCTGCACAAGTTTATAAATTTTTTCCGATAACTCATTCCATTTCGATTTTATGAACATTTATAGATAATTTTAATGTGTTTTTAATCTTTAGATTTTGGATGCCACGCCCCATTCCCTTCCTCGTCCTCAATTTGTAAAAAGCGCAAATCAAATACTAGAGATTTGTGCTTTGGAAAGTACACACATATGAACGCCATTAATAAGTTGAAAATTTGATGCAGTTAGTCCAAGAAAACTTATTAAACAATTAAGTTCCCACATTGCAGTCCAAGCGCAATCGCTGCGTCAACTGGGCAAGTGGCAGAGCGCGCGCTTATGCGTGTATGCATATGTGTGTGTATGTGTTGTTTGTATGTATCCATAAAAAAAAGAAGAATGATTTGATATTAGGCTCATCACAAGGCTCAGGGTATCTCCGCGTCGAGCAGTCTCGACTAGAGCATTCTTACTTGTTAATCGTAAAGTATAGAGTAAACAAAATTTGTCAAACAAGTAAGAAACCTCTAGTCGGGGGAGCCCGACTAGGAGATACCCTGAACCCCATTACACCTGCATTTATTAATATAGTCCACAGTAAAGTTGGGAAACCATCGATGGGACCATCTATAGTATCGATGGAATTTTCGGTTTGCAATATATCGATGGAAATTTCTCGGTGTCCATATATCGTCGATTCTCGTTGTGAGGTGTAACTAGAGGTAAAGAACTATCCATAGTGGGCACCATCGATATTCGACGATTGTTTTTCCGAGCCATCGATAGTGACGATAGTACCAGACGACTCTATCGATAGTGCCTTCGATAGTGTAGCCCAACAAACAAATTTATTTTCAACAAATTTAAGAAATTTATGGTTTATTTCAGCCAAAAGTTTTGATTAACAAAAAAAAGAATGTTTACATTTGCTTCTTTAAAGCGTGTTCGCCTCTCCGAATTTATTTGGCTCGTCTCGCTGAATATTCTTTTGGATTCCACGGACGTAGCGGGAACGCACAGATATTTGCAGAACAAGCTTTTTATATTTGGAAAGTCAGTTTGATTCGACTCATTTTAAATATTATCAAATATTTATGTATAAAACATTAAACATATTAATTTTTAAGCGATTCATGTGTCTTAAATTGCTTACGTAGAACAAGAGCGGGAAAATTTTGTTTAGTGAGGGGATACGCCCACTATCGACAACACAATCGATAGTGGATGGATCACTATCGAAAGAGTCTGATACTATCGATTGAGGCTCGATAGTGCCGAAATATCGATTGGCCCGATAGTGCCATCGATAGTTGTCCACCTCTAGTTGTAACTAAAACAAGTAAGAGTGCTCTAGTCGAGACTGCTCGACTAGGGGATACCCTGAGCCCTGTGAAGAGCCAAATATCAAATCATTCTACGATTTTGTATGCATACATACAAACAACACATACACATATACATATGCACGCACGCATAAGCGCGCGCTCTGCCAACTGCTCAGTTGACGCAGCGACTGAGCTTGGGCTGCAATGTGGGCATTACTACGGGAAATTATTTGCTTAACAACTTTTCTTAGCGATGGACTAAGTGCATCAAACTTTCATAACTTAATTATGACATTCATACGTGTGTATATGCCAAAGCACAAGTCTCTAGTATTTGATTTGCGCCTTTTTCAAATAGGAGGCTATTGGGGGTGAATGAGACGTGGCAACCAAAATTTAAAGACAACGTTAACTCCGTACTCATTACACGCAACTACACAGTCCCATTGAAAATGGGAAATCAGGCTATAATGGTTTTGTGAAAATGTATGTAACAGGCAGAAGGAGGCGTGCCACACCCCATAAAGTATATATATACTGTCCGTCTGTCCGCCCGTCCGTCCGTCCGTCTCTCCGTCAGTGTGAACGCTGAGATATTTTTAAGTACGCAACGTAGTCTTGAAATTTTACATGAATACTCGATAATACCATACGCTGCACAAGTTTTTAAAATTTTTCCGATAACTCTTTCCACTTCGATTTTATGAACATTTATCGATCATTTTAATGTGTTTTTAAGGCGTGGTTTTTACATCGTCACGCCCCATTCGCCCCCAATAGCACCCTATGTGTAAAATGTGCAATTCAAATACTAGAGACTTGAGCTTTGGCACATACACACATATGAATGGCAAAAATAAGTTGTGAAAGTTTTATGTACTTAGTCAATCGCTAAGAAAAGTTATTGAACAATTAAGTTCCCAGAGTAATGCCCACATTGCTGCCCAAGCGCAGTCGCTGCGTCAACTGCGCAGTTGGCAGAGCACGCGCTAATGCTTGCGTGCAATTGTGTGTGTATGTGTATGTGTTGTTTATATGCATGCATAAAATATGCGTAGAATGATTTGATATTTGGCTCTTCACAGGGCTCAGGGTATCCTCTAGTCGAGCAGTCTCGACCAGAGCACTCTTACTTGTTTTTGATGGGTCCGTGGATAGCACGCGCAGGTCAAGGTAACTTCGTATGATCGATAACTATTTTTGTTGTAATGTTATCGATTTTAAACCTTATCGAAAACAGGTTATAAAATTATATCTCCCACACATTTAGAGCTAGACCCCTCGAATTTTGCATTTATTCTAGCATAGTCTTCAACCAAATCTGTGTTTGAATTGTGTTTGAAAAAGAGTATATTGGTTTTGTGAAATGTCCGTCTTGCTGTCCGTCCGTCTGTCCGTCTGTCCGTATGAATGCAATAATTTTCTACGCTATTGAAGCTAGAGACTTGAAATTTGGAACATATACTCGTGTACACCCTCGAATTATAAAGTGTCAAGATTTTCCGGATACGCCCTCTAGGGGCGTGGCAAATCGGAAAATGGTTGCGCCCATAGTTAATAGAAATCAGAGAAATCATATTAGTTGAAGAGCTAGAGAGTTGAAATTTGGAATGTATACTTGCATTGACCACCCAAGCTCAAAAAGATATGGCGGATATATCTACGCCCATTGGGGGCGTGTCAAATCGGGAAAACTGTAACTTCTACAGTTTTAAAGCTAGAATGCTGAAATTTGGCACGTATCTTAACGCTTCGATTCTATAAAGATTGATAAAAAAATTTTACGTCCACGCCCACTGAGAGCGTGGCAAATCGGATCTGAATATAGAGTGATTTTACAAGATCAACTATATTTTGAGCACTATTGATGCTAGAGACTTGTAATTTGATATATATACTCGGATAAGCAACCCAAGATCAAAAAGATATGGCGGACATACCTACGCCTTCAGGGGGCGTGGCAAATTGCAAAACATTATAGCTCCTACAGTTTTAGAGCTAGACGCTTCAAAATTGGATGTTTGTATTACTGGGGGCCTCCTCTATTGATTCCCCAAAAATAAATCTTACGCCCCTTTGGGGGCGTGGTACATCGAAAAAATACCCTGTAACTTTCACATTTTTGGAGTGTAAGTATCCAAACTTTACAGTTACGTTATCCTCGACTCCTTCTAGGAACTTGTCAAATATGATATGTCTACGCCAACTAGGGGCGTAGCAAATCGGCAACAAAATTTGTAACGCCCAGCTGCAAAATTCATATGCCTGTGCCACCTATATAAATAAGCTTAATAAGAATTGCTAAGACGACAAACGGCACTTCTGAGAAATATATGTAATTCGATTTAATGTTGAAGTTCTGCACATAATTTATCTGCTAAAATTATCATTTTTCGTATAGCCTAGGTCAGTTATGTTTTCTTTTCGTGACAAAAAATGTAAATATCAAATAGCGATATTTGTGTAATCGACTTAGTCCAAACAAAATTATTCCACACAGAAAAATTGACGATAAGACCCATCAAGTATGTATGTATGTAGACACGAACAGCTGCGCAACTATTTTCATGCCGTCGCCGCCGCGTCTCGAACGCGGGCCCTTTTGCTTACACGCTTTTCATCTACCTGCTGCGCCACATCAGTTTTGCATTGTCTGTTGGCAAATCCGAAACTACTTCACTACAAGGGCGACTTTTGACAAATACAAAACTATAGAAGCTGCTGTTAATGCAAACACAATATAAACATAAATCAATCGCAATTGTGATTCTTAGAAAATGCTGAAATGCGCGCATATGAACGTATGTATTTATATGTGTACATACAAAAACGGTGGTCGGTTTGAATGTATGCGTATAAAGGGCGATATTTGACAAATACAAAACTAAAGAAGCGACTGAAAATGCAAACACAACTCAATAACAATTTTGGTTGAAAAATATTCAATGTACATACATACATATGTATGTGTATATGTATTTTACTGTCGCTGCTTAACGCGTGCGTGTCATAATTGGCCAAACGTTTTGTTTAATAGATTGAGAGTGACTTAACGGAACTTGATGAAACTTTCAGCATATGATTCTATTGAATTTTTTACATTTTATAAAAAGCTAATTCATTCACATAGTTATATTTGCAAAAATTGAAATTGCATAAAATTCACATGAATCTACATAAATGCAAAATTTGAGATAAATTATTAAATTTAAAATACCAGATGCCCCTGTGGGAAACGAGTATCACGCTTCAGGTTTCGTCCTAAGGCAACGTTCTTACTTGTTTAATTTATAAATATGAAGTGGTTGTACTAGTTGAGATGATGCGCTTTAACGGTACATATGCAGTAAATGGATGCAGGTTCGAGTCCAGGTGCGGTGATGTTGGTTTTCTCATTTTATTTTTTAAATTTATTTATACATTCTAGTTGAATAAAATTTCAAAAATATAATTTAATTTTGAAAAATGTAATGTTTTATTCAAGCTATGGAGCGTATTAAAAAATGCAAATCGGACGGAGCTCAGGGTATCTCTTAATCGGGCACCTCCAACTAGAGTTTTATAACTTGTTTATTGTTAAAATTGTTTGTTGTTGTTGTCACAGAAAGCCATTTCCAGACATATCCTGATCAAAATCAAGCAGCTGGATTTTAACCTACATCTACTACATATGTATCGTTGAAGCACACCATCTCAACTAGCACAGCCATTTCCTATTTATTAAAGGAGAAAAATAAAAAATTATTTTCACGCCGTCGCCGCTTCGTCTCGAACTCAGACCCTTTAGCTTACGCGCTTTGCATCTACATGCTGCGCCACAATCAGCTTTTCATTGCCTGTTGGGAAATCCGAAACTACTTCACTACAAGGGCGACTTTTGACAAATACAAAACTAAAGAAGCTGCTGTTAATGCAAATACCATATAAACAACAAGTAAGAAAACTCTAGTCGGAGGTGCCCGACTAGAAGATCCCCTGAGCCCAGTCCGATTTGCATTGTTTAATATGCTATATAGCTTGCATATAACATTAAATTTTCCAAAATTAAATTATAATTTTGAAATTTTATTTATCTAGAATGTATTTAAATCAAAACTAATAAAATAATTAAATAAATAAACAAATTAACAACAAAAAATAAGAAGAAAAACAAACATCACCACACCTGGACTCGAACCTGCGTCTATTTACTACATATGCAACGTTAAAGCGCATCATCTCAACTAGCACAACCACTTCATATTTATAAATTAAAAAAAAAAAAAGTTATGCCGTCGTCTCTGAGTTTCGAACTCGAGACCTTTTGCTTACGCGCTTTGCGTCTACCCACTACGCCACACCAGTATTGCGTTGCTTGTTGGCAAAACGTAAAGTAGTACTACAAGGGCGATATGTGACAAATACATAACTAAAGAAGCTAAAGAAGCAGATCTATCGCAATTGTAATTCTTAGAATATGCTGAAATGCGCGCATATGAACGCATGAGTATGTGTACATACAAAAACGGTGGTCTGTTTGAATGTATGCGTGTAAAGGGCGATATATGACAAATACAAATACAATTCAAACACAGATTTGGTTGAAGAATATACTAGAATTGAATTTATTTGTGCACATGCATAAGCAGACGCGCTTGCTCGTTTCAATGTGTGTATGTGAGAATATACATATGTAAATGTTTTTTGCTGCGCGTCGCTGCTTGCCACGTGCAGCTAAACGTTTTGTTTAATAAATCGGGACTGACTTAACGGAATTTGATGAAACTTTCAGCATATGATTTTATTGAATTTTTCACATTTTATAAAAATGCTAATTTTTTCACATGGTTACTCTCCATGAGTAGTGAAGGGGTGTGGGGAGGGGGGGAGGGTTAATTAGTAAAAAGAGCCGGTATCCAAAAAATAAAAAAATAGAAATTGCATAAAATTCACATTAATCTATATGCAAAATTTGAGCTCTAAATTAAATTAGTTTAATTAGTAAAAAGAGCCGGTATCCAAAAAATAAAAAAATAGAAATTGCATTAAATTGACATGAATCTATATGCAAAATTTGAGAGGTCTAGCTCTAAAGGTGTGGGAGATATAATTTTATAACCTGTTTTCGATTAGGTTTAAAATCGATAACAAAACAACAAAAGTAGATATCGTTTTTTGGCAACAAACTTGACCTGCGCGTGCTATCCACGGACCCAACAAAAAAAATTCAAGTCTCTAGCTTGTCTAGATGCTTCAATCGACGCGTTCAAACATACGGACAGACGGACGGACGGACAGACGGACAGACGGACAGACAGACAGACGGACAGGGCTAAATCGACTCAGCTCGTCGCCCTGATCAAGAATATATATACTTTGTGGGGTCTGACACGCCTCCTTCTGCCTGTTACATACATTTAACAAAACCATTATACCCTGATTTCCCATTTTCAATGGGCTCAGGGTATAAAAAATAATATTAATAAATTAAAAAGTTACACCGTCGTTCGTTATTGAGTTTCGAACTCGAAACCTTTCGTTTACGCGCTTTGCATCCACCCACCAGGCCACACCAGTATTACACTGCCTACTGGCAAAACCCAAAGTAGTTTACTACAAGGGCCACAGGGTAATTAGTAAAAAGAGCCGGTATCCAAATAAATAGATGCTTCAATCGACGCGTTCAAACATACGGACAGACGGACAGACGAACGGACAGACAGACGGACAGGGCTAAATCGACTCAGCTCGTCGCCCTGATCAAGAATATATATACTTTGTGGGGTCTGACACGCCTCCTTCTGCCTGTTACATACATTTAACAAAACCATTATACCCTGATTTCCCATTTTCAATGGGCTCAGGGTACAATAACATAACTGACCTAGGCTATACGAAAATTATAATTTTAGCAGATAAATTATTTGCAGAACTTCAACATTAAATCGAATTACATATATTTCTCAGAAATGCCGTTTGTCGTCTTAGCAATTCTTATTATGCTTATTTATATAGGTGGCACATGCATATGAATTTTGCAGCTGGACGTTACAAATTTTGTTGCCAATTTGCTACGCCCCTAGTTGGCGTAGACATATCATATTTGACAAGTTCCTAGAAGGAGTCGAGGATAACGTAACTGTAAAGTTTGGATACTTACACTCCAAAAATGTGAAAGTTACAGGGTATTTTTTCGATGTACCACGCCCCCAAAGGGGCGTAAGATTTATTTTTGAGGAATCAATAGAGGAGGCCCCCAGTAACACAAACATCCAATTTTGAAGCGTCTAGCTCTAAAACTGTAGGAGCTATAATGTTTTGCAATTTGCCACGCCCCCTGAAGGCGTAGGTATGTCCGCCTTATCTTTTTGATCTTGGGTTGCGTATTTGAGTATATATATCAAATTTTAAGTCTCTAGCATCAATAATGCTCAAAATATAGCTGATCTTGTGAAATCACTATGTATTCAGATCCGATTCGCCACGCCCCCAGTGGGAGTAGACATCAAATATTTTTATGAATCTTTATAGAATCGTAGCGTTAAGTTACGTGCCAGCATTCTAGCATCAAAACTGTAGAAGATACATTTTTCCCGATATGCCACGCCCCCAATGGGCATAGATATATCCGCCATATCTTTTTGAGCATGGGTGGTCAACGCAAATATACATTCCAAATTTCAACTCTCTAGCTCCTTAACTAATATGATTTCTTGACTATGGGCGCAAGCATTTTCAGATTTGCCACGCCTCTAGTGGGCGTATCCGGAAAAATTCAAGTGGGTAGGTCGTCTACGTTCTGAGGTCGACGCATTCACACATACGGACAGACGGACGGACAGGACTAAATTGACTCAGCTCGTCGTTCTGATCAAGAATATATATACTTTGTGGGGTCTGCCACGCCTCCTTCTGCCTGTTACATACATTTAACAAAACCATTATATCCTGATGTCCCATTTTCATTGGGTTCAGGGTATAGAAATTTAAGCATTACTGTAAATACAAGCAAACCCAAAACTCTTATCTGATTATCGTTACAAATATACAATCACAAGACTTTATCAACTAAGGAGCTCATACGATCACATATTCCATTGATCCAAGTGCTTAGCTTTGTTGTGCTGCTTTTACGCAGTGAAATGGTAACAAAAGTTTAGCTTATAAAATGTATATTATTTATGATATGTAATGCAGAGCTATCAAATTTTAGTTCAAAATTTAAAAGAAAGAAAAAGATTGGTTTTAGCTTTTTACACAATTACTTTATTGTCATTAGGTAAATTATTGTTACTGTCATCATCAGCAATCGTAGTCGCGATGATATTAATTTATTTTTTCAGAGTTATAAGATATATTGTCATACCGTATTCCATATTATTAATTTTTTCCATACAATAGAAAAAAATACAATATTTATAATAATTAATTTTAAACAATAATGTTAATAATATCAAGTAACATATTCGATAAATATATTCTTCTCATGATAACGCTTCGATTATTATTTTTTTTTTTTTAAGCAAATTGTTGGTTGGGTCGATTGGGCTTTCTAGGTATAGTTAAGTATATTGGTATTGGTATTGGTATTTGGTATAGTTGTATATGGCCTTAAAACGTCTTTCATAATTATTGTCAACATATATATATATATATATATATATATATATATATATATATATATATATATATATATATATATATATAAATATATATTAAGTCAACCTATTAAGTCAACCAAATTCGGGAATCAACTTAAAAAATGGAAATCAGAAAAGCTTTGACATATATGTATGTCTGTCTGTCTGTATGTGGGCGCTGCCAAAACAGTTCTCGAGCATTGTAGCTCTATTGAAGTAGAGAGAAAACACAATGCACGACTTGTGGGTACCTGTACCTAGAGTTCACACATTAGTGAATAGGTCCCCTTTATCGTCCATGATCTTAATATGTCACTTGAAAACACCAATCTATATTACCATACAGATATTTTAGGTATCAAAAACAGGAAATATTATTCATTGCGCATCAAGGTGCAAAATTTGATAGCTCTAGCAAAACGAGTCGATATAGCCCTGTTCGTCTGTCCGTCCGTCCGTCTGTCCGTCTGTCCGTCCGTGTAAACGCTGAGATATTTTTAAGTACGCAACGTAGAGACTTGAAATTTTACATGAATACTCGATAATACCATACGCAGCACAAGTTTTTAAATTTTTTCCGATAACTCATTCCATTTCGATTTTATGAGCATTTATCGATCATTTTAATGTGTTTTTAAGGCGTCGTTTTTACATCGTCACGTCCCATTCGTCCCCAATCGCCCCTTATTTGTAAAATACGCAAATCAAATACTAGATTCTTGTGCTTTGGCAAATACATACATATGAATGCCATTAATAAGTTGTGAAAGTTTGATGTGCTTAGTCAATCGCTAAGAAAAGTTATTGAACAATTAAGTTCCCAAGCGGAGTTGCTGCGTCAACTGCGCAGTTGGCAGAGCACGCGCTAATGCTTGCGTGCATATGAGGGTGTGTGTGTATGTGTTGTTTATATGCATGCATAAAAGATGCGTAGAATGATTTGATATTTGGCTCTTCACAGGGCTCAGGGTTTCCCTTATTCGAGCAGTCTCGGCTAGAGCACCTTTACTTTTTTTTTTTTTTTTGATAACTTTTATCCTTATTTACAGTTAACTGTTTCATTTGTGGTTGTTTTTTTTTTATATATTTTTGTTATTGTCGTAATCTACAGATGACGCTGCTGCACTTACTCCTCCTCCTCCTCAAGCGACTTCTCGGGCAGTCCATACTTTGGACAGCACATTCCCTCCGTTCCATCCATGTTGAAGCAGAAGACACTGCGCTCCAGCTCGGTGGGCTCATGCGGCACAATACCATGCACCTCCTTGAGCTCCGCTTCAGGAAACCAGGCGGGATCCGAGTCATCGACCACCTTAATGCCGCACAGACTAGAAATGAATACAGATAGATTATGAATTATGGTAATAATGTTTTATATAAGTTTACAAAAATAGATTACGAAATAATGTTAGAAATTGCATAGCTTATCTCTCTTTAGTTTTACACTGAGTTCTAGTTAAAAACTCGAAATATAATAATTGGTTGAAAATTTATAAATTGATAACTTGTAATTGTATCAATATGTGTGATACTTCTTGATAGGTGATACACATTGTATATATTGTATATATTTTGTAAATCTATATAAATATATGATGAATATGACTAGAAGTGTTATCATAAATGGACTCTAATTTATTGTATAAGCAAGATGTTCAGGCATGAACATAAAAATATATATAAATATGTCAACATGCCTTCTACGCACTTAACGCCTAGCATGCAGTGCGATAGATGAAGAAAGGCCACATGTATGGAATCTTAAAATAGCCAGATGAACGCTGACCCTTACAACGTCAGTGATAGGATAAGAATACAATAGACCAATGCTGAGTCTTACACACTCAGCAATAGACACATTAAATTTAAGGGATGAAATTATGCATGAAGCTGGGTATATACCCAGCCTCAGAAGAATAAAGATCAGTACAGTTCGGACTAATCATCAACACAGTCCGTGTATTCACTCAACCGTGCTGGATCTAATAGTGACTGTATTCATTCATGGTCCTTCGAGCCGGATCCACAGACTACCAAACGTTGTGACAAGTGTATTCAAAAGTGAAAACATTGTATAAAAGAGTTTGTTTTCTTTGGCTTACCAATCCAAGCTGTGAGTAGAGGCACAGCAAGATCAACCAGGCGATCAAAACAAAAAAACCTCCAATAAGCCAAAGATCAAATCAACAATCACCCCAAATATACACAACACAACAACAACAACATGCTGTCCGACAAATCATTAGAGTTGCTTAAGAAGCAATCGGATATATATGACAGTATCCTGCACGCCATAGCTAAAAAGGATGAGTTTGCAGTCGCGGATAAGTTGGCAGCAGAATTCACTGCCAATCACTCACTGCTAATCAAAATCGGTGTCATCAAGCATCCATATTTTATTGACAAAATATATGATGGAATTATGGAAAAAATCAGGATCTACAAAGAGGCCCTGATGAAGATCGAAGTTGCCGACCACACTATGGACACCGATAAACCATCAACGAGCAAACATTGGCAAATGCGATCGAAAACATACAGTGCAAACCCAATGTATGTATTGGTAGATGATGTGGAGAAAAAAGCTCTAAAAGTAAGGGAGCACATGGAAGATGTGCATGCCAACCTAGAGCGCAGCGATCAGGAAGAAACTGTTGTCTTCAAAGAGACATTATCTTTCTGGTGGAAAAAAGTCCAGTCAGTGTTCGCGGATTTAGAGGCAAGATATGGAAAATCTGCCTACGACAGCGACGAAATAGAGGAACTGGAGTTCAACGTTGATAAACTGTTAAATAAGCTTAACAGAACAAGTAAGAAAACTCTAGTCGGAGGTGCCCGACTAGAAGATCCCCTGAGCCCAGTCCGATTTGCATTGTTTAATATGCTATATAGCTTGCATATAACATTAAATTTTCCAAAATTAAATTATAATTTTGAAATTTTATTTATCTAGAATATATTTAAATCAAAACTAAATAAATAATTAAATAAATAAACAAATTAACAACAAAAAATAAGAAGAAAAACAAACATCACCACACCTGGACTCGAACCTGCGTCTATTTACTACATATGCAACGTTAAAGCGCATCATCTCAACTAGCACAACCACTTCATATTTATAAATTAAAAAAAAAAAAAGTTATGCCGTCGTCTCTGAGTTTCGAACTCGAGACCTTTTGCTTACGCGCTTTGCGTCTACCCACTACGCCACACCAGTATTGCGTTGCTTGTTGGCAAAACGTAAAGTAGTACTACAAGGGCGATATGTGACAAATACATAACTAAAGAAGCTAAAGAAGCAGATCTATCGCAATTGTAATTCTTAGAATATGCTGAAATGCGCGCATATGAACGCATGAGTATGTGTACATACAAAAACGGTGGTCTGTTTGAATGTATGCGTGTAAAGGGCGATATATGACAAAACAAATACAATTCAAACACAGATTTGGTTGAAGAATATACTAGAATTGAATTTATTTGTGCACATGCATAAGCAGACGCGCTTGCTCGTTTCAATGTGTGTATGTGAGAATATACATATGTAAATGTTTTTTGCTGCGCGTCGCTGCTTGCCACGTGCAGCTAAACGTTTTGTTTAATAAATCGGGACTGACTTAACGGAATTTGATGAAACTTTCAGCATATGATTTTATTGAATTTTTCACATTTTATAAAAATGCTAATTTATTCACATGGTTACTCTCCATGAGTAGTGAAGGGGTGTAGGGAGGGGGGGAGGGTTAATTAGTAAAAAGAGCCGGTATCCAAAAAATAAAAAAATAGAAATTGCATAAAATTCACATTAATCTATATGCAAAATTTGAGCTCTAAAGGTGTGGGAGATATAAATTTATAACCAATTTTCGATAAGGTTTAAAATCGATAACAAAACAACAAAAATAGATATCGTTTTTTGGTAACAAACTTGACCGGCGCGTGCTATCCACGGACCCAACAAAAAAAATTCAAGTCTCTAGCTTGTCTAGATGCTTCAATCGACGCGTTCAAACATACGGACAGACGGACGGACGGACAGACGGACAGACAGACAGACGGACAGGGCTAAATCGACTCAGCTCGTCGCCCTGATTAAGAATATATATACTTTGTGGGGTCTGACACGTCTCCTTCTGCCTGTTACACACATTTAACAAAACCATTATATCCTGATTTCCCATTTTCAATGGGCTCAGGGTATAAAAATAGGCGAATTCAATAATAACAAGTAAGAAAACTCTAGTCGGAGGTGCCCGACTAGGAGATCCCCTGAGCCCCGTCAGATTTGCATTGTTTAATACGCTATATAGCTTGCATATAACATTAAATTTTCCAAAATTAAATTATAATTTTGAAATTTTATTCAACTAGAATGTATGTAAATCAAATATAAACAAGTAAGAGGGCTCTAGTCGAGACTGCTCGACTAGGGGATACCCTGAGCCCTGTGAAGAGCCAAATATCAAATCATTCTACGCTTTTGTTATGCATACATACAAACAACACATACACACACATATACACGCACGCATAAGCGCGCGCTCTGCTAACTGCGCAGTTGACGCAGCAACTGCACTTGGACTGCAATGTGGGCATTACTATGAGAACTTAATTGTTTAATAACTTTTCTTAGCGATGGACTAAGTGCATCAAACTTTTACAACTAATTTATGACATTCATATGTGTGGATGGGCCAAAGCACAAGTCTCTAGTATTTGATTTGCGCTTTTTACAAATAGGGGGCTATTGATGGCGAATGGGGCGTGGCATCCAAAATCTAATGATTACGTTATCTCCGTATTCATTACACGCAATTACACAGCAAATTTGAAGTCTCTAGCTCAAACGATACACAAACTACGCCTTAAAAACGTATTTTCGATAAGCATTAAAATCGATAACATTACAACAAAAATAGTTATCGTTCATACGAAATAAACTTGACCTGCGCGTGCTATCCACGGACCCAACAAAAAAAATTCAAATCTCTACCTTGTCTAGATGCTTCAATCGACGCGTTCAAACATACGGACAGACGGACGGACGGACAGACGGACGGACAGACAGACAGACAGACGGACAGGGCTAAATCGACTCAGCTCGTCACCCTGATCAAGAATATATATACTTTGTGGGGTCTGACACGCCTCCTTCTGCCTGTTACATACATTTAACAAAACCATTATACCCTGATTTCCCATTTTCAATGGGCTCAGGGTATAAAAAAAAAAAAAAAAAACCCAAAAAAAAAAAAAAAAAAAAAATAAAAAAAATATAAACAAATATAAATAAATAATTAAATAAATAAACAAATCAACAAAAAAAGAAGAAATTGCATAAAAATCACATGAATCTATATGCAAAATTTGAGGAATGTCAAGTAAATTCATCACCACAACGCAGGCTCTGATCATGCCAAAACTACAGAGAGCTCTAGCGAGCAAGAAAATTGACATGGATGTCAATAAAGATTGGATGGGCTGCGAGCTAGCAGACCCATATTTCAACGAGCCAAGCAGAATTGATGTCATCATTGGCGTAGACCTACTTCCCCAAATAATGCTGGGTAAAGTTAAATAGATCAACGAAACGCTGGGACAAAAAACTAAGCTTGGATGGATTGTTTTCGGCAAAATAGCTAGATCATCAAACAACAAGGTGATCAGTGCAGCAACAACAATGTACCAAGACGACTTCGATTAATTCTGGAAGCTAGGTCACATGGAACCAGTAGACACTATCGGCAAAGGCAAATATTATATGCTAAATAGAGCAGCAGTTCGACCAAAGCAGAGGAATGTGATGCTAGTCGGACCCAAACTATAAAAAGTAAATAGTTGTCTGAAACCAGTGCCAGAAAAAGGGAACATCACAAGGCATTTCACCCCGCCGGCAAGTCCCCACATGGGAGGATTAGGAGAAACTAAATGGTCAATGGGAAACCGATCTAAAACAACTAAAAAGGGACAAGAAAATAAAGTTCTAGTTGCAAAAACAAAAACAAATATTGGTGGAGCAAAAAGTAACAGCAAAAATATCATATCCACTATAATTAATTCGGTTGCATCCCAAATAAAACCACTTTTTAATAGCTGCTCAAAGACAGCATCATAAAAAAGTGAACGACCCTCATTTGAAGACCCTGGCATCGTCAGCAATGACGCAAGAGGCCACCGCATCAGCAGACTCAACAATTGGCGACATCGGGAAGAGATAAACATTTTAAAGTGAACCGACTCACAAGGAATGGGAATTATCACCAACACAGAAGACCAATGAAGCAGCTGAGTACTGGACCATATCTGGCTATCACATTTTCCAGGCCCCTCAGAATGTTTAGGCCCGAACATAAACTATACAAGGATTGGAAGAGTAATAATTGTCATTGTCTTGAATATAATTAAGAAAAGAAACCAGAGACAGCGATTACTGACTGTCACCTTGTCTGGCCCCGGCAGAATGTTCAGGCATGAACATAAAAATATATATAAATATGTAAACATGCCTTCTACGCACTTAACGACTAGCATGCAGTGCGATAGATGAAGAAAGGCCACATGTGTGGAATCTTAAAATAGCCAGATGAACGCTGACCCTTACAACGTCAGCGATAGGATAAGAATAGATAATAGACGAACGCTGAGCCCTACAACCTCTGCGATAGTATAAGAATACAATAGACCAATGCTGAGCCTTACACAGTCAGCAATAGACACATTAGATTTAAGGGATGAAATTATGCATGAGGCTGGGTATATATACCCAGCCTCAGAAACATAAAGATCAGTACCATACAGACTAAACAACATTACAGTCCGTGTACTCATTCATGAGTATTCGACTAAACTCCAACATAGTCAGTGTATTCATTCACAAGATGTTCCTTAAAAGAAATTTTCATGCAGGGGAACTTAAGTATCTAGATCTTATAGTCTTCGAGCTACAGTCCAATAAATAGGGAAAGATTGCTGCAATGAAATTCTCATAATCCGCGATTGCTTTACAAGATATTGACTAGTCCCTTACCTATGCTCAACAAGCCAACTCAATAGTATCCTATTTTAGATACCGAAAAGAACTATACATTTATGTTCAAGCCATTCAGACCAGTCAAGCAGACGAACAGATATACTGAGATATACTTATATATAGATGTACATATATTGTATGGTACGTAACGGGAACTAGAATCTTATAGAAATCGAATCGAAATTGAAAGGAATACAGGAATACACCTAATATTATATATCTTTTATATCCGCTGATCACTGACCGCAATATGGCAACGAGGGGAATCCACAGTATGGATGAGAGGATCAGGATGAAGGCGATAACAATGCACCAGTGCGGCCATTCCATTTTCTCGGTGGCACCCGTGGCTGCGATCCACGCCGGATAGCTGCTGCCCTCGGTCACCAGCTGGTAGAAGGAGGCTAATAGGATGGTGACCATAGCACAGGGCGACAAATACTTCCAGCAGAACATCCAGTAGAAGCCCGGCCTGGAGCCAGTCATCATCTCAATGTCATCGGAAAAGCGCCTGACGCCATAAATATAGCTGATCGAGAGGCACTCGAACAGCGCAATAATCAGCAACGGAAAGTTGCCAGCGAAGCTATCCATGAGCTGGAAGATGTAGCTTCCAGCACCGTTGGCAAAGCACATGGAGATCAGACAGCAGGAGAAGCACAGCGCCTACAAAACAAGAACAGAATCTGTATAAAGGAGACTTAATCGTTAGGAAGAGTGATGAGATGAGAGAGATGAGATGAGAGAGATGAGAGACGCCGACGATGTACTCCTTGGGAAGATTGGGAAAGAGTTTCTTGTCCACCAGCGATGTGACAACGCCCTCCAGCGTGCCGAATTGCGAGTCGATGCCCAAGGTGAAGAGCATTAGAAAGAAGAGTACAGCCCAGAGCTGGGCCCCTGGAAACTGATTGATCGCCTCAGTGAAGATGATAAAAGCCAGTCCCGTGCCGGAGGCGCTCTGCCAAATAGATAGAGGGAAAGTTGAATGTGGATTATGGAGTGTGGACTGTGGGATGTGCCTACACTTACATTGGCCAGCTCCTGCTGGAGATCGCAAATGGACAGATTGTGCGTGCGGTTGAGGGCCACGAGGCCGGCTCGTTCCTCAGTGGAACGGTCGAAGGTTGCCGTTGCCTTGAAACCGATCACCGCAAAGACGACGACGCCCGCAAACATGGAGGTGCCGCAGTTGGTCATCGACACCAAAATCGCATCCCTATAGCAATTATTGTTGGCCGGATTGTACGAGCTGAAGGCGATCAGGCCGCCGAAGGCGAGTCCCAGCGAAAAGAAGATTTGGGTTCCAGCCTCTAGCCACACGACGGGATCGAGTAACGTCTCCCATCGGAGCGTGAACAGATGGGCCACGCCATCTGCGGCACCCTTGAGCGTTATGCCGCGGAAGAAAAAAATTATGAGCACTACGTACGGAAAGATGGCCGTCATGTAGACTATTTTGCCCGACGATGTGATGCCCTGCACCATGCAGATGTAGACCAAGAACCAGGACACGACCAACGCAATTGCCATGTGGTAGTTGAAGCTCACCGGCATATCCACGCTCTCCGAGCACTGCAGCGTGGTGCGGTACCAATAGAACTGGGTCGGCGAGGAGGCCACGCACTCCGGCTCGTGGTCGTACGTATAATTTTTATAGAGCCGAGTCGGGCAGTCCGCCCACGGCAACGGCGACTCGAAGCTGTGCAGCAAATAGATTAGGCACCAGGCAATTATCGTGTTGTAGTAGAGCGCCACAATGAAACTGACTACCGCCGAGGAGATGCCGATCCCGCCCAGATATGGCGACACCTGGCTCCACACGCCTATCGCTCCCTTGCGCAGTCGCTGACCAATCGCCAACTCCAAATAGAAGATTGGAATGCCCTGCACGCATAGCATTATGAAGTAGGGCACCAGGAAGGCGCCGCCGCCGTTCTTCTGCGCCAAATAAGGAAACCGCCAAACGTTGCCAAGGCCAACTGCGTAGCTGCAGGAGGAGAAGCAGAAGGGAAATCACATTATTATAATATTTATTATGAGTGAGAGTGCTAAAACTCGGGCACCCATGCTCAAAAAGATATGGCGGATATATCTATGCCCATTGGCGGCGTGGCAAATCGGGAAAAATGTATCTTCTACAGTATTAAAGCTAGAATGCTGGCACGTAACTTAACGCTACGATTCTATAAAGATTCATAAAAATATCTGATGTCTACTCCCGCTGGGGGCGTGGCGAATCGGATCTGAATACATAGTGATTTCACAAGATCAGCTATATTTTGGGCATTATTGATGCTAGAGACTTAAAATTTGATATATATACTCAAATACGCAACCCAAGATCAAAAAGATAAGGCGGACATACCTACGCCTTCAGGGGGCGTGGCAAATTGCAAAACATTATAGCTCCAACAGTTTTAGAGCTAGACGCTTCAAAATTGGATGTTTGTGTTACTGGGGGCCTCCTCTATTGATTCCTCAAAAATAAATCTTACGCCCCTTTGGGGGCGTGGTACATCGAAAAAATACCCTGTAACTTTCACATTTTTGGAGTGTAAGTATCCAAACTTTACAGTTACGTTATCCTCGACTCCTTCTAGGAACTTGCCAAATATGATATGTCTACGCCTACTGGGGGCGTGGCAAATTGGCAAATTACAGCCCAGCTGCAAAATTCATATGTCTGTGCCACCTATATAAATAAGCTTAATAAGAATTGCTAAGACGACAAACGGCACTTCTGAGAAATATATGTAATTCGATTTAATGTTGAAGTTCTGCACATAATTTATCTGCTAAAATTATAATTTTTCGTATAGCCTAGGTCAGTTATGTTTTCTTTTCGTGACAAAAAAAGTAAATATCAAATAGCGATATTTCTGTAATCGACTTAGTCCAAACAAAATTATTCCATACAAAAAAATTGACGATAGGACCCATCAAGTATGTATGTATGTAGACACGAACAGCTGCGCAACTATTTTCATGCTGTCGCCGCCGCGTCTCGAACGCGGACCCTTTTGCTTACACGCTTTTCATCTACCTGCTGCGCCACAATCAGCTTTTCATTGCCTGTTGGCAAATCCGAAACTACTTCACTACAAGGGCGACTTTTGACAAATACAAAACTATAGAAGCTGCTGTTAATGCAAATACCATATAAACAAAAATCAATCGCAATTGTGATTCTTAGAAAATGCTGAAATGCGCGCATATGAACGTATGTATTTATATGTGTACATACAAAAACGGTGGGCGGTTTAAATGTATGCGTATAAAGGGCGATATTTGACAAATACAAAACTAAAGAAGCGGCTGAAAATGCAAACACAACTCAATAACAATTTTGGTTGAAAAATATGCTAGAATGAATGGCGCTGAATTTAATTGTGACCGTGCATAAGTAAACGCGCTTGCACGTTTCAATGTACATATGTGTAAATGTAAATGTAAATGTATTTTGCTGTCGCTGCTTAACGCGTGCGTGTCATAATTGGCCAAACGTTTTGTTTAATAGATTGCGACTGACTTAACGGAACTTGATGAAACTTTCAGCATATAATTCTATTGAATTTTTTACATTTAATAAAAATGCTAATTCATTCACATGGTTATATTTGCAAAAATTCAAATTGCATAAAATTCACATGAATCTACAAATGCAAAATTTTAGATAAATTATTAAGTTTAATATACCAGATGCCCCTATGGGAAACGAGTATCACGCATTAGGTTTCGTCCTAAGGCAACGTTCTTACTTATTGTTTGTTGGTTCCGTGTATAGCACGCGCAGGTCAAGTTTGCTATAAAAACGATATATATTTTTGTTGTATTGTCATCGATTTTAAACCTTATCGTAAATAGGTTATAGAAGTATATCTGCCACACCTTTATAGCTAGACCCATAAAATTTTGCATATAGATTCATGTGAAGCTTATACAATTTCTATTTTTGTTACATTTTGGATACTGGCTGTTTTTAGAAATTACCTACTACCACCCCCCTCATAGACAGCCAAATAATGGTCTGTTGCTAATATAACCATGTGAATGAGTCAGCATTTTTATAAATTGTAAAAAATTCAATAGAATCATATGCTGAGAGTTTCATCAAATTCCGTTAAGTCAGTCGCATCTATTAAACAAAACGTTTGGCCAATTATGACACGCACACGTTAAGCAGCGACGCGCAGCAAAAAACATTCACCCATACACATACATTGAAATGTGCTAGAACGTTTGCTATGCATGTACAAATAAATTCAAGGCCATTCATTCTAGCATATTCTTCAATCAAAATTGTTGTTGAATTGTGTTTGCATTTTCAGACGCTTCTTAAGTTTTGTATTTGTCAAATATCGCCTTTTATGCGCATACATTCAAACCGACCACCGTTTTTGTATGTACACATATAAATACATACGTTCATATGCGCTATTTCAGCATTTTCTAAGAATCACAATTGCGATTGATTTATGTTTATATTGTGTTTGCATTAACAGCAGCTTCTATAGTTTTGTATTTGTCAAAAGTCGCCCTTGTAGTGAAGTAGTTTCGGATTTGCCAACAGACAATGCAAAACTGATGTGGCGCGATAGAGCGCATCATCGCAACTAGCACAACCACCTCATGTTTATAAATAAAAAAAAAAGTTTTAAAAAGTTACGCTGTCGTCACTGAGATTCGAACCCGAGACCTTTCGTTTACGCGTTTTGCGTATATCATTTACGCTACACCAGTAATGCGTTTCTTGTTGGCAAAACGCAAAGTACTTTTACAAGGGCGATGTGTGACAAATACAAAACTAAAGAAGCTAAAGAAGCAGATCAATCGTAATTGTGATTCTTAGAGTATACTGAAATGCGCGCATATGATCGCATGAGTATGTGTACATACAAAAACGGTGGTCTGTTTGAATGTATGCGTGTAAAGGGCGATATATGTATGACAAATACAAAACTACCGAAGCGGCTGAAAATGCAAACACAATTCAAACACAGACTTGGTTGAAGAATATGCTAGAATGAATGGCCTTGAATGTATTGGTGCACATACAAAGCAGAGGCGCTTGAACGTTTCAATGCATGTGTATGTGTATATATTTTTTTGCTGCGCGTCGCTGATTGCCATGTGCGTGTGATAATTGGCTAAACGTTTTGTTTAATAAATCGGGACTGACTCAACGGAATTTGATGAAACTTTCAGCATATGATTCTATTGAATTTTTTACATTTTATAAAAATGCTAATTTATATACATGGTTATATTTGCAACAGACTCTCAATGGGTGTTGTAGGCAGGGGGGGGGGGGGGTAATTAGTAAAAAGAGCCGGTATCCAAATAAATAGATGCTTCAATCGACGCGTTCAAACATACGGACAGACGAACGGACAGACAGACGGACAGGGCTAAATCGACTCAGCTCGTCGCCCTGATCAAGAATATATATACTTTGTGGGGTCTGACACGCCTCATTCTGCCTGTTACATACATTTAACAAAACCATTATACCCTGATTTCCCATTTTCAATGGGCTCAGGGTACAATAACATAACTGACCTAGGCTAAACGAAAATTATAATTTTAGCAGATAAATTATTTGCAGAACTTCAACATTAAATCGAATTACATATATTTCTCAGAAATGCCGTTTGTCGTCTTAGCAATTCTTATTATGCTTATTTATATAGGTGGCACATGCATATGAATTTTGCAGCTGGGCGTTACAAATTTTGTTGCCAATTTGCTACGCCCCTAGTTGGCGTAGACATATCATATTTGACAAGTTCCTAGAAGTAGTCGAGGGTAACGTAACTGTAAAGTTTGGATGGTTGAACTCCAAAAATGTGAAAGTTACAGGGTATTTTTTCGATATACCACGCCTCCAAAGGGGCGTAAGATTTATTTTTGAGGAATCAATAGAGGAGGCCCCCAGTAACACAAACATCCAATTTTGAAGCGTCTAGCTCTAAAACTGTAGGAGCTATAATGTTTTGCAATTTGCCACGCCCCCTGAAGGCGTAGGTATGTCCGCCTTATCTTTTTGATCTTGGGTTGCGTATTTGAGTATATATATCAAATTTTAAGTCTCTAGCATCAATAATGCCCAAAATATAGCTGATCTTGTGAAATCACTATGTATTCAGATCCGATTCGCCACGCCCCCAGTGGGAGTAGACATCAAATATTTTTATGAATCTTTATAGAATCGTAGCGCTAACTTACGTGCCAAATTTCAGCATTCTATCTTAAAAACTGTAAAAGATACAGTTTTCCCGATTTGCCACGCCCCCAATGGGCGTAGATATATCCGCCATATCTTTTTGAGCATGGGTGGTCAACGCAAATATACATTCCAAATTTCAACTCTCTAGCTCCTTAACTAATATGATTTCTTGACTATGGGCGCAAGCATTTTCAGATTTGCCACGCCTCTAGTGGGCGTATCCGGAAAAATTCAAGTGGGTAGGTCGTCTACGTTCTGAGGTCGACGCATTCACACATACGGACAGACGGACGGACAGGACTAAATTGACTCAGCTCGTCGTTCTGATCAAGAATATATATACTTTGTGGGGTCTGCCACGCCTCCTTCTGCCTGTTACATACATTTAACAAAACCATTATATCCTGATGTCCCATTTTCAATGGGTTCAGGGTATAGAAATTTAAGCATTACTGTAAATACAAGCAAACCCAAAACTCTTATCTGATTATCGTTACAAATATACAATCACAAGACTTTATCAACTAAGGAGCTCATACGATCACATATTCCATTGATCCAAGTGCTTAGCTTTGTTATGCTGCTTTTACGCAGTGAAATGGTAACAAAAGTTTAGCTTATAAAATGTATATTATTTATGATATGTAATCCAGAGCTATCAAATTTTAGTTCAAAATTTAAAAGAAAGAAAAAGATTGGTTTTAGCTTTTTACACAATTACTTTATTGTCATTAGGTAAATTATTGTTACTGTCATCATCAGCAATCGTAGTCGCGATGATATTAATTTATTTTTTCAGAGTTATAAGATATATTGTCATACCGTATTCCATATTATTAATTTTTTCCATACAATAGAAAAAAATACAATATTTATAATAATTAATTTTAAACAATAATGTTAATAATATCAAGTAACATATTCGATAAATATATTCTTCTCATGATAACGCCTCGATTATTTTTTTTTTTTTAAGCAAATTGTGGGTTGGGTCGATTGGGCTTTCTAGGTATAGTTAAGTATATTGGTATTGGTATTGGTATTGGTATTTGGTATAGTTGTATATGGCCTTAAAACGTCTTTCATAATTATTGTCAACATCGATAACACTTATATATATATATATATATATATATATATATATATATATATATATATATATATATATATATATATATATATTTATATTTCGCATATGTGGAACTTTTCTTTTATAGTCATATGATATCTTTTATTATAGGACATAACTTGATTAATATTCTGTATAATTATAGACCATTGTACATCTCTAGCTGAACGGTTTGTTATGGTTAGACATGGATCGAGCAGGTATATGTTATTGGTGTTAAGACCCAATATTTATTATTATATATATATGTAAGTGCGGCACAAATACCTCACATGCATATGCAGTTGTCTTTTATCACGTTTAGCGCTAACGATATAAAATACATTGAGTATATACTGTATATTGGCTGGAACGTTAGATCGTTAGCCCCACTCTCCTCTCTCAAATAGGCTTCGCATATAACATTTAGATTTTCGTATAACTATGAATAAAGAAATAGGTGCATTTATGTTCCAACAATAGATATGTTCTCATTATTTATCCGGTAACATAAGAACCAACTATTCGCTCGTATAATTTACTCAGAAAAAAAGAAGCGAAATTGAATACTAATCAAACAGGAATGTAATACGGTTCTAGTCATTGGGGTTTTATTTCTTTTCATCGTCAGCAAGAACACAAACGGCTGCGAATCACAACAGAGAATCGTATATATATATATATATATATATATATATATATATATATATATATATATATATATATATATATATATATATATATATATATATATATATATATATATATATATATATATATATATATATATATATATATATATATAAATATATATTGGCATATGGGTTTCTTTTGTACATATGACAATTGTTAGAGTTAGTTGCGCCATCTCTTATTATATTATTCGATATTTAGATATACGCATATGTATATAGATCGAGTAAAACTAACGGAGATATGATAAAGTTTCATCATCGCTTAGTCAATGAATATATTCGTATACATGCAATAGAGCATACTATATATACTATACAT
Organism: Drosophila meridionalis; assembly: GCA_035045145.1. Classification (NCBI taxonomy): domain Eukaryota; kingdom Metazoa; phylum Arthropoda; class Insecta; order Diptera; family Drosophilidae; genus Drosophila; species Drosophila meridionalis. The sequence goes on along the minus strand of JAWNPG010000027.1, from coordinate 2,330,232 downwards.
ACATACATACTATATAAGTTAGGTAAAACACACCAACAAAGAATTTTCACAAACCATTAGATCTTAAATTTTTTTTTAATTTTTCAACATCTTTAAATGCTTTAGACATATTAAATTATTACTACAATATAATATATATATATATATATATATATATATATATATATATATATATATACTTTTACACCAATTTCAGTTTGCCTTTCGTTTCGTCTGTTTTCTATTAAGTCAACCAAATTCGGGAATCAACTTAAAAAATGGAAATCGGAAAAGCTTTGACATATATGTATGTCTGTCTGTCTGTATGTGGGCGCTGCCAAAACAGTTCTCGAGCATTGTAGCTCTATTGAAGTAGAGAGAAAACACAATGCACGACTTGTGGGTACCTGTACCTAGAGTTCACACATTAGTGAATAGGTCCCCTTTATCGTCCATGATCTTAATATGTCACTTGAAAATACCAATCTATATTACCATACAGATATTTTAGGTATCAAAAACAGGAAATATTATTCATTGCGCATCAAGGTGCAAAATTTGATAGCTCTAGCAAAACGAGTCGATATAGCCCTGTTCGTCTGTCCGTCCGTCCGTCTGTCCGTCTGTCCGTCCGTCCGTCTGTCCGTCTGTCCGTCCGTGTAAACGCTGAGATATTTTTAAGTACGCAACGTAGAGACTTGAAATTTTACATGAATACTCGATAATACCATACGCAGCACAAGTTTTTAAATTTTTTCCGATAACTCATTCCATTTCGATTTTATGAGCATTTATCGATCATTTTAATGTGTTTTTAAGGCGTCGTTTTTACATCGTCACGCCCCATTCGTCCCCAATCGCCCCTTATTTGTAAAATGCGCAAATCGAATACTAGATTCTTGTGCTTTGGCAAATACATACATATGAATGCCATTAATAAGTTGTGAAAGTTTGATGTGATTAGTCAATCGCTAAGAAAAGTTATTGAACAATTAAGTTCCCAAGCGGAGTTGCTGCGTCAACTGCGCAGTTGGCAGAGCACGCGCTAATGCTTGCGTGCATATGAGGGTGTGTGTGTATGTGTTGTTTATATGCATGCATAAAAGATGCGTAGAATGATTTGATATTTGGCTCTTCACAGGGCTCAGAGTTTCCCTTATTCGAGCAGTCTCGGCTAGAGCACCTTTACTTGTTTTTTTTTTTTTTGATAACTTTTATCCTTATTTACAGTTAACTGTTTCATTTGTGGTTGTTTTTTTTTTTATATATTTTTGTTATTGTCGTAATCTACAGATGACGCTGCTGCACTTACTCCTCCTCCTCCTCAAGCGACTTCTCGGGCAGTCCATACTTTGGACAGCACATTCCCTCCGTTCCATCCATGTTGAAGCAGAAGACACTGCGCTCCAGCTCGGTGGGCTCATGCGGCACAATACCATGCACCTCCTTGAGCTCCGCTTCAGGAAACCAGGCGGGATCCGAGTCATCGACCACCTTAATGCCGCACAGACTAGAAATGAATACAGATAGATTATGAATTATGGTAATAATGTTTTATATAAGTTTACAAAAATAGATTACGAAATAATGTTAGAAATTGCATAGCTTATCTCTCTTTAGTTTTACACTGAGTTCTAGTTAAAAACTCGAAATATAATAATTGGTTGAAAATTTATAAATTGATAACTTGTAATTGTATCAATATGTGATACTTCTTGATATGTGATACACATTATATATATTGTATATATTTTGTAAATCTATATAAATATATGATGAATATGACTAGAAGTGTTATCATGGACTCTATGGACTCTAATTTATTGTATAAGCAAGATGTTCAGGCATGAACATAAAAATATATATAAATATGTCAACATGCCTTCTACGCACTTAACGCCTAGCATGCAGTGCGATAGATGAAGAAAGGCCACATGTATGGAATCTTAAAATAGCCAGATGAACGCTGACCCTTACAACGTCAGTGATAGGATAAGAATACAATAGACCAATGCTGAGTCTTACACACTCAGCAATAGACACATTAAATTTAAGGGATGAAATTATGCATGAAGCTGGGTATATACCCAGCCTCAGAAGAATAAAGATCAGTACAGTTCGGACTAATCATCAACACAGTCCGTGTATTCACTCAACCGTGCTGGATCTAATAGTGACTGTATTCATTCATGGTCCTTCGAGCCGGATCCACAAACTACCAAACGTTGTGACAAGTGTATTCAAAAGTGAAAACATTGTATAAAAGAGTTTGTTTTCTTTGGCTTACCAATCCAAGCTGTGAGTAGAGGCACAGCAAGATCAACCAGGCGATCAAAACAAAAAAACCTCCAATAAGCCAAAGATCAAATCAACAATCACCCCAAATATACACAACACAACAACAACAACATGCTGACCGACAAATCATTAGAGTTGCTTAAGAAGCAATCGGATATATATGACAGTATCCTGCACGCCATAGCTAAAAAGGATGAGTTTGCAGTCGCGGATAAGTTGGCAGCAGAATTCACTGCCAATCACTCACTGCTAATCAAAATCGGTGTCATCAAGCATCCATATTTTACTGACAAAATATATGATGGAACTATGGAAAAAATCAGGATCTACAAAGAGGCCCTGATGAAGATCGAAGTTGCCGACCACACTATGGACACCGATAAACCATCAACGAGCAAACATTGGCAAATGCGATCGAAAACATACAGTGAAAAGCAGGAAAGTCTATTTTCACAAAAAAGGGCAAACCCAATGTATGTATTGGTAGATGATGTGGAGAAAAAAGCTCTAAAAGTAAGGGAGCACATGGAAGATGTGCATGCCAACCTAGAGCGCAGCGATCAGGAAGAAACTGTTGTCTTCAAAGAGACATTATCTTTCTGGTGGAAAAAAGTCCAGTCAGTGTTCGCGGATTTAGAGGCAAGATATGGAAAATCTGCCTACGACAGCAACGAAATAGTGGAACTGGAGTTCAACGTTGATAAACTGTTAAATAAGCTTAACAGAACAAGTAAGAAAACTCTAGTCGGAGGTGCCCGACTAGAAGATCCCCTGAGCCCAGTCCGATTTGCATTGTTTAATATGCTATATAGCTTGCATATAACATTAAATTTTCCAAAATTAAATTATAATTTTGAAATTTTATTCAACTAGAATTTATGTAAATCAAATATAAATAAATAATTAAATAAATAAACAAATCAACAAAAAAAGAAGAAATTGCATAAAAATCACATGAATCTATATGCAAAATTTGAGGAATGTCAAGTAAATTCATCACCACAACGCAGGCTCTGATCATGCCAAAACTACAGAGAGCTCTAGCGAGCAAGAAAATTGACATGGATGTCAATAAAGATTGGATGGGCTGCGAGCTAGCAGACCCATATTTCAACGAGCCAAGCAGAATTGATGTCATCATTGGCGTAGACCTACTTCCCCAAATAATGCTGGGTAAAGTTAAATAGATCAACGAAACGCTGGGACAAAAAACTAAGCTTGGATGGATTGTTTCCGGCAAAATAGCTAGATCATCAAACAACAAGGTGATCAGTGCAGCAACAACAATGTACCAAGACGACTTCGATTAATTCTGGAAGCTAGGTCACATGGAACCAGTAGACACTATCGGCAAAGGCAAATATTATATGCTAAATAGAGCAGCAGTTCGACCAAAGCAGAGGAATGTGATGCTAGTCGGACCCAAACTACAAAAAGTAAATAGTTGTCTGAAACCAGTGCCAGAAAAAGGGAACATCACAAGGCATTTCACCCCGCCGGCAAGTCCCCACATGGGAGGATTAGGAGAAACTAAATGGTCAATGGGAAACCGATCTAAAACAACTAAAAAGGGACAAGAAAATAAAGTTCTAGTTGCAAAAACAAAAACAAATATTGGTGGAGCAAAAAGTAACAGCAAAAATATCATATCCACTATAATTAATTCGGTTGCATCCCAAATAAAACCACTTTTTAATAGCTGCTCAAAGACAGCATCATAAAAAAGTGAACGACCCTCATTTGAAGACCCTGGCATCGTCAGCAATGACGCAAGAGGCCACCGCATCAGCAGACTCAACAATTGGCGACATCGGGAAGAGGTATAAACATTTTAAAGTGAACCGACTCACAAGGAATGGGAATTACCACCAACACAGAAGACCAATGAAGCAGCTGAGTACTGGACCATATCTGGCTATCACATTTTCCAGGCCCCTCAGAATGTTTAGGCCCGAACATAAACTATACAAGGATTGGAAGAGTAATAATTGTCATTGTCTTGAATATAATTAAGAAAAGAAACCAGAGACAGCGATTACTGACTGTCACCTTGTCTGGCCCCGGCAGAATGTTCAGGCATGAACATAAAAATATATATAAATATGTAAACATGCCTTCTACGCACTTAACGACTAGCATGCAGTGCGATAGATGAAGAAAGGCCACATGTGTGGAATCTTAAAATAGCCAGATGAACGCTGACCCTTACAACGTCAGCGATAGGATAAGAATAGATAATAGACGAACGCTGAGCCCTACAACCTCTGCGATAGTATAAGAATACAATAGACCAATGCTGAGCCTTACACAGTCAGCAATAGACACATTAGATTTAAGGGATGAAATTATGCATGAGGCTGGGTATATATACCCAGCCTCAGAAACATAAAGATCAGTACCATACAGACTAAACAACATTACAGTCCGTGTACTCATTCATGAGTATTCGACTAAACTCCAACATAGTCAGTGTATTCATTCACAAGATGTTCCTTAAAAGAAATTTTCATGCAGGGGAACTTAAGATCTAGATGATCTTATAGTCTTCGAGCTACAGTCCAATAAATAGGGAAAGATTGCTGCAATGAAATTCTCATAATCCGCGATTGCTTTACAAGATATTGACTAGTCCCTTACCTATGCTCAACAAGCCAACTCAATAGTATCCTATTTTAGATACCGAAAAGAACTATACATTTATGTTCAAGCCATTCAGACCAGTCAAGCAGACGAACAGATATACTGAGATATACTTATATATAGATGTACATATATTGTATGGTACGTAACGGGAACTAGAATCTTATAGAAATCGAATCGAAATTGAAAGGAATACAGGAATACACCTAATATTATATATCTTTTATATCCGCTGATCACTGACCGCAATATGGCAACGAGGGGAATCCACAGTATGGATGAGAGGATCAGGATGAAGGCGATAACAATGCACCAGTGCGGCCATTCCATTTTCTCGGTGGCACCCGTGGCTGCGATCCACGCCGGATAGCTGCTGCCCTCGGTCACCAGCTGGTAGAAGGAGGCTAATAGGATGGTGACCATAGCACAGGGCGACAAATACTTCCAGCAGAACATCCAGTAGAAGCCCGGCCTGGAGCCAGTCATCATCTCAATGTCATCGGAAAAGCGCCTGACGCCATAAATATAGCTGATCGAGAGGCACTCGAACAGCGCAATAATCAGCAACGGAAAGTTGCCAGCGAAGCTATCCATGAGCTGGAAGATGTAGCTTCCAGCACCGTTGGCAAAGCACATGGAGATCAGACAGCAGGAGAAGCACAGCGCCTACAAAACAAGAACAGAATCTGTATAAAGGAGACTTAATCGTTAGGAAGAGTGATGAGATACAGACGCCGACGATGTACTCCTTGGGAAGATTGGGAAAGAGTTTCATGTCCACCAGCGATGTGACAACGCCCTCCAGCGTGCCGAACTGCGAGTCGATGCCCAAGGTGAAGAGCATTAGAAAGAAGAGTACAGCCCAGAGCTGGGCCCCTGGAAACTGATTGATCGCCTCAGTGAAGATGATAAAAGCCAGTCCCGTGCCGGAGGCGCTCTGCCAAATAGATAGAGGGAAAGTTGAATGTGGATTATGGAGTGTGGACTGTGGGATGTGCCTACACTTACATTGGCCAGCTCCTGCTGGAGATCGCAAATGGGCAGATTGTGCGTGCGGTTGAGGGCCACGAGGCCGGCTCGTTCCTCAGTGCAACGGTCGAAGGTTGCCGTTGCCTTGAAACCGATCACCGCAAAGACGACGACGCCCGCAAACATGGAGGTGCCGCAGTTGGTCATCGACACCAAAATCGCATCCCTATAGCAATTATTGTTGGCCGGATTGTACGAGCTGAAGGCGATCAGGCCGCCGAAGGCGAGTCCCAGCGAAAAGAAGATTTGGGTTCCAGCCTCTAGCCACACGACGGGATCGAGTAACGTCTCCCATCGGGGCGTGAACAGATGGGCCACGCCATCTGCGGCACCCTTGAGCGTTATGCCGCGGAAGAAAAAAATTATGAGCACTACGTACGGAAAGATAGCCGTCATGTAGACTATTTTGCCCGACGATGTGATGCCCTGCACCATGCAGATGTAGACCAAAAACCAGGACACGACCAACGCAATTGCCATGTGGTAGTTAAAGCTCACCGGCATATCCACGCTCTCCGAGCACTGCAGCGTGGTGCGGTACCAATAGAACTGGGTCGGCGAGGAGGCCACGCACTCCGGCTCGTGGTCGTACGTATAATTTTTATAGAGCCGAGTCGGGCAGTCCGCCCACGGCAACGGCGACTCGAAGCTGTGCAGCAAATAGATTAGGCACCAGGCAATTATCGTGTTGTAGTAGAGCGCCACAATGAAACTGACTACCGCCGAGGAGATGCCGATCCCGCCCAGATATGGCGACACCTGGCTCCACACGCCTATCGCTCCCTTGCGCAGTCGCTGACCAATCGCCAACTCCAAATAGAAGATTGGAATGCCCTGCACGCATAGCATTATGAAGTAGGGCACCAGGAAGGCGCCGCCGCCGTTCTTCTGCGCCAAATAAGGAAACCGCCAAACGTTGCCAAGGCCAACTGCGTAGCTGCAGGAGGAGAAGCAGAAGGGAAATCACATTATTATAATATTTATTATGAGTGAGAGTGCTAAAACTCGGGCACACCCAATTAGAAGATACCTTTTTCTTCATACAGATGCTCGACTAGAGGAAGTAACTTATTGAATAGTTTGGATTGTAAGAATCGCATATCTATCTAATGTCTCTACAACTGCAGTATTTACCAGATAATAAAAATTGTTAGATTTTAATGGATAGGCAAACACACGGCCAACTTAGAAACTAAATAGGTTATATTTTGCCCACTACAGGCTCCTTGTCTTGTTAGTTGGAGCAAAATAGAGACAAACGTGCAGGACGAACTGTAGGCTTTTGCGCACCGTTCTGCTTTGCCGCGATCACCGTGGCAACAATAGGTGGCGCCGCAACAGTTGAACGTCTCGGACTCAAAGCAGTCTCCACGAGCTGTGTGCAAAACACAAAAAAATTGAAGAAAACGATAGAAGAGATAGGAGCTGTCCTTTATGGCTCGCCGCTCGATTCGCATGTGTGTACATGCGTGCATGTGTGCATGTGTATGCATGCAAGTTTGTCTGATGTGCATGTGTATGCAGGCAAGTTTGTCTGACTTAGAGATCCGTCAATAAGTATCAGGCTTTGCGCCCACAATGCCCACAACGCCTACAATAAATCAAGAGCAGGTGCATGAGTTAGTGAACGGGGTAACGATTAAGTATGAAAAACAGCTGAATTTACAGGGGAGAAAAAAACGACTTCAGGGCGGTTAAACCTTACGAAAGAATCACAGTTAGGCCAGACGTCATCTGCGACGAGCCGTTAGTCATAGTAGTAGTCCCTCCCGGACTTTAAGGGGAATATGTAGCATGGCGACAGACCGATACAGACGCTTATGAGCTATTCGCTAAGTATGATGTACATATATAGTACATATATGTATATGTATATATAATATTATATATATATATATATATATATATATATATATATATATATATATATATATATATATTTATATATAGCCTGAAATAACATAAATCATCAATAATACCACCAACTCGGTAGTCAGTGTATTATTGAAATATAAAAGAAATAATTACAGGAAACTTACAAAGTAAATAAATTATAATCCTAGATATACGTAAAAATCTAAGGACTACCGCCTCATTCATGGGCACTATCAGTGATAACCCGAAGATGACGTGTAAGCAAGGATTTAACAAGGGAAGAGAGAGTTCAGAGGAGAACACATGATAAAATTTATTATAATTAATGCATAACACGTGAAACGCGATATGCTAAGAATAATCCGATGTGCATAAAGGTAAATACAACGGACGAAAGTATATGATTGTTTTAAAGAGAACAGAAAAATTAAGCTGCATTAAAAAACATGGCGAATCAATTTTACCAAATATCTAATTATGTAGAAAAATAATCCCCAGATTAATAATGGAAGATTAATGAGGAGAAGCCTACTCTGATAAGACGGTAAACGAAGACTAGGATCCCAGATTAGATTACGCAACGCGAAAATAAGAAACTGATTCTGGGCCGATTAAATACAACTTATGCTGTTATAGACCAAGTAATTGAACAATATTCTAAAATAGGTTGAACCAGCGAAGTATATAATAGTTTGGTGATAAAGGAATTTTTAAACTTCATTGACCAACGTTAAATAAAACCAAGAGCACTTTTAGCTTCATTTACGATGACATGAAGATTGAAAGAATGTTTTGTGTAAAAAAAAAAAACACCCAGATATTTGACAGTTAAAATTCGTTGCAAGGAAATGCTGTTAATAGTGTAGATAACAATATGTGGAGTGGTACGACTGAAGATCATTGTCATACACTTGGAGGAATTTAAATGCAATTGATTAGTCACACACGAAAGCTGAAAGAAATTAATATCATCTTGTAGACGAAGATGATCAAGTAAGTTGTAGTATGAAAGGCAGAACTTAACATCATATGCATACATACAAATTTTGGAGAGAACAATAAAGCTAAGAATATCATCAATAAAAAGAGAAAAAAGCTGCGGTCCCAAGTGACTGCCCTGAGGTATGCCTGAAGAAACAGAGATAAGCTTCGAAATTGATGTCCTCAACAATACCCTTTATGACTTACCAGAAATCCTAAATGATTATTGGCTATAGTTTATTCTAATAAGTTAGTTGAAGCTGATAGATTCTGGAAAAAAGCATGTTGAGATAGCGAAATAATCGATTTACAAAAGTGTTATACGTTTGATTTTTATACCCTGAGCCCATTGAAAATGGGAAATCAGGGTATAATGGTTTTGTTAAATGTATGTAACAGGCAGAAGGAGGCGTGTCAGACCCCACAAAGTATATATATTCTTTATCAGGGCGACGAGCTGAGTCGATTTAGCCCTGTCCGTCTGTCTGTCTGTCCGTCTGTCCGTCCGTCCGTCTGTCCGTATGTTTGAACGCGTCGATTGAAGCATCTAGACAAGCTAGAGACTTGAATTTTTTTGTTGGGTCCGTGGATAGCACGCGCCGGTCAAGTTTGTTACCAAAAAACGATATCTATTTTTGTTGTTTTGTTATCGATTTTAAACCTTATCGAAAACAGGTTATAAAATTATATCTCCCACACCTTTAGAGCTATAGATTCATGTGAATTTTATGCAATTTCTATTTTTTTATTTTTTGGATACCGGCTCATTTTACTAAATACCCCCTCCCCCCTTGCCATCTCTCGACCCATTGAGAGTCTGTTCCAAATATAACCATGTGAATAAATTAGCATTTTTATAAAATGTAAAAAATTCAATAGAATCATATGCCGAAAGTTTCATCAAATTCCGTTAAGTAAGTCCCGATTTATCAAACAAAACGTTTGGCCAATAATCACACGCACGTGGCAACCAGCGACGCGCAGCAAAAAACTTTTACACATACACATACATTGAATCGTGCAAGCGCGTCTGCTATGCATGTGCACAGCCGCTTCTGAGCATTTTCAGCCGCTTCTGTAGTTTGTATTTGTCAAATATCGCCCTTTACACGCGTACATTCAAACATACCACCGTTTTTGTATGAACACATACTCATACATTCATATGCGCGCATTTCAGCATATTCCAAGAATTACAATTGCGATTGATCTGCTTCTTTAGCTTCTTTAGTTTTGTATTTGTCACTTATCGCCTTTGTAGTACTACTTTGCGTTTTGCCAACAAGTAACGCAATACTGGTGTGGCGTAGTGGGTAGACGCCAAGCGCATAAACGAAAGGTCCCGAGTTCTCGAAACTCAGTGACGACAGCGTAACTTTTTTAATTTTTTTTTTTAATTTATAAATATGATGTTGTTGTGCTAATTGAGATGATGCGCCCTTAACGTTACATATGTAGTAAATAGATGCAGGTTCGAGTCCAGTTGAGGTGATGTTTGTTTTTCTTCTTCTTTTTTTGTTGATTTGTTTATTTATTTAATTATTTATTTATTTTTGATTTACATACATTCTAGTTGAATAAAATTTCAAACTTATAATTTAATTTTGGAAAATTTAATGTTATATGCAAGCTATATAGCGTATTAAACAATGCAAATCTGACGGGGCTCAGGGGATCTCCTAGTCGGGTACCTCCGACTAGAGTTTTCTTACTTGCTTTAAATAATTTTGGGATAACAGACAGTTTAGCTATAGCTCTATAATTTGAAATGTCAGACCTCCCACCTTTTTTATGTAAAGGAATAATAAATGATTCTTTCAAAATAGAAAGAAAAATAGCTGTCTCCAGGGACAAATTGAATAGTTTTAATAAAGGTAACTATAAAGAAGCACTGCATTCCATTACAACACAACTTGGAATATTATCAGCACCAGGAGAAAAAGATGATTTCAATGTTCGAACGGCTAAAACCAGAGAAGCAAGGGAAACATTAGGAACATTGATAATATTCGTTGCACTAGCAAATGAGTACGAAATGGCGTGGGAGTTATCAGAAGAATAGGTGGATTGAAAACAAGTAAGAACGTTGCCTTAGGACGAAACCTAATGCGTGATACTCGTTTCCCATAGGGCATCTGGTATTTTAAATTTAATAATTTATCTAAAATTTTGCATTTGTAGATTCATGTGAATTTTATGCAATTTGAATTTTTGCAAATATAACCATGTGAATGAATTAGCATTTTTATTAAATGTAAAAAATTCAATAAAATCATATGTTGAAAGTTTCATCAAGTTCCGTTAAGTCAGTCGCAATCTATTAAACAAAACGTTTGGCCAATTATGACACGCGCGCGTTAAGCAGCGACAGCAAAATACATTTACATTTACACTTATGCACGGTCACAATTAAATTCAGCGCCATTCATTCTAGCATATTTTTCAACCAAAATTGTTATTGAGTTGTGTTTGCATTTTCAGCCGCTTCTTTAGTTTTGTATTTGTCAAATATCGCCCTTTATACGCATACATTTAAACCGCCCACCGTTTTTGTATGTACACATATAAATACATACGTTCATATGCGCGCATTTCAGCATTTTCTAAGAATCACAATTGCGATTGATTTTTGTTTATATGGTATTTGCATTAACAGCAGCTTCTATAGTTTTGTATTTGTCAAAAGTCGCCCTTGTAGTGAAGTAGTTTCGGATTTGCCAACAGGCAATGAAAAGCTGATTGTGGCGCAGCAGGTAGATGAAAAGCGTGTAAGCAAAAGGGTCCGCGTTCGAGACGCGGCGGCGACAGCATGAAAATAGTTGCGCAGCTGTTCGTGTCTACATACATACATACTTGATGGGTCCTATCGTCAATTTTTTTGTATGGAATAATTTTGTTTGGACTAAGTCGATTACAGAAATATCGCTATTTGATATTTACATTTTTTGTCACGAAAAGAAAACATACGAAAAATGATAATTTTAGCAGATAAATTATTTGCAGAGCTTCAACATTAAATCGAATTACATATATTTCTCAGAAATGCCATTTGTCGTCTTAGCAATTCTTATTAGGCTTATTTCTATAGGTGGCACAGACATATGAATTTTGCAGCTGGGCGTTACAAATTTTGTTGCCAATTTGCCACGCCCCCAGTAGGCGTAGACATATCATATTTGGCAAGTTCCTAGAAGGAGTCGAGGATAACGTAACTGTAAAGTTTGGATACTTACACTCCAAAAATGTGAAAGTTACAGGGTATTTTTTCGATGTACCACGCCCCCAAAGGGGCGTAAGATTTATTTTTGAGGAATCAATAGAGGAGGCCTCCAGTAACACAAACATCAAATTTGGAATCGTCTAGCTCTAAAACTGTAGGAGCTATAATGTTTTGCGATTTGCCACGCCCCCTGAAGGCGTAGGTATGTCCGCCTTATCTTTTTGATCTTGGGTTGCGTATCTGAGTATATATATCGAATTTCATGTCTCTAGCATCAATTGTGCTCAAAATATAGCTGATCTTGTAAAATCACTATGTATTCAGATCCGATTCGCCACGCCCCCAGTGGGAGTAGACATCAAATATTTTTATGAATCTTTATAGAATCGTAGCGTTAAGTTACGTGCCAGCATTCTAGCTTTAAAACTGTAGAAGATACAATTTTCCCGATTTGCCACGCCCCCAATGGGCATAGATATATCCGCCATATCTTTTTGAGCATGGGTGGTCAACGCAAGTATACATTCCAAATTTCAACTCTCTAGCTCTTCAACAAATATGATTTCTTGACTATGGGCGCAAGCATTTTCCGATTTGCCACGCCCCTAGTGGGTGTATCCGGAAAATCTTGACACTTATGTATACTCGTGTATACTTATAATTCAAGGGTATACACGAGTATATGTTCCAAATTTCAAGTCTCTAGCTTCAATAGCTTAGAAAGATATCGCATTCATACGGACAGCATGACGGACATTTCACAAAACCAATATACTCTTTTTCCCTTTGGGAAACGAGTATAAAAATTTGCAAAAAGATCTGAGGAATCTTGATCACTACAAGTTTTTTTCTCTCGAAAGGAAAATATGGAAGACAAATTAGAAGATTTACGCTTAGAGTTGTTTACAAATGAATAAAATTGCTTGGGATCACGAACAAATTTCCTTTTGCAACGTAAAAGTTATTTCTCATAACACCTAGCATTTAAAAGATTAAAATTTGACTTGGCTATTGAGTATTTAGACCACTCAACAATTGAACCAGACTTTTTAAAATTCTTAAAACATTTGGTTTTAATAATTCTAAAATTAGAAAGAATCTGATTAGGGGGCTTAATAGAAGTAGGCCTAGAGAGATACACAGCGACACATACATCAAGGATAGAGCTTCGAGTTTCATAGAAAATGTTAGCTCATAATTTAACAATAACTGAGTCGTATAAAAACGTCCAGCCATTTGCATTAATTAAATCATTAAGCAAGAAATAATTGCGAGTGACATATATGGAAAGAGATGGGAGAGTTATTTTAACCCCAATAATCTCAGCATCATGAAGTGCTGTGAAACTTAAATATTCGGAGAGGATATCGGCCTTAACAGCTATTAAGACACCACCACCTTTGCGTAACAATCGATCATATCTATAAATAGTGAAGTTATTACAAAATATTCTCAGTATTATAAATATCATATTGAAAACTGAAACTGCTCAGAAATATACCTATAAGTTTAAAATTTAGGCCCCGAACGTTATGGTTCGGTGCAGAAAAATTTAGTTTTTTGATACAATATTCGCTGAATATTATACCGAAGTAGGGTTCAAAGTTGCTGGAGATCGATTTCGATTCTTCGGCTTGAATTCATTTACAATTATATGGTGGCCAAAACATGGAATCACATACAGTTGTAAAGTGTTTAACCTGCACATTTATCTTAAACGAAGCAATTTCACGAGGTGTCGCAAAATTAAACTTCGAGATAAAAACTTTGGCTGAAGACTTACTAACAATAAACGCTATATTGCTTCGAACGTTGTGTCAGATTAAAGCCAGAATAAGAAAACCTGCTTTCGAGGAGACACAACTGATAAAGGGGGCACTATGGGTTCAGAGTTCGCTAACAGATTGTTATTCACTGTTTGAACAACAACCGGGCACGCTCTTACTTTTATAGTAGGACTTAGATTAGGCTCAACAGTTTCACAACTAGTACCAGCAGCACCGGGTGATGTACACAAGTCTACAGAAGGTGGATTGGAAATTGGGTTAGGTGAAGTAGGAGCCAATGAATTTGGAGACAACATTGCTACAGAAGCTGGTACCAATAACGTTGTAGTCTCCATTAGAGTGTGTGGAATTTCAAATGTATACTGTTTTAATATTTCTTCCCCAGTTTCTATATCAACAGAAAGCTGTTTTGAAATATTGCACAGTTTTAAAAATTGCACTCTCACCGAATTATACATCTTGGAAAAGTTAATTTGTTTTCCAAGCAACTCGGGCAAGACCAACCTAATCCACTACAACCAATTTTTGTAGTGGGCATGATTTGATCGTAGTCACGCCCAGTGAGGCTTGCACATTTTGTGTGCATTAAATTCTCACACAACCAGCAATTACCAAATTGTGCTTGTGCAAAATCAACAACCTTTCTTGCAGCATGTCATTTAGCCAATTGGTGTTGTTCAAACATGAACATGTCATAAACGCAACGACTAAGAAGTAAGAGTGCTCTAGTCGAGACTGCTCGACTTGGAGATACCCTGAGCCCTGTGAAAAGCCAAATATCATTCTGCGCTTTTTTTATGCATACATACAAACAACACACATATGCACGCACGCATAAGCGCGCGCTCTGCCAACTGCGCAGTTGACGCAGCGACTGCGCTTGGGCAGCAATGTGGGCATTACTATGGGAACTTAATTGTTTAATAACTTTTCTTAGCGATTGACAAAGTATATCAAACTTTCACAACTTATTAATGGCATTCATATGTCTGGCATTCATATGTATGTATTTAAATATCTCAGCGTTCACACGGACAGACGAACAGGGCTACATCGACTCGTCTTGTCGCGCTGATCAAGAATATATGAACATTGTGGGGTGTGGCACGCCTCCTTCTGCCTGTTACATACATTTTCACAAAACCATTATAACCTGATTTTCCATTTTCAATGGGCTCAGGGTATAAAACAACGCGTCAACACTGTCAACTGAGAGCTCTCTCGTACAACACAATACTAACTTTTCCCGCTATTATAGCCCGCTTAGATTTCATGTATGCTGACAAAACTCCAGTCCGTGTTATTCAGTAGGAGTTAAGTATTTGTAGGCAGGGCGAAATGCCCTTGATGCAGTTTTACGACGAAGTCGAAAAGCGTCTAACACTCTTAACAAACAAGACCATTACGACGAATGAAACGACAGCAGCCGCGGTGCTTAATGAACAGTATAGAGACGATGCTCTCCACACGTTGATAAATGGGCTGAGAAGGCCTTTGAAAGTTGTTGTCTTTCCGGCCAGGCCAAAGGACTTGCCATCAGCCATGGCGTTGGCCAGAGAGGTGGATTCGAGTGTAGAAAGGAGCATGCTACATCAACCCGTACTATATAAAAACTGAGGGCTCAGCCAGGCCAAAGAGAAATTGACAGGGGAAACCTAGGAGTTATAATAGGTTACAGTCTCAGCAACCTGATATCGACCCTTCGTCCTCTAAATACAAGCAGCTCTCTTATTATAACAAATCGGAAGGGAGCGTCAGCAGCAGTCAGCGGCCTGCCTCCGAGAAAGTCTCGGGACAAAAGCGAAAAAGAATCAATATCCTAGTGCAGAAGTTAGCGTCGCTAGCTCAAAAAGTGAGGAGACTCAATCAATTTTTTAGAAAACGATCCTACCTGCTGTTTATCGAAAGACAACTGGCGGGGAAAACACTAAACATTTGAATAGATTATGGAGCTCCCAAAAACTATGTGAAGCCCATAAAGAAGCTGGTTGGAATAGTTGCGGCTGACTTCTCTTTTTAAGGTAGCTCCGTAGACCGAGTTAGCACGTTAGATCGGAAATGTCAGTTGCACGTTTTCAGCAAACCTGATACTTTCTATTTATTCCCAGAATTAAAAATCTTTGACGCCATCATTGGCCATGACTTCCTAAAGGAAGTCAAAGCAAAAATCCATTTCTCAGCAGGAATGATAAAAGTTGGTCCTAAGTGGAACAACTCAAAAGGCACGTGCGCCACGACGTCAACTTTACTGACGTAAGCGAAATGGCGGTATCCGAAGGAGTGAAAGAGAATTGTAAAAAAGTAGTTCTCAAAAATTTAAAAGCGATCTCCACCAAAGGCAAAACTTTGCCCTTTAATACTTCAGTGGTCGCCACTATGCGTACCACTGATGAAAACCCCATTTTCACAAGATTATATCCTCACCCGATGGGGATCACTGATTTTCTAAACAACGAAATAAATGAGTTCTTAAGAAACAGGATAATAAGACACTCGAAATCGTAGACACTCGAAACGTAGATAGTGGACAAAAAAGGCTATGACGAGGGAGGGAACAGAAAGAAACCAATGATCATCGATTTCAGGAAACTGAATGAAATATATCTCCTGCCCAGCATTCCCATGATCCTGGCTAACCTGGGAAAGGCTAAGTACTTTACGACTCTTGATCTACCTAGCGGAACACGACCGCGAGAAAACGGCCTTTTCGGTAAATAACGGAAAGTATGAGTTTTGCCGATTGCCTTTTGGACTAAAAAATGCTGGCAACATTTTTCAAAGAGCAATTGCTAACGCCCTACGATACCAAATCGGCAAATGCTGCTACTTCTACGAAGAAGACGTAATAATATTCTCTGAAAACGAAGTCGACCATGTCAAAAATCGACTGGGAAAAACTTAACGAGATTAGATTAATAGATAGATTAGATAATAGATCGCCAAAAAAAAAAACACTTTTAAAAAAAAAAAAGAGTGGAGTTCTTGGGTTTCATAGTGACAGGTGGAGGTGCCTGAAGATTCATTATCAAATAAGCGACACAGTTGAGCTTATTTTACGCGCCACAAAGGAATATAACGGATCTGTTCATTCGGTAACAAAAAATAGACCCGTAGACGTTGCGCTACCTTTAGCGACTTACATATCGAAGTTGCGCACAAAGTGCAAGGTGCGCAAGAATTATTAATCGACCACGTTAACTCTGGTATGCGCAACATAGTTTTCGAAGTAGGAGTGGAAGTCAGAGTAAGAAACAATTGGAGACTAGGAAATAAACTAATGAACGAATACACTTGACTATGTTGGGGTTTAGTACTGTACTGATCTTTATTCTTCTGAGGCTGGGTATATAGCCAGCCTCATGCATAATTTCAACCCTTAAAACTAGTGTGTCTATTGCTGAGTTTGTAAGGCTCAACATTGGTCTATTGCATTCTTATATTATCGCTGAGGTTGTAAGGCTCAGCGTTATTATCTATTCTTATCCTATCGCTGACGTTGTAAGGGTCAGCGTTCATCTGGCTATTTTAAAATTCCACACATGTGGCCTTTCTTCATCTATCGCACTGCATGCTAGTCGTCAAGTGCGTAGAAGGCATGTTTACATATTTATATATATTTCTATGTTCATGCCTGAACATTCTGCCGGGGCCAGAAAAGGTGACAGTCAGTAATCGCTGTCTCTGGTTTCTTTTCTTAATTATATACAAGACAATGACAATTATTACTATTCTAATCCTTGAATAGTTTATGTTCGTGCCTGAATATTCTGCGGGGCCCGGAAAATGCGATAGCCAGATATGGTCGAGTACTCAGCTGCTTCCTTGGTCTTCTGCGCTGGTGGCGGTTCCCATTCCAAGTGAAGTCGGTTCTCTTTAAAATGTGTACACCCTTTGTAGATGTCGTCAATTGTTGAGTGAGCTGAGAGGGAGGCCGCTTGCATCATTGCTGCTGATGTCAAGGCCTCCAAATTAGGGTCATCCACTTTTTGAAGATTATGCTGCTGTAGAGCAGCTATTGATAATGATTGCCTCTGGGATGCAACCGAATCGCTTGTAGTGGATACGATATTTTCCCTTGAAATGGTGTTGTTGCTGCTCTCAATGAAGTTCTCGATCGCCGATTTAATTGTCGTTAATATATTTGCAGCCTTAGTGGTTTCCGAAGCAATTTGTTGTTTCAATTGTTTTGCTAAATTGTAGCTGAAGCGGAGATTACAGAATTCGAGACGATATCATTATTTTTATCTCCAGCTGTACTTCTAGTTGCAGTTGTAGTTTCGGCAGAAGTGTTTTTAACATCCTTCGGGCTGCTATCAATGGAAGTATCGTCAATGGACTGATCTTCCAATTGGATATATGTTGATGTCGATATCGAAGATGTGACAGCAATTACACTCTCGTCCCCATCTTCCATGTCCTCCTGCTCTTGCGGTTGATCCTTTTTTGATATATTTCCCACTGACCCTTTATCTTCTCCTAATCCTTCCATGTGAGGGCTTGCCGGCGGGATGAAATGCCACTCGCTGTTCCGTTTTTCTGGCACTGGTTCCAGACCACTATTTTCTTTTTTAGCGGCGGTTTTATGGCTTGATAGCTTCTGATCAGCGATGACGGCGTCCCTATGAACGGAGGTGCTCTCGAACTTGCGGATACTGCCTTCAAAATTGGTCTTCAGTTCCTTGTTCATTGGCTGGTTAATGGGGATATCCAATAGTTGGCACCTTTTTGCATAGCGCTTGCACAAATAGTCCCACGCTGCATTGTAGTTGCCAACTGCAATTGAGAAATGGCTTATGACCACTGTTGCGTCTCCCTTGATACACATTTTTAGGTATATCAACTTTCTTTTGTCGCTGATATCCTTCCTCTTGTGAATCATGTTCGAGAATATCTCGAAGAACGCTGGCCATTTTTTGGGATTTCCATAGAAATGAGGAAGTTTTGGTTTCTGGGGCTTTGGATCTTCGTACAGTGGAAGGTCTTCTTCTATGTTCTGCAAGTCACTTACTCTTTTGTTAAGTTTATCTGACAGATTGTCGACGAGGAATTCCAGTTCTTCTATATAGTCGCTGTCGTAGGCAGACTTTCCATATCTTGCCTGTAAGCCCGTGAACAGTGTCTGGACTTCGTTCAATCGGAAGTTTAGCTTATCTTTATGTTCAAAGATTTCTTCCTGGTTGCTTGACTTTAGGTAGACATACACTTCTATGATGTACTGCCTTACTTTTAGACGTTTTTCGTCAACAAGCTTAATCCATACTTCTGTGTGAAAATATTATTTCCTCTTGAGTATTTTCTTGCCTGGATGTTTCTGGTCGCATTTGCCAATTTTTGCTTGTAGATGGTTTGTCGGTGTCCATAGTGTGGTCGGCAACTTCGACCTTCATCAGGGCCTTCTTGTAGCTCCTGATTGATTCCATAATCCAATCATATATTTTCTCTGTAAAATATTGATGGTTGATGACACCGATTTTCTTCAGCAGTGAATGATTGGCAGTGAATTCTGCTGCCAACTTATCCACAACTGCAAACTCCTCCTTTTTAGCTATGGCCTGCAGGATGCTGTCATATATCTCTGATTGTTTCTCTAGAGTTTTCGTTAACAGCATCTCTTTATTCTTTGGCTTGACCCGTTGGAGGTTTTTTTGTTTTGATCACCAGGTTGATCGTGCTGTGCCTCTACTCACAGCGTGGGTTGGTAAGCCAAAGATATTTTTTAAGCACTTTCCACAAACATTTAGTATATTTGTGGTTTCGGCTTTTATGACCGGGATCGAATACAGTAATCACTCAGCTGGAAGCACGCTGTACTTGACTGTGTTGATTTCCAGTCAATACTGCCTCCGGCTCGAAGGACCATGAATGAATACACTTGACTATGTTGGGGTTTAGTACTGTACTGATCTTTATTCTTCTGAGGCTGGGTATATATACCCAGCCTCATGCATAATTTCAACCCTTAAAACTAGTGTGTCTATTGCTGACTGTGTAAGGCTCAGCATTGGTCTATTGTATTCTTATACTATCGCTGAGGTTGTAGGGCTCAGCGTTCGTCTATTATCTATTCTTAACCCTTCGCTGACGTTGTAAGGGTCAGCGTTCATCTGGCTATTTTAAGATAACACACATGTGGCCTTTCTTCATCTATCGCACTGCATGCTAGTCGTCAAGTACGTAGAAGGCATGTTTACATATTTATATATATTTCTATGTTCATGCCTGAACACTAACCACACTCTACATCAGGAAATTATTGAAGCGGACCTTGGGATGATGGTCTCAATAAATCAATTAATTAGTTATTTTCTTGTACAGGTCAATATAGGGGATAGTGTTAGTATTTACTGTTGCAAGGGCCCATTTAACTGATTACTCCCACGCAGATTATATCCCAGTAGTAGAGGGAGAAGTGATTGTATGGGACAAAAAAAAAATATTTAAGACATACATACGGGTAACGTATTATGTAATCATTATGTATTATGAAATCATTGAAGAAACTAAAAAGTTGTCCAAGTTCTTCGCACTTTCGCACATGCGAACTATATTGCAATCCGATTGGGGTCATTTGGAAACCCTACTGTCCGTACTAAATGTCCATCACAGAACTGCCAAGAGTTTAAACTCTCTAGGGTCAGGGCTGACAATAATATTCGGCACGCCGGATTATGACATAGAACGATCAAGACTAATCGAAGCGCAATTGATCCATACCAGCAACCACCAGAGGGCCATAAACCATCGTGCAAACTGACCGACCGGGTAAAAAAGTTAATACTAAAAATACTCTCGATAACCTTGGCAAAGGTGGCATCTTTCGATGTAGATGAAATATCGAGCAGTCGAGCCTCTAACATCAGCGTTAGGAAAATCCTAGAAGTTGGCGCCATTAAGGTAGCATTAAATACTAGCATTATCTATTTTATCATAGCATATCCCAAAGCTATAAGTATTTATAAGAAAATATACATCGTCTCCATTCAACACAGAGGAGTCGTATTGGATCTAGAGGGCGCCAATAATATCGCGGATTGCAGCGGCCGCATAGTTCCGATGTATAGCTGCCGAGCAGCGACTGTGCACACGTTCTGTAAAGAAGATTTGGATGATACTTGCGCCCACTAGTTACATTACCCATTGTAAGACACGCCCAAGCCATCTTCCCCCCATAGATGAGGTAAAGGTTTCGTCATCATTAACGACAGAGCAGCCCAGGTAATTGTTGATGGTGTCGGCCCGCAAAAGGTCAACCGTATGTTCCTAATCACATTCGAACAGGAGGCAACGATCAACGACACAAAAATGAGAAAGCAAAACGGCACACCGGCTGTTGCAACGGCCCCATTGAGAAACATTACTGAACATGACGACGTGCTCAGCCTAACCTTCCTTTGCCGACTGAATGACAACAACAGTTCACACATCAGTGAAGTGACTATCAATAAAAAGCCTTTGACCATATTTACCGCCGGGTGTGGATTGCTTATGCTTGGCTGGCCTGGTGGCATCAAAATACGGAGCCATGTGTACTTTGGTTCTCCATGGGCACCTTCAAGAGGACCGAGGACGGCCCTTAATTTAAAGGGGGGCCAGTTAACAAACAGTCTGTCCGGGCCCCAAGACGAAGCCAAGAAGTACAGCGCATCCGACAAGTGCACCCTCTCTCAGTGCACTAGTTGCACCAGCAGAATATTCGAACGGTGAGGGCCCCTGCTAGCCAAACGCTCATCATGGGGGTCCCCAACGCAATACGATGTCAAGCGGATGCGTAATATGCTGAGCCAGCACTAGTGTCGCGAGAGGCGGAGCCAGTGGCTGGTGCTTGCAATGCGGAACTTGGGGAATGGTTTTGTTTAGCTATAAAATTTAACTCCGAGCACACCAATGTGACTCGTAAGATAATCAATTGAATAAGTAAACTATTAATCAACCTTTACTTTATATACTCCATAGAGTCTGCCAGGCCTCTTCCTTTTGGCAAAGCCTTCTGCCCGAAGATTATTTACCCTGCTAGGCACAGAGATTCATGGTATTTCAATGTCTGAGAGTTAGATATAAGATAACGAACATAATAACAACTACCGACTGGCAATAACGGAACTTACCCAATGGTGGCTAGCAGGAACATAATTTTGCTATCCCAGCTCTCGCGCTCCTCGCCCTCCTTTTCGCCCTGAACGATGTCCTGCTGCGGCGGCTGCTGCTGATCTGCGCCAGCGATGAGTTCGGCCTTAATCCGGCTAGTGCTTGCATCCATGTCGAATGGCGGCTGCTGCTCCAGCTCGGACGACTCGTCGAAGGCATCTGACATGAAACCCTGATTCGTGGCACCGTACATAGGCTGATGATGGTGATGCAGCGATGTATGATGATGGTGACTGACGCCATGCTCCTTGGACACCAGGCGCCCGCGCAGCTCCTGCGTGCATAAAAACAGATTTGAGCACAAGCAGATCGGACTTATAATATCAACTCACTCGCAGTTCCAATTGATCGATGCTCCTCTGGGTCTTGAGAACAATGTCGCGCGAGCTTTGACGGCGCAGCAATTGCGCTGTGTTCGCCATAGTCGATGTTGCGGTAAACGGTTAAAGTGCGCTGAGAAATAAAAGTGCTTCTTGCGAGTGGGAAATCGGCAAATGCTTTTGCTAGTGCAATGCTAAATGAATGAATGCTCAGCGAGTGCTGTTTGCTGCAAGCTTACTGAGCTCTGCTAGTTGCTCAATTGACTAACAGGGTGATCGACGTTAGCGTTGCATACTTTCGTGCGCTAAGTAAAATTATCACTGGAAGCCATCGTAATTGAAGTTTGTATCAATTTCCTTTGTCTTGTGTAAGAGTTAAAGAGAAAGAGAGAGAGGTGGAGAGAGAGAGAGAGAGAGAGAGACGGGGAGTGCTAAACAAAATATAACTGCACAGGCAGGCACTGTTGACGAACGTGAAATAACTAAATGGATTGTGAACATATTATGCAGACATAACAACCAATCGGTGTAATTACAAATAAAAAAGACAACAAGCACTCCCTCCGCCCGAGTCTCTGCCAAGACATCCGCTGACATAATAAATCAATCAAGCAAGCTCGACTATAGCTGCCAACACACACACACCCACGCACGCACCCACGCACACATGTACACATGCACACACACACACGCAAACACCTTAAAACCCCAATAAATTTCTGAGAAAGGGTTTCAGTCCAATATACTGATAAGGTGCATAAATGTAGCCAGGTAATTAGGTATATATCAATGTGTCACAGATGAAACTGTATTTTTCATTAAAGAAACCTTGAATTACAATGTGCATGTATACTTTAATGATTTTTGATTTGGTGTTATCAATTAAGTTGTGCATTTGCATATCTGCATAAACTGATTGTGTTTTATTTTATTTACTTTGAACTAAAAACTCCGTTGCCTAATTTTCGGCTGGCACTTTACACATATGTACATACGTGTGCGTTCGAACGTTCACATTAATTAGTCTGCACTTATATAACGAGGTACTGCGAATCGAGCATAGGCCAAAGGTCCCTTTTTGGGGAATGTCTGCACGTGCTGCTGTGCAGGTGAGTATCCAGGATCGATTAACAAACGCAGTACATACGTAAATATTTGCCACATAAATAAATATATATATATATATATATATATATATATATATATATATATACACATACGTACATATGTATATGCTTGTGAGCGTACGTGCTTATCTGAAGTATGTATGTGTAGCTAATACGGGCTAATCAACTTAAGACCTAATAACGGGACGCAAGGACACGCGCCGAACTGCTGAAACTGCAGGACGATAGCAAGAAACTGTTGAGCAGACGGGATGAACACAGGAGTCGCACGCACTGAGCTCTGATGCTCAATTGAGCGCGCGCGCAGTCCACAACCAGGACATCAGATGGCAGCCAGCGCCAGTTAGAACGAGACGTAGCAATAGAGGGCGCTTGATGTTCTGAATTGGGAAAGCTTTATGTAAATAGAAAAGGGCAAAGCAGAGAAATGGCCAGCAACAAATTATGCCCCAACCACCACTGCGAAGCACAGCTGATTGGCATATGTTTCAGCATGTGTGCAACGATTGCGCGAATTATCAAATTCAACGGGCAACAACGCCCGTTATTGCGATAACGAACAAAAAACAACGTTATGCAAAGAACCATTCCATTCCTTTAGTCACAGTAAAAAGAGCAGTTCCGTTGCTTTGATGTTTACACTAACCATACAACCAGGGATGCCAACCCTCAGTCTTTTCACGTAGATCTCCGTATTTTAAAGGAGACCTACGTGCCTACGTGTGATGAGACTAAAACTACGTACTTTTAAAAAATATTGCAAAATACCCTAAAAACTATGAATTAAATAAAAAAGAAGATATGATTTATATTGGGTTAGCAGGGTTAGGTTTTGCCACATAGCAGTGCTAATGTTGAGCGTTTACTTTCAGAAATTAATTTAATTAAGACAAATAACAGAAACAAATTAGACACGGGGACTTTAAAAGGATTGCTTCACACCACAAGTGGATTAAAGGATAACTTAGAGCCTTCTGACAAACACCTAAAATATTTAATTCAAATCATGTATACATTTTTGTAAAACATGTACATAAGTTAATATGTATAATTTGAACAATGTAATTTGCTTTCCAAAGCGACAAATGAAATTAATAACAACGACGTACAATACAGTTAATTTAAAAATTTAATGGTTTATTAATTTTTTTTTATTGTTTTTAAGTTTTAAAAAAAAGTACGTAGATCTACGTATTTCACCAAAATTGTGCTACGGAAAAACACGTAGATTTTGGAGCCTGGCTACGTAATTTTCAAATTTTGACTTGGCATCCCTGCATACAACACATAGACTGGACATCGGAACAAAGTTGCTCAGAGCTCGGAATTTGTACCGGGGTCCCAGACAACTTCGTATTTGCTCGGCTCGGTTACTCACGATTGAGAGACCACGATTGAGAGACTAGGAGGTTATGCAAATACCCCTGTTATTTTAACAGTGAAACGTCACAGACATGTCAAAAGTTGGCGCGCGCTTACATTTTGTATGGAAATCCAGCAATTTTGACACTGTTATCTGTCTTGCAGCCAGAAGTCAAAATAAAACTATCAACGCTTCTAATTACAAGTTCTATATAGATTCAAGAATCGGACAATATAAGGGTTTTACTACGTTTCATTCATGAATACCGTTTTTAAGCTGTTATTGCTCACAGACTTCATGGCGATTGAGTGATGTTCGTTGACTGCCGTGACATTCTTGTTGGGTAACTTAAATTTTATTTTCCAAAGTTTAAATGTACTAAACAAAATAGTATTATAAGGTATATTTAACTTTTCGGTTGATTAATTGATAATTTATAGTTGGTAATATCATCAAAATTCCACACACGCGCATACTAAATTTTAACATGAGTTATCTGTGATGTCACAGAGAGCTGTTAGTTAACATTAAAAGTAACGGAACAATTCTTTGCATAACCTGGTGTCTTTTAACATTGGGTTACTGAGGCTCCCGAAAAAAAACGCGCAGCAGAATCATTCTGCTTCAAGACATCGGCCGAACAACAGCGGAAAATAATTGGAATTTGCTGTCATGCGATTCCATTTCTTTGCTGCTGAGTGAAGAGTATGCCAAATTCTTGAAAGCGTTTGCCATGCTCATGCAAAACTAACATCACTCAATCGCCATGGAGTCTGTGAGCAATAACAGCTTAAAAACGGTATTCATGAATGAAACGTAGTAAAACCCTTATATTGTCCGATTCTTGAATCTATATAGAACTTGTAATTAGAAGCGTTGCTAGTTTTATTTTGACTTCTGGCTGCAAGACAGATAACAGTGTCAAAATTGCTGGATTTTCATACAAAATTTAAACGCGCGCCAACATTTGACATGTCTGTGACGTTTCACTGTTAAAATAACAGGGGTATTTGCATAACCTCCTACACTGTTAAAAGACACCAGGTTATGCAAAGAAATGTTCCGTTACTTTTAATGTTAACTAACAGCTCGCTGTGACGTCACAGATAACTCATGTTAAAATTTAGTATGCGCGTGTGTGGAATTTTGATGATATTACCAACTATAAATTATCAATTAATCAACCGAAAAGTTAAATATACCTTTTAATACTATTTTGTGTAGTACATTTAAACTTTGGAAAATAAAATTTAAGTTACCCAACAAGAATGTCACGGCAGTCAACGAACATCACTCAATCGCCATGAAGTCTGTGAGCAATAACAGCTTAAAAACGGTATTCATGAATGAAAATTAGTAAAACCCTTATATTGTCCGATTCTTGAATCTATATAGAACTTGTAATTAGAAGCGTTGCTAGTTTTATTTTGACTTCTGGCTGCAAGACAGATAACAGTGTCAAAATTGCTGGATTTTCATACAAAATTTAAACGCGCGCCAACTTTTGACATGTCTGTGACGTTTCACTGTTAAAATAACAGGGGTATTTGCATAACCTCCTAGTCTCTCAATCGTGAGTAACCGAGCAGAGCAAATACGAAGTTGTCTGGGAGCCCCGGTACAAATTCCGAGCTCTCAGCAACTTTGTTCCCATTTCCAGTTTATGTGTTGTATGGTTAGTGATGTTTATTAACATTTGTGACGTCACAGTTTCAATCATTTCAACAAAGAAGTCAAGGCAGTCAATGGACTATGTGAGCAATAAGAGCCTAGAAAACGTTTTAGATAAACGAAAAGTAGTAAAACATTTGTATTGTCCGATTCCTGAATCTGATTCCTATTCCTGAATCAAAGCAACCAAACCGCGATGTACGTTAAAGCATAAACATATGTTCAATACGTAGAAAAGTACAATAAATCAACACACGTCGCAAAAGCAACATTAACGTAAAATATCGGATTAGCTCAACGCAAAGGAAACCATACGTTACGGTATTTACCGACTGCATTTGTTTTTGTTGTTGGTGCCGCTATAAATTGCAACAGTTGCCAAAAGATTTCATAATTAACCTGCTACAGGCAACATGGTCTTTAAATGCCAAGAAGACAGCTTTCTAAAACAGGTAATCAGAAATACCAGTCCACAGCGGGATGATTACGTAAATCTTTTGCAGTTCCGGACGACCGTTGTCTCCTGCGACTATGCCACCATGGAGTGGACGGGCGAGGATAACAACAGCACAGAGCCACGAAAACTGCGCGGCTTCAATGTGATCTGCGAGAATACCATTCTGTTTCCGGAGGGCGGAGGCCAGCCCTGCGACTACGGCACCATCAACGGACAAATGGTGCGTAGTGTCTTGCGCAAGGGAAACACAGCGGTTCACTTTGTGGAGTCGCCGACCAGCTTTGAGGAGGGTACCGAGGTGCAGCAGCATTTGGATTGGGCCCGACGCCTAGACCACATGCAACAACATTCCGGTCAGCATCTGATTACCGCCCTGTTTGATCGAGAGTTTAAGTATGACACCACGTCCTGGTCGCTTGGTAGCCGTGTCTCTTACATACAGCTGAACACTCCACATCTGATTAGCCGCGAGTCCCTCGACTTGATTGAACGACAAGCCAATGATCTAATTCTCGAGGCTCGCCCGGTAAGCGTACTGCTCGTGGATCCGAAAGTGGCGCAAGAGTTTCAAGATGCACGTGCACCCCGTGGATTGCCCAAGGATCATGAGGGACTCGCTCGCGTTGTGCGCATCGAGGGCATAGAGTCGAACATATGCTGCGGCACACATGTCACTGCTCTGTCGCAGCTGCAGTGCATCAAGCTGCTCTACGCCGAGAAAGCCAGGTCAAATGTCTTGGTTTACTTCGTTGTGGGTGAACGTGCACTGAGGAAGCTTGGCGAAATCTTCACGCGCGAACAGCAGCTTACAATGGCGCTCAAGTAAGAAGCCTCATCTGAAGATAAATTGTATATTAATCTAAATCCTTTAGGGGTGGACCACAGCAGCATCTGGAGCTTGTGCAAAAACTGCATCAAAACATCAAATCCACTCGAAAAGCGTTCCAACAGCTGCTCAAAGATTTCGCCAATGCAGAGGCGGAGCGCCTGGAGAACCTGTCTAAAGCCGCGCGACCCAAATACTTTGCACTGCATCGACGTGATGGCATCGAAGTAGACTTCATCAACACATTTTTGCGCAATGCCCCGGAGGAAATATTCTACTTCCTCACCGTCTCCGAGGGCGTGGCCAGTTTCAGCGGAGCCAAGGGTCATATGGTGCTGCGCGGGCAGCCGTCGTTGGTGGAGCAGTTTGGGCCACAATTCATGGAGCTGCTCGAAGGCAAGGGTAATGGTAAGGAGAACAATTTCCAGGGCAAGATCACAAATCTGGCCAAGCTGCAGGACTGCAATGCACTACTGGAGGCGCACTTTAAGTCAAAGAAAACAAACACAGCAACGAATCCGGTAACGGCGTCGTGAAATGTCATCAGTCGTAACATTACAAATTCTAGTTTGTACTATTTGGCTTTTTTTTGTTCTTTAAAAGATGTACATTTTATGGTATTAAACATAACTAAGCAGAAGTAACAGGCACGATCACTGGGTAGTGCATTGAGGGGCAACACCATCACAGATAATTGATATCGTAGTTGCACATCTTCCACTTGAGGCGCCAGAACTGGTTCCAAAAGCCCACGTCGATGATGCGTTTATAGAAATTTAGATAGCCCACTGTAGTGTATTCGCAGATGGCTGGGTAGGTGCAATCGTCCTCATCGTATAAGTCAACCCACATGAGTGTAAAGAAGCCAAGAGAGAGCAGACGCAGCTTATTCTGGTTAATAGCACGCTCTAGCATAATAAGGTATTCAGCTGACTCGGGATTCTGCTGAGCCGGTGGCAAGGTTAGCATTCGGTTTGTATATTTGCGCATCAACGTCATAAAGGCGAGGTCGTCTGGATTATGCTTGGCCATCTGGTAGAAGGCGACAATGCCCGTGCAGTAGGCGAGTGATTTCGTGGGCTTGGAATAGGATTCCTTGATCAAACCGAGGCCCACTTCGGAATAGTCGCGCAACAGTCCTTTCCAGTAGTTCGCCCATTTCTCAACGACAGTGCCCTTGAAGCGGGCAGGCAGAGTAAATTTGTCGTTTAAGCGCATACGCAACGCTGTCATACGACTGCCCACTTTTAGCAAACGCATTATGCTGCACTGTAAGATATAACTTAATTCAGGATTAAGCAACAAAAAAATATATATATAAAAAAAAAAACCGAATTTTACGTTTTGTTGCGAGGCTTAGATTGATTATCGAAAGCAATGTGTTACGTTGTGATAGTTTGATATTTTTATAACTTCCTTGTGCTATCGTAAACTATCGATAAGTTTTCCGAGGCAGCAAGTCTAATACGTTTCATCACTGTTAAAAGACACCAGGTTCACTGTTAAAAGACACCAGGTTATGCAAAGAATTGTTCCGTTACTTTTAATGTTAACTAACAGCTCTACTGTGACGTCACAGATAACTCATGTTTAGTTTAGTATGGGCGTGTGTAGAATTTTGATGATATTACCAACTATAAATTATCAATTAATCAACCGAAAAGTTAAATATACCTTTTAATACTATTTTGTTTAGTACATTTAAACTTTGGAAAATAAAATTTAAGTTACTCAACAAGAATGTCACGGCAGTCAACGAACATCACTCAATCGCCATGGAGTTTGTGAGCAATAACAGTTTAAAAACGGTATTCATGAATGAAAACTAGTAAAATCCTTATATTGTCCGATTCTTGAATCTATATAGAACTTGTAATTAGAAGCATTGCTAGTTTTATTTTGACTTCTGGCTGCAAGACAGATAACAGTGTCAAAATTGCTGGATTTTCATACAAAATTTAAACGCGCGCCAACATTTTACATGTCTGTGACGTTTCACTGTTAAAATAACAGGGGTATTTGCATAACCTCCTACACTGTTAAAAGACACCAGGTTATGCAAAGAAATGTTCCGTTACTTTTAATGTTAACTAACAGCTCGCTGTGACGTCACAGATAACTCATGTTAAAATTTAGTATGCGCGTGTGTGGAATTTTCATGATATTACCAACTATAAATTATCAATTAATCAACCGAAAAGTTAAATATACCTTTTAATACTATTTTGTGTAGTACATTTAAACTTTGGAAAATAAAATTTAAGTTACCCAACAAGAATGTCCCGGTAGTCAACGAACATCACTCAATCGCCATGAAGTCTGTGAGCAATAACAGCTTAAAAACGGTATTCATGAATGAAAAATAGTAAAACCCTTATATTGTCCGATTCTTGAATCTATATAGAACTTGTAATTAGAAGCGTTGCTAGTTTTATTTTGACTTCTGGCTGCAAGACAGATAACAGTGTCAAAATTGCTGGATTTTCATACAAAATTTAAACGCGCGCCAACATGACATGTCTGTGACGTTTCACTGTTAAAATAACAGGGGTATTTGCATAACCTCCTAGTCTCTCAATCGTGTAACATCGGTTATTTGTGGCTTTTTACTTGTTTTACAAATCGATATACCGATATCGCTGACAGTTACAGAGTTGCTTAGACATCAGCGCTGGCCGCGCGTGGCAATATAATTGCATAAAAAAGCGTAAAAATGCTCTTTTCAGACTTTAATAACTATTGTGTCGAATTTAATAGCGCGTGTAGACGTTGAGTCCAGTCTGATTTATGCCGACTTCACACAATAGCGTCTGCAATCACTCACACAGTCGCATACACTACATAATTCGCCTGCGCTTCGCTGCGCGATTGCAAGGCGACGGCGACAACAACAACGGCGGCCACCAACAACCACAAATTTTATTTATCAAAACGTCATTTACGCTGAACATTCGCTTTTCATAGTCTTGGCAACGGGTGAATTAATTTTTTGTTACTGTTATTCTGTTTTCGCTGTGGCAACTAGCGAACAAATTTTGTTCCGTTGAAAACGCAAGAGAAGCCTTGAATTTGCAAATAAAAGTTGCCAATTGCGAGAAGGCAGAAAAAAAAAAACAAACTTCTTGCTGCTCACTGCTGAGGGTGAGTGTCGACAGCAGAGACCATTGTGAAATTCAATTTAATCAAAAGAAAGCCAATTAGACAATTACATTTGCCAAACTGGAGAAGTGGAAGAGAACTCGAAATTCCACTAAGAAGATGGACAAACACCAGCGTAGTCCATCGGGCGCTTCTTCAGCTACAGCGGCAGCTGGAGCTGCAACTACAACATCCAATACCGATAAGCCTACAGTTCTGGAAGGTACATACATATATGTCAGTTTCGATTATATATATTTGAATCACCTACAAACATAATACAATATGTACGTACATATGTACATACCTACATGTCCATGTGTATATGTTTATTTTCAAATGCATGACACACCAGCAACAAGTAAACATTCATATATAATATATACACATTAACAGCGACTTTGTCTGCGACCACTTTGATCAGCAGAGTTTAAGAACAAAGCATAGAGAATGGCTTTCAGCTCCTGCCAACAGGCCAAATCTATAAATAAATAAAACTACGTATTAGCTCCCTTTGTATCCTGACAAGGGCGTACACATACGCCCATGCACACACACAGATACATTCATACACACGCAAGCATGTACATGTACAAACGCGTGTATGTAAGACCTGTTGATTGACCTATTTTTGAGTCCCATTTACAACAGCGAGTTGACTTTAAGCTTGAGCTTGGGCCTCGTCATTGGTCTGACAGTCAATTTTAATGTTTATGGTTTCATCAATAGAAATCTCCCCCACTGACATATTAGACCAGATTATAAACTACATGCGTACATAAGTACACATATGCATACGTATATTTTTTAATATATAAAAAGGGGAAATCAGAGTATAATGGTTCTTTGAAAATGTATGTAACGGGCAGAAGAATGCGTGCCACAAAAATCAAGAATATATATTTATTGAGTGTGGCACGCCTCCATCTGTTGATGCTGCGCAGTCAACTCGATGGTCATGCAAATAAATAAGTAAATTAACATATGTACATGTGTGTGTGTATATATATACATATATGGGCTGGCTATAACTCTATGTAACTGATCTGTCGCTCGTCGCCTTCCCTAGCAAAGCAAATAATCATTATTTGATGCGAACTGCAAGCTGATTAAGAAACGCCCCCGCTAACCCATTGTTTGTTGTTTGTTGTGCTTTCCACAGGCGTGATGTACAGCATATTTGATGGGCTCACAGACAAGGATGAGCACGTGAGCCAGGCTATGCAGCAGGCCATTGTGAAGATTCTGGAGACTCATCCGTTGCGTGCCACGCTCATACTGACTGATTATCGCGCGAAAAATCCTAAACTTAGCGAACAAACTGTTTCCATGCTGTTGGAGTGAGTGGATGCGGATACATATGAGTTTTCCGCTGCTTTACTAATCTCTTTCATATGTGTTTCAGTTGTATCCATCGCGTGGTTGAGACAGACACATCGCGGCCTAGGGCTGCCAATGAGAAGCTGATTGCGATGGCCATCAAGGAGCTCACACGCAGTGTGGATCAACACGTGCCATTGATACAGAATCCCTCGCTACATATACTCGTATGCATTGGCCGTGGCGAAGACTGCAACCAGGTCGTTGAGGCTTTGCAGGCGCACAGCGTGTCCTCGGGCAACGTGCCGCATTTTATGCTGATGCAGTGCCTCGGTCAAATGGCCATGGTCAACACAGCGGGCGTAGTGCCGCACATCAAGACAATACTGGCGGGCTCCTTGCCACATTTGGGTGGCATTAAGCAGGACCATATAAAGCTCGCATACGCATATGCAATCGGACGTTTCAGTGAGGCGCTCTTAGAGCACGGCACTAACACGCCCACTGGCGAAACAAAGGCAGCCGCCAACTGTGCGACGGAGATCAGCGTCGCCTACGACGTCCTCTTCAACCAGTGGCTGCACTCCCGCGAGCCCAAGGTGTGCATGGAGATACTGCAGGCGCTATCTAGCATGTATCCGCTGTTGCCTAGCGACAGAATATTGGATCAGGCACCGCGATTGGTGCCCCAAATACTAACGCTCTATCGGCGCAGCGTCGATCGCAATGCCGTGACACAATTCTTATGCTCAGTGCTGAAAACAAATCTATCAATGCACGCCCAGGTACTAGATGGTGTGATCGATCAACTCATAACACACCTGTTCGACTTGGTCTGCGTCTATCCGGACTACGAAAAGCCGCAAACGGTCAAAGGCCACTACGAGGTCCTGCGCTGTTTTCATCTCTTGGCCGGCAACTATGCAGCAAAGATAATGGACACGCTGATCATCCATCTTCGCAACAACAGCGAACGGGAGCGCATCAAGTCGCTGCTCATACTGACGCACCTGCTCAACAGCTGCGCGGTTCGCATCGAGAGTCGCATCCAGGCCCTCATCGAGTGCCTCAAGCAACTGATCCTGGCTGAGCGCAGCGTCAAAATGAAACTGACATTGCTGAAGACGATTGTGGCCCTGGCACAGAAGTCACTCATACGGGACAAGGAGTTCGTCTGGTTTGTGGTGCGGCACAGCTGCAAATACAGCAAAGTAAGCCAGGAGCACGGTACACTGGAGGAGCATGCTACCCTGGTGCTCAGTTGTGAGAATGCCCTCTTCATGCTCGCCTCGACGGTGGGCACCCTGGACGAACTGCTTAAACGCGAGCTGCTTAATTACTTTCTGCTCTTGGACTATACAGACATTTGCGGCAATCTGGCCAAGTGCCTGGCCAGCCTGTTTGCCAAGTCGCCGCACATTGAGTACGACATAGCCAGTGATGAGGATCAGCCATCCTTGCCCGTGGCAGCTGGCACTGAGGGAGCGGCGAGCAACGAGGATCGCGGCGCGGCAGTTAAGCGCGGCAAGGTGATCGTTCCCAGCGCCGACAGTATATATGCTCGCTGTCTAGCGCTGCTGGGCAACCAGCAGTGCATCAAGCGTGCATCGAACATACTTAGCTTTCTCAAGTACTACCATCCGCAGCTGAATCCGGCTCTGGAAGAGCTCTGGGAACGTCGCCTATCCGATATGTTGCTGCACATTAACAAACCGCAGGCGTATTTGCAGCAGCTGGATGACTTTGTGACGGAAACGACCGAGTTTCTGGGCACCCGCGACGAGCACTTCCCCCAGCGTCTGACCGTCAAGCTAGCCAACCAAATGTATTTGTATCCCATGCAATTGCCACACTCGGAGTGGCAGCTGCCCGACCTAAGCGCCGAGCGCGGCATGCTGCTGCAGTCGTTGGCGCTGACACTCTGCCAGGTGACAGACGTCGCCTGCATCCATATGAAGATCGATTTAATTGTGACGACGGCGCGACAGGAGCGTCTCGACAAGCACATCAAGCACGCGGAGTACGAGCAGCGCATCGAGCCTTGCGCGCGCGCTCTCGGCTATATAGCCCGCCAGCACTTGGCCCATGTAATCAAAAAGCTGTCGGAACTAGCGCTGATGGGCGGGCGAAAGCATTCGACGGGCTTTTTCAGTAATCTGCACTTTATCAAGGATACGCACAAGGAGCTAGAGAACTACAAGAGTAATCTGCTGGTGGTAAAAGCCTTTGGTCACATCATGGATGAAGCGGATCCGCTGCAATCGTTGCAGCACCTGGACGACACCATGCTCAACTTCCTAATGATACAGCTGACCGGTCACAAGGATCAGACCATCATGTCGGCCATACTGCAGACGCTGCTCAGCATTTGCAACCAACTTATCCTCACCAAAGAGCAGCTGCCAGCGCCACTCAAGCACCGCAAGCAAATTATGGAAACTGTCTTTAGTATACCTATTGAGTCGCCCTTCAGCGATTTGCCCCTGCTGCCCACCATCTTGAAGTTGGGCACGGACTTCATACGCATTGGTGAGTGAATGGCTCTAGATTGAGCGTTAAAACGATTCTAATGAATTTTACATCCGTACCTTTCTCATGGCAGGCGGCAGCGACAGCTCCGAGTGCGTAGACGGCAGCGTTATCTTCGAGATTGCCTGCAAAAACTTCTTCGGGTGCGCTCGCCAGCTGAAGATGAAGTTTGAGTCGCAGGAGGAGGATGAGCACAACAGTTTTCTGGCCAAGCACCTTAACGAGTCGCTGCCGCAGCTCAACGCACTGGTACGCGCCATTGTCGAACTAGATGCATCGCCCTCGACGCTTGATCTAATCATTGGCGTACTGGAGTGCTGGATGCGTGACAAGAACTCCGAGGTGCGCATTTGCGCGAGCCACGTACTAAATAACACTCTAGATGTCTACATTAAGTCCATGAAAATCGGCGGTTGCGAGGCGCCTTCGAAGTTTAACCAAACGGGCCAAATGCTGGGCAAGATTGTGCCGCGCTGCATCGACTCGAACGGCACTGTGCGCCAGGTCTCGGTTGACATACTGCAAAAGACGCTAGAAATCGCCTGCATCTACGAGACGCTGACTATCGCGAGTATCGATAGCAGCGCCGAGTGGCTGAAAGAGATTGAATCCATCAAGGAGCACATCATCACGGACGAGCCCAAACAAATCTATAATCTCGCTGGCGACATTGCCAAGATTATAGCGCAACGCATTTCTAGCTTTCAGTATTTGCAATTCTGGTCAGTATCCCTAATGTTCATGACCAAATATCATCTATGACCTTGTCTATATGTTTCTCAGCCCAACTCTACTAAGGAACTGTTTTACAATTGTTATTTCTTCTTTTCCTTATTCAATTATTCGTTCTCCATTCGATGTTCTTTAAGAACATTTTAATTCTGTTTCACGCTAAATTGCGTCTTAACTCCAAAATTTACGCCTTCTAGGGGTAGTAAATAGTAAACTACCCTGTATTCCTCAGTATTTCAAGTCTATTTTAAAATTATGTCAACTGAGATATTTCATTAGTGTTAGATATTCGTTAAATCATGAGTTTTAAATTGAAAACATAAATCTTGAATCAATTTTGTGTGTGTTGCTTTACACTTTACCAAATCTCTCCTTGAAATCTGTATCTCCGAATTGTTAAAAGTCGGCGCATTGCTTGTAGAAGCCTGTACGGTACATTTAACATCTCTAATAATAACGTGACAGATTATTATCGATAAGGAAATGGAATTAATTAAATATGAGCTATAAACTCGATTTGCGTATAGGATACAGGAATATACATTTAATATTTAAAGCGTCTAGATTTAGTAGAAATCCTAATGATCATACGGACGGACAAATGAACATGGAGGTTTATAGATGGGCTCAGGTCGTCGTCTTGATCAATAATTTAAACAAAAACTTTTTATCCTGAATCTTCAATACATTCTGGCTTTAGAAAAAAAAAAACGAATAAAAGCTGATGTTATCTCTTTCCAACTAATGTCATTCTCAATTTATGTGTCTCACAAAGTATGCGTCTGGCATGGCGGGATGCTAAGATTTGCGCTATTTGATTGTGTGCTTCCAGGTGTGATTCGATGAGAATTGCATTTACCTGTGGTTTCCTTTCCACAACGAACAAGGAAGTTTGGTATGGATAGATGGAGCTTTTAGGAATAGGATCTATCAGATTCATATAAAA
This sequence comes from Drosophila meridionalis, assembly GCA_035045145.1. Lineage (NCBI taxonomy): Eukaryota > Metazoa > Arthropoda > Insecta > Diptera > Drosophilidae > Drosophila > Drosophila meridionalis. The sequence continues at coordinate 2,293,849 of JAWNPG010000027.1, read as the reverse complement.
AGGAAAAGGAAAGAGGAAATTCTTAAAGCCATATTTTGTTATAGCCCAAAAATTACAAATTAACCTGATTAATCAAATTTGATTAATCTTGTTCTTTCGTTTTGCAGCAAAGCTTTGTTGCAGTCGCTTCACGATCCGGAGCAGAGCTCCACAATTGGGGCGAGCGTTGTCCTGAAGTTCTTCATTCAGCAGAAGGGCTCGGAGCTATTCCATGCGATACCCGATCTGGTGAAGGGCAGTCTCCTGGCGCTGCAGGAGTGCGACGTGCCGCGGGCCAAGTCAGGCGTACTAAAGGCCCTGGTAGCCTTAACCAAGCACCACCCGAAGCTGGTGTGCGCAGAGATGCTGCAGCAACCGCTGCCGTACGACGAACATCTGGTCGAGTACTGGCATCTAGTGTGCAATGATGCGGAGCTCACCGGACTGATGCTGGACAACTTCCTGCAGTTACTCAGCGGCGCCTGTTTGTGCGAGCCCCAGGATGGGAACGCCTTGTCGAGCGATCGCCAGAGATTGGCCAGTGTGCAACCGTTTGCTATATTCTGTGCCATGCACGAGATGATGCCTTGCAAGGACATACATGATGTACGTAGAGACTCAAGATTCAAGACTTCTCCAGTGTCCCTTAATATTAGATTTCGTTCGGGCAGCAACTGGCAGCACGATTTGCGGATATGTTCAGCATGCTATTGTCCTCGCTGTCCAGCTATACGAATCTGGCCCCGCCCCTGCCCATGACATTGCCGGCGAGTCCCAGCCAACCGAACAAGTCGGCCAACAAGTTTGGCTTTGTACCCAACAAGGAGCTGGTCAAACTGAATCCTTGTCAAATAGTGCTCGAAACGTTCAAAGCATTCCTAAATAATCTGGAGATGGAGCAAATTGCCACTGTGCTGACAGTGAACACGCAGCTTGCCGCCAGCACCGACTGGCACAGCTTTATTGAGCTGCTGACTCCCATGGCCATTGGGTTGGCCAATCAGCTGCAGCTAACCAGTCCCGGCATGCGTCAGCTGGTGAATGCTTTAAGTAAATATGTAGCGTCGCCGTATGATGGCCAGCGCGTTGCAGCTGTGGGACTATTCTCGCGGCTGGTGCCGCTCAAGCCAAGTTGCGATCTGGTCAGCTGCCTGATGCTGAATCTGGGCGGCGCTCTCAGCGACCCCAATGCTGTGGTGCGTGGCCTAAGCCTACAGGGCATGGGCTATGTGGGTCATCTGGGCGATCACGAGGCACCGCGCTACTCGGAAATTGCGATTCAAGCACTGCTCAAGGGCGTGGACGACACTGTGGGCGACTGCCTTATAAACATACCGTTGGAGAGCATGCGTGGGCTCTCCCGCATACTGCAGGCGCTGCCCAGTGATCGAGTTGAGCCGTTCCATGTCTCGCTAGCCATACGCATACGACCCTTCTTCGGTAGCTATTCAATGGAGATGCGTGAATCGGCAATCATTCTATTCGGGGACTTGTGCGAATCGAAGCACGACGATGGCAGCAGTTCGCCCACCTCTTCGATGGAGGCATTGCGCGAACAGCTCCTCGCCAATCTTTTCCCACTGTTGCTGCACCTGAGCGAGAATGAATCGTCCATTGTTAACGCTTGCAAGGGCACCTTACGGCGCGTCTGTCGCCTGCTGCGCGCTGTGCGCGTCAATGAGATCGCCCAGCAGCAACTGCTCACTGAAGTCGACCAGCTAAATTACAACAGCTTTGTTGTCGACTTTGTCAAAGTGATCGTAAGTCAAGATCGTAGACTGCTACCGCTCCACTCCACAAACTGAACTCATTAAACTTATTGAACAGGCATTGGAACTCACGGAGCATATCCAGGACTTTATAGACTCGTGCATGCCTAAGATGCGGAGTCAATGGCCGGAAGTGCGCGGCAGTGCAGCCATTGTCATCGGTGGGTATCCGTCGACTGTTAACTGTTATTATCTACATTGTATTAACAACATTTGTACACTCAGGCATATTGCATAATTTCCTCAGCGAGCGGAACGCACAGACCGAGTCTGTGGCCGGTAAGATCGCTGTGTTGCTCAAGGATGAGCAGGTGACGGTGCGGGTGCGTGCTGCTCAGGCGCTAGGCTATTTCTTTGGAGATATTTAAACATAAATATACTCTGCAGAAAATGGGATATCCATATCCATATACCCATAAACACTTATAACGCGACAAATTTGGTCTTGTGCGTGATCAGAACACAGTCTCTTTACACTCTGTTATCCTGCTTGTACCTACTGGATGTATTGCAGCTACTATCCGGAAACATCTGCTCGAGCTTCTGATTTGTCTATTACTTCTACTTTCCACTAACGAAGACTATTAGGATCTAAGTAAAACTTTAGCACAAGATCAAATACTTTGTCAGCGTACTGTTATTTTACTTCCAACAATGTTATTTTGTGTACCTTTATTAACGCTTATTAAACCAAATATATAAAAATAAATAAAAGCCATTTGATTGGAGTATATTAATCTAAGCCACAGAACTGTACGCGGCCAGTCGACCACCCAATGGTTAGGACCGAGCGATCATTGTCCTTGTTCAACGGCTGAAAGCTGATAAAGCTAGGGTATTCCGACGGCGTCTGGCCATTCAAATAGTAGCCACCGGAGATTTGCAAATCGTACTTTTGGATGTAGGTGCGGAAGACGGCTATGGAATTGGTGGACTTGAACGTGATCACAACGTATTTGCCGTGCGGATCCCATACCAGCTGCTGCACAGTGCCGCCAATGAGTTTCTGGTTGCTGCTGTCCAGGTTGCGCGCATTCAGATCGGCAACAGGCAGGACCTCCTTATCATCCGATTTCGCTGTGGAAATATGAAATTTAATTTACAAAAACAATTCGACTTCAATTAACAATTGATTTGACTTAAGGAATATGGGCAGCATTATACAGACGATCTGGAAGCTGAAACAGTCGCCCACCTATTGCATGCCAACCTAACCAGTTTTACATTGCTCTTGGGTGAGCTGCACAGCACTTGCCCTCATACAATTCTGGGCAAGCACGCTGCTGCGCGCACCCGTGAATTAGAAAAAGCTTAGTTGAACTGAAGTGGAATCGACTTACATTTCGTAAGAATCAGCTGCACAAACTGAAGACGATATAAGATGGGATCTGCTGTATTTGCAAACAACAAGAAACGACCGCAGGGTGACCAACAGGTGGCCTGAACGATGCCGCCGTCACACATCCAGCGATCCGAAGCCCATTTGTCGTGGCATTTCCACACACGAAACACGCTATCCACAGTTGCCGCAAAGATCCACTCGTTGCTTGGCGACCAGCTGAGCAGCGAACCAGGTGGCCCGAGGCGCTTCAGTGGCTTCACCAGTTTGCTATCCGGATGCCAAATGAGTATGGCGCGATCGCCAATGGACGAGCTGGCCAGCAGTGTGCCATCCTTGTTCCACGTCAGCGAGCTTATGGGCAAATTATTCGGACTGCGAATACAACAGAATGGAAACTAAGTAAGATAGCAGGCAAATGGATGACGATTGACGCACTGTTTTAACATGTGACTGGGATTGATGGTACGACCCAGATGCAGGTTGTTGTCAATTATCCAAAAGCACAAGCCCTGGCTACAGCCAACCACCAGCTCAAAGGCACACAGCGGCCTCCAGGCCATGCACGTGATCTGACTTTGCCATGCACTCCTTAGGACGTGGCCTACGCCGCCATTACTATCCGTTGTTCTGCCATAGATGCGCACAATGTCATCCACGCCAGCTACTGCCAGCTTGAAGAGATGCACATGCCAAGCAATGTAACGCACAGAACTGTTGATCCAGTCTCTAAAAATGTTCGCTATTAATACATACACATATCAAAGTTTTAGTTAGAATAGCAATATCAAACCTCGCCTCGGCATATTGAGCAATTCGGTGAGCGCTCAATTTCTGTGTGTGCGGAAATATTTTTAGTTTGTATTTGCTGTAGAGATCTAAAATGTGTGCAATGAAGTCTGCTGTTCTGCTAATTAGGGGCGCTTGCTTGCGCGTCTTTTCGTTGCGCGCCTCCGCCAACGATTCCCAAAAGCCACAATCGAAATAGGTGCGCGAAATGCGTTTTGGCACGCTTTCGGTTTCGACCGGTATGAAGCTGTGGCTGATTGTGATGCGATTAGCTGATGGATTGATTAATTCGTTTTTTAGATTGATTTTTGGATATTGACTCAATTCAGGTATATAGCTAGAGCGGTGTCCCACACTCGTCGGCGAAGACGACGAAGGAATTTCTTTCAGAGTGCTTAACGATGCCATTTAAATGTATTGCGTTTGTCGAGCAGAGCTGCTTGACGTTTACGTACTCGTTACTTGTCACGAATATGACAAAAAATTGCAAACGCGCTGCCAATTTATCAATACAAATGTAATATATCGGAACGAAATACTAAGTGCTAATCTTCTACAAACATATATGTTGCATAATTTATTTTTAAGTTCCCATACTATATCATATATCATATTTTTTTATATGCTTTCAACATTTTGCGAGGGCATTTAATTTAAATGAGTATTTTGCGAACTAGTGCAAATAGTTCAGAACTGGTTAGCATCCCTCGTTTTTTCTTTATTGTTTGGCAGCAAACGAATTCAAAACGCGATCTTAACCTATTATAATTAACAAGTAGCGGTCCAGTAGGTAATTCTAAGGGTTTCGTTTGACTTTTAAGTTGCCATTCTCGGCATGTTAATTGAGGCGTTCAATGCGAGAGTACAACTAAGAACCGTTAACTGCTTTATTAACGCCTTCGTCCAGCAGTTGCTTTTTTTGCTTTTTTTATTTAGGTTTCGCATCGCCGCTAATTACAAGATCCAAGATTTGCGCGTCCCGTGTAATTTCAATATACATAACCGATAGTGCAGCATTGCAACAAAAAATCTAAAGGCAATGCCGCACACCAACAAAAACACAAACTGCAATAATGTTGCAAACGAATTCAAGGGCCTCATCTCAAAGCTCAGGGAGGGTATACATCCCAAGGACTCGCAAGATTTGCTGGGTAAATAAGAAAACTCCCACCACTAGCCACCAATACCATGCCTGACTTCCTATTACTAATATTCCAGATCGACTGGTGCCCCTCGCCCTGCAGTATATACGCAAATGTCCCGATATATTTGATAGCTCGCCACCATTGCCAGAGATAATTTGTTTGGACAGGATTATGACGATATTGGAGTCAAATCCGGTGTGGGGTGATGAAGACAAACCTGGCTCCGTTTTCCACGAACATTATATTGTGGCCTCCTGCGAGGTGAGTTATATGCATTGACGCATACTTACTCATACTCAAATTGTTATATCCTACACTCATTAAAATGTGAATTCAGAGAATATATTTTACATAACTATACGATGCTTAGAAAAGTCGATTTAGTCTGTTCCTAGATGTCATCCTCTTATCTCCAAAAACTTCAACTTATAAAGCAAACACAAATGATCAATAAAGTTAATTTTCCTAAAGTATTCAGATGGTATTTCCAAGTCAAGCACTCCAACTATAATTTGTTGTTTATTTTTTGTTTAGATTGAAGATCATCGAATGCGAGATCTGCTAGCAAACCTCTTGCTGTTCAGTCTGGAATCTGACATGTCGTATGAAAAAGAGGACTACGGGCAGCAGTCGTCCAGTCAGCGATCCAAAGCGGACAGCACGAGCCGGAGCTCGCCCAGCAACGTTCTCCACTCGAATGGCATAAGCCTCAATGGCAACAAAAATGGAGTCTCCGTGAAGCCGTGCAGTTACGACTCAAATCAGACGAGCGTTGGAATAGGCAGCGTGCCATTGCCCAACTACGTATTGGAGATAGCTAAACAAAATAGCACCAATTCCGATCACAATGTTGTGCAGAATGCGATTTATTCGTTTATGGGCGTGCAGGGAAAGTATCTCAAGAAGGACGTTATTACAGGGCGCTTCAAGCTTGATCCGCTCAGCTTGCAGTCCATTTCGAGTGGGCAGGCTGGCATGCTTTTGCGCCTCTCCGAGCTGGGGTATTATCATGATCGGATCACCAAATTTTCCAACCCAACTACCGGCTATAATGCGATGGGCAGCATGGGTCAGGCTTTCATGGCGAAGCTGAAGCTGGAACTGAGCGAATTCCATGGGCAAGTGGCGCTCCTGCAGGACCAGCTGAACGTGTATCGGCAGGCTCGAATGCGGGACTATGTCGAGCGCGATGAAAACTGGTTGGACAGACAGCCCGAGCAGTTGACCCTATTCAAGCTCCTCTGCTGGTATATGGAACCACTGCGTCGTATGCAATGGCTGACGAAGATCGCCGATACCTGCCAACTGAAGAAGGGCGGCGAGCTGGCATCCGTGATCTATACATTTCTGAATAATGGCGATCCCATGGTCAACAAATTGGCCACCGATCTGTTAACCGTGTGCTGTGCCCCGTTGGTGCGCATGATTTCGAAGTGGATGCTCGAAGGCGGCATCGAGGACAGCCATGGGGAGTTCTTCATCGAATCACTGGACGAAGTCGGCGCCGATCGTCTGTGGCACGATAAGTTCCGCTTGCGGCACAGCATGCTACCCAGATTTGTCACGCTCGAGCTGGCCGATAAGATACTTAAGACCGGTAAGAGCATTAACTTTTTACGCGAGATATGCAAGGTGGAAGAAGCAGTCAAGGATCGCAAGGAGCTGAAGTTTGTCATTGATAATCATGGTAAGCCCACATCATATCCAATGAAATAAATTACAATTCCTAATTCATTTTCGATCCCTTTCAGTTTCTCACATCTTCTCATATGTGCCGGACACGACCTGGCACGCGGCTATTGAGACGTGTTATTCGCAGACTTCCAAGCATGTACTGGATATTATGGTTGGCCCCCACAAGCTATTGGATCATCTGCAGGGCATGCGTCGCTATCTGTTGCTTGGCCAGGGTGACTTTGTCAGCATATTCATTGAGAACATGAAGTACGTGCAAGAACGAACTCTACGAATTTCAGGTGCTTAGTTTATTTGCCTTTGCAGGGATGAGCTCGAGAAGATTGGCACGGACATATACTCACATGATCTCTCCACCATGCTGGATGCCGCTTTGCGCTGCACCAATGCCCAGTACGACGATCCAGACATATTGAATCACCTGGATGTTGTAGTCAAAACGCCATATCCAGGCGATTGCGGTTGGGATGTCATCTCACTGCAATACACGGTGCATGGACCTTTGGCTACTATGCTGGAGCCCGCAATGCCCACGTACAAAGCCCTATTTAAGCCGCTTTGGCGCATCAAGCACATGGAATTCGTGTTGTCCACGAAAATTTGGAAAATACAAATGGGTAATGCCAAGGTGAGTTTTGTTTGCTTAAAATAAATATAATAAATATTAGGCTTGACTATTGTTAACGTCTCCCTCTTGTTAACTAGTCCCATACTAGAAAGCTGTTCTAACGATTTTTTAGAATCTATCGTCTTCGACCACACGACCAACACGATACATTGATATTGGGCAAATGGCCGATGAATCTGACTAGATCATTATTTGTATCAGAACAGTCTGTTCAGTCAGTTCGATGCGCTTTTAAGTGTAGCCAGACTAGATTAAACACAATATGATTAATAGGGACAGCTGCATGAAAACATTTTACCCGCTCAGGGTATACGTGTAATAATAAAAGAAGACCAAATGTTAATTGCGAGCTTTAAGCTCCCAGCTGACAATTTAAAATTAAAGTTTTGTTATGGATAAGCACACAATCTAATCCGTATCGTCAAAATTGCTGAGGCACTACTGCACACTTGCCATTGCCATCCTAAGTTACGATAAGGGCTAGGCTATCGGTCTATGGGTTTCACAGCGTAGGTTTAAAGTACACATTCCCATTTCATATTGATTGCTAGCTATTTATATACATATATGCATATATATAGATATTTAATGAAATAATAAATCAGGCACAGATTCTTCTTCTAGGCTTATGTATCATTTTCTAATTACACAGTATAAACATACAAAAAATATTTAAGAAACAGAAACATACACATTGTAGAAATACTAATGAAGTAACGCAGTTATGATGACAACAAAACGTAATGTCCAATTACGAACGAACGTGCGAAACGTAGAAACTGGGGAATGTGCGTTTGTATTTTGTGAAAGCGCCAAATGCCAGTTTACAATTTGGCGTCCGTCTTGAGCAGAGGTGCCAACTTCTGGGTCAACATGATGTTACCGGCAATCTTTAACTTGCCCTTCATGAACGCTGCCTGGGGATTGAGCTTGCCGAGGGCAATGTCAACCATATCCTCGTCGGAAACCGTCAGCGTGGTGTCGACCTTGATGCCCTGGGCGGGTCCCTCATACGCCTTGGCGCTCTTGCAGTCGAGAGCTGTAAATGAAGTTGAGTTGAGCAATAAGTTTTTATAAATTATCTCAGCAACGGCAGCAGTCGGTGCTGAAGTACAAGCTATTTGCGTGCACTTTGAACTGTGCTAATACAGACGTGTAATTGGCAAATGTAAAGGCTGCGCACGATTACTTACTCCACTCCTTGACCACCTTGCCGTCCTTGGTTATTTTGTACAGGAATACTCCATTGACAGCCTTTGCCTTGGTAGCGTTATCCTTCAGTCCATCAATGATTTTCTGGAACACAGCGTCCGATTGCAGCGACATTTTTGTTGTTGCTTTATTGAACTGCGCTTTAGGTTATTATAAAATAAAAAGCAACAAATTAGTGTGATCCTAATGCGAAATTATATTTAACAGTGCGTCAAAGTGCTTACACTTAAAAGGAAAAACGTGAAATAGTGAACAAACGGCGGCAATCGTCGATATTTATGTGCTTTTTTTTTTGTCTAATTGTGCTTTACTTACGTTTTCTCACACTTGATACTCATTCATCCTCTGACTCACAAACACACACACGCATATAATGAAAAAATCGATAGTCCGTGTTGGAGTTTGCGCTCTTCTTCTCTCTCGCTCTCTCTCTATCTTCTTTTGGCCTGCTGTTAAATAACATAAGCACAACTGTTGGCGCTCTGTATTCGCACTGTGCACTGTACAAAGTGCGTCAACAATTTAAAGATCATAAATACTATTTATGGGAATATAGATAAGTGTTAGATTAATGGATTACAGTTTGCTTCGCCGAACCACTTCTTTCAATAATCAATTGGATATATACATATATATAAATATATATACAGCAGCAATCAATTAATACATATTTATACACATTTTTATACCCTGAGCCCATTGAAAATGTATGTAACAGGCAGAACCCCATAAAGTACATACAGTGGTTCACAGCTTATTTCAACCAGCACTTTAAAAAAAGTTTGTTGGGCTATAAAATCTAAACTATTGGCAATATCCAAAAAATTTAAACGCAGGTTGTTAGTGTGATGTTTTAAATATTACAAAATCAATTCATTTATTTTTTAAATATTTTTTCATTATTTAATAATGTTTAAAAACTAAAAAATGAGACCAAGACAGTTCCACAGCTTATTTCAACCACTAACTTTGCAGCTTATGAAAGACCCGTTATTTTGCAATGCAACGGTAGATTCTTGATCTATGCTTTATACACTGATTTCGCAATGTGATGAAAGAAGTTTGTGCTGAATTTTGAAAGCAGAACTTGCAGAAAATTTAATTTAGCAAAATGGGACCACGTACACCTATTGAACAGCTGGAACTTGTTCTGAAACACTATAAAAATGGCCATTCCCGTAGAAAAATTACTGATATGGTTGGACTGAGTGATTCTACAGTTCAAAGCATCATATACCGTTTTGTTCTTGAAAATAGAACCCACGATAAAGGTAGAAATGCTCCAAACTAAATTTTTAATCCCACGGACGAGCGCTATATTGTAAGAAAAATCCGGGATAACCCAAGGCTATCTGCTAGACAAGTAGCCAATGATGTTAAGGAGGAGTTGGGCAAGTCATGCCACCCAGAAACTATTCGCCGTGTGCTTCGGGAACATGACTTTAATGGTAGAGTACCACGCAAGAAGCCTTTTATAAGCGACAAAAACAAAAAGTGTCGCTTAAAATTTGCACAGGAGCACTTGTACAAGGACATTGGATTCTGGAACACAGTTTTATTTTGAGATGAGTCCAAATTTAATTTGTTTGGGTCGGATGGGCCCTCATATGTGTAGCGTAGGCCTAACACAGAGCTTGACGCAAAAAATTTGAAGGCTACTGTAAAGCACGGCGGAGGCAGCGTTATGGTTTGGGCCTGTATGTCAGCAGCCGGGGTTGGGAGCTTGGAGTTCATCGAGACTACGATGGATAAACTTAAATATCTATATGTTTTGAAGTCAAATTGAATCCAAAGTGCTCAGAAACTGGGCATAAAGGAGGACTTCAGGTTTTACCAAGATAATGACCCGAAACACACTGCGAGAATTGTTCACACTTGGCTGATCTGGAAATGTCCGCACGTTATGAAACCACTAGCCCAATCATCAGATTTAAATGTAATCGAAAATTTGTGGTCGATTTTGGAAACAAACATTCGCAAACACAAAATTTCAAACAAATTGGATCTAAAAACTGCATTGGTTGAGGAATGGGAAAAAATTACTCCAGAAATCACTAAAAAGTTGGTGGAATCTATCCCAAAAAGGCTTAAAATGGTAGTTAGCCAAAAGGGTGGTCACACCAAGTATTAATTTGTTGTTATTTTAAGTTTTTATAATGTTAAATAATGTTATTTCATAAGTGGTTGAAATAAGCTGTGGAACTGTCTTGGTCTCATTTTTTAGTTTTTAAACATTATTAAATAATGAAAAAATATTTAAAAAATAAATGAATTGATTTTGTAATATTTAAAACATCACCCTAACAACCTGCGTTTAAATTTTTTGGATATTGCCAATAGTTTAGATTTTATAGCCCAACAAACTTTTTTTAAAGTGCTGGTTGAAATAAGCTGTGAACCACTGTATATTCTTGAGCCCTGTTCGTCTGTCTATCCGTCCGTCCGTCCGTGTGAACGCTGAGATATTTTAAAGTACGCAACGTAGAGACTTAAAATTTTACATGAATACTCGTGTATACCCACTGTTAAAAAACACCTGGTTGTGCAAAGAATTGTTCCGTTAACAGCTCTGCTGGGACGTCACAGTTAAGTTGTGTGGTGAATGTCACGGCAGTCAATGGACATTACTCAATCCCGATGTACTAAGTGAGCTATAACAGCTTAAAAACGGTTTTCATGAATGAAAAGTAGTAAAACTCTTATATTGTTCGATTCCTGAATCTATATTAAACTTGTAATTAGAAGCGTTGCTAGTTTTATTTTGGCTACTGGCTGCAAGATAGATAACAGTGTTAAAATTGCTTGATTTTCATATAACAATCAGTGTTGCCGTTTTTTCCCGAGCAAAAACAGCTGAATTAGGACAAAAAATAGGCAAAAATAAGTTAAATCCCAGAAACAAATAGCTGAAAAATAAGCTAACATATTAGAATATTTTTTTATATTTTTATTACCTATATACGTACAAACATTGTAACAAAAAATATCATATTCATGAAAAACAACGAAAATAACTAATAATAAACTTTAAAATAATTAATAATTTTGTACATTCGTTTTACAATGAATGTTTATAATGATAACAAGTCTGTCATTAAATCGCCGACAAACTCTTCGGGCCCAATATTTAAATTTTGGTTAGATTCAATTGATTTGAGGCAGATTTGAGAAATTTTATAATCAAAACATTTTTTGTGTCGGCTCAATCCGGATCTAAAATTTAAAAAAATCAGTTTCTGTTCTAATGAAACTGTCACTTTTTTGGCCTTTACCTTATTGTTAATATTGAATTTAGCGTGTCAATATTCATCCTGTTTCTTTTTTTATTTTTTTATTAAATTTACTTGGCTAAAGACTCATTCTACTTCAGCGTTAGACCAAGGTAGCGAATGTAGTTCAAGCGCAACAGAAGCCAGTTTAGAAAACCGGTTGTTGCCGCTTGAGCCTCTGTAATTCCTTACTTCAACCCGAAATTTGATGGAATCTTAAATAAGCCAGATTTTCCGATATCCGCAATTCCCAAATTTTTTCCGCAATCGCACTTTAAAATAAGCCAGATCTGGCCGAAAATTAGCCAAAACGGCAACACTGATAACAATTGAACGCGCCACTGTTAAAAGACACCAGGTTATGCAAAGAATTGTTCCGTTACTTTTAATGTTAACTAACAGCTCTCTGTGACGTCACAGATAAGTCATGTTAAAATTTAGTATGCGCGTGTGTGGAATTTTGATGATATTACCAACTATAAATTATCAATTAATCAACCGAAAAGTTAAATATACCTTTTAATACTATTTTGTTTAGTACATTTAAACTTTGGAAAATAAAATTTAAGTTACTCAACAAGAATGTCACGGCAGTCAACGAACATCACTCAATCGCCATGGAGTCTGTGAGCAATAACAGCTTAAAAACGGTATTCATGAATGAAAAGTAGTAGTAAAAGTAGTAACCCTTATATTGTCCGATTCTTGAATCTATATAGAACTTGTAATTAGAAGCGTTGCAAGTTTTATTTTGGCTTCTGGCTGCAAGACAGATAACAGTGTCAAAATTGCTGGATTTTCATACAAAATTTAAACGCGCGCCAACATTTTACATGTCTGTGACGTTTCACTGTTAAAATAACAGGGGTATTTGCGTAACCTGGTAGTCCCTCAATCGTGCCATACGCTGCTCAAGTTTATAAAATTGTTCGATAACTCATTCCATTTCGATTTTATGAGCATTTATCGATAATTTTAATGCGATTTTCAGCGGTATTTTGTATATCGATTGAGCTAGAGACTTCAAATTTGCTCTGTAGTTGCGTGTAATGAATGCGGAGACCATGTAACTTTAGATTTTGAATGCCACGCCCCATTCGCCCTTAATCGGCCCCTATTTGTAAAAAGCGCAAATCAAACTACGCAGTTGGCAGAGCGCGTGCTTATGCGTGCGTGCGTGTGTGTGCTGTTTGTATGAATGTATGCATTAGTTGATATTTGGCTCTTCACAGGGTTCAGGGTATCTCCTAGTCGAGCAGCGTCGACTAGAGCACTCTTGTTTCAACAGTGCTTATAAAATTTATTGTGTCCTACATATCAATATTCAATTTAGATTAAAGCTTTTTGTGCGTACTATGCGTTTTCAAACTTCTCCGGATCAAGACCGGCCTTCTTCATCTGGACGGATATGGAGAATAGGTAGTCATAACACTCCGACCTGCAAGAATATATATTATTTTCAGGATACAATCATTTAGATCGTTACTCACATAGTCTTGGCTTTCTCCCACGTCTGACCCCATACGTAGACGCCGTGACGGCGTACAAGAATGGCGCTACATCCGGGATATTCCATCATCGCAGCATACATGCTGTCGGCCAGGTCCCGTTCGTGAGGGGTATTCTCGATAATAGGCACGACCAGCTGTTCGTCGTACCGCAAATATCGCTTATCAGCCTCATCGTAGATGCCCTAAAAGAAAGATCGCAAAAGCTAAGTACAGCATCACACACATATAATGGAACTGGCACTGGCTCTGCCTCTGGCACCTTAATCATTTCCAAATGTGTACAACGAAACGTTTTGCCTGGCCAGAGCAGCGTAGCCATGACCGCGTGCTGGGAATGTGTGTGGATGACGGCGGCGGCACCACGATGAGTATATGCCAGCATAAAGAGAGGCGTGCACTGACTTTTCTTGAAGCCCTTGATCTCTGGTGGCAATTGCAGGTCTTTGCCATCTATGTCCTGCACGAACAGATCCTCTGGCTGCATGCGCTCCTTCTGCACACCCGATGGTGCGATATAGATTTCATTGCTATTTCGAAAGTCAATGTTATCTCTAATTATGTGTCACAATGTGGTTTTGTTGGACTTGCTTGTATTTAATGGACATGCCACCACCAGTGCCGGTGACCCAGCCTAAGTGATAGAATTGCCTGCAGAGTGCTGGTATTAAGTGACGTGGATGCTCGGCTGGTAAATCCTTAAAAATTGACAAAGCCATTGGAAAGTAGCGAATCTGATAAGACAGCAGCAGTTGTTCAATCACGGATTCGCAATCACTAATGTAAACAATTGATAAAACTGCTGCTGTTATTTTTGTCAGTCTTGCTTTACTCGCTATTACTTTTATCGATAGCGATATCGATAGTCAGATAGTTTAGTTAAAAACGAATTGTTCATACATTTGTTGACTTTATTGCAATTGAGATACACAAATACAAAATTTCGGATATGCTATTGCTTATACCTGATACTAATCTAGATATAATCGTTCATTTGTTCTTGTGTTTGTTTCATAATATTTGAATATGATATTCTTTCATATTAAAGTCTCTATATGTATTTTTCAGGCACTGCGCTCGTTGCACGAAGAGACTTCCACAGCAACCTACAGATTGCACCTGTTCACATCGGAAATTATGCACTTCGTACATCAAATGCAATACTATGTGCTCTTTGAGGTGATCGAATGCAATTGGGTGGAGCTGCAGAAGCGAATGCAACAGGCAAAGGCTTTAGATGATATCCTCGATGCCCACTCCAAGTTCTTGCAAGCGATCAGCATTGGTTGCTTTGTGAACACCTCGACGAATATGGAGAGTCATCTGGAAGTGGTTTATGAGAATATCATTTCGCTGGAAAATTGGCAGGCAAACTTCTATAAGGACTGCTTCGCAGAATTGGAGGCGCGCGAAAAAATTGAAATAGCAATCGCTGAATCCGAAAAAAGCGGGCGCTACGGATTGACCATGGAGCAAAAAATGGAACGTGATCAGGAGCGCAAGATATTCGAACAGAAGATCTTAACTTCTTGTCGGACACTTGAAGGCTTTGCCGGATCCTATGGCAAAGCAGTTGGTGGTTTTTTGCTGGCCCTCAACTCCAGCGATGATCACAATCTGCAGCTGTTCGGCACACGCCTGGACTTCAACGAATATTACAAGAAACGGGACACGAACCTTAGCAAGCCCCTAACGTTCGAGCACTGGCGCATGAGCAATGTCTATGGATATTCCAAAAACCATATGGGTGGGCGCTACAGTATGTATCCGCAACCGGCTTCACAGTCAGGTCATCAGGGCCGCACGTCGTTATTCTGGGACTAACAACCACACAATCCGCATACATAAACCCAGGGCCTAACAGCAATTGTTTGTTTCTGCAATGTGAACCCCATTTGACCTCGAATTGTTGCGGCGTCCTGTAGATCGCAGTTGTTCTCATTAGCCACTGCACGTTAGCTACCTGGATCTTTAAAAAAAAAAAAAAAGGATTTTGCCAAAGTATCTTTAAAAATAATCGTTTACTTGCTAAAGTAGAAAACGAAGAGTGCGCACAGTTTTACTTTTCTCTTATGTAGAAAAGCACAATTGCTTACTGTGCCAAAAGTATTAGATAATTCAAAATTCTGTTGTATTAAATCGAAACATTCTGTGCCTATTTTAAGGCCCTCTTCACATCCAGCAATGTCGCCTGCGTCAAATCTCTGTTTTATATCTGTTAAAGCTGTCGTGCGATTTTGTTAGTTATCTTTATAATACGAAGACATTTTAGATATAAGCAAAGTTTTGAGCATTATCATATAAAAAGAAATATGTGATTGAATTAATTGAAACGATTTTAAATGTTAAGATATTAAAAAACGCTCCACCAATACTAAATAAATGATTACGTATTTTAAAATTTCATTTTCAAACTATTAATACTAGTTTAAGTAATGGGATAATCAAGATTTCATGTACTCTTGTAATATTTATCGTATAAATACTATCGGTGTAAAACCAGAGCTAGGCATATCGATAGCTCGTGCGATATCGGCAGTAACTTATTTTCTTTTTGTGGGGCGATAAATGAATAGCACAACAAACTTGTAAAAGAGCGACAATAAAATCAATTGCAAGAAGTAACAGAAGAATGCAAGCTGAGCCCAACAATTTATCCCAAATAATTAAACGCTAAAATCGGTTAAACAAATAATCAAGTTCGTCAGCCTATCAGAAGCGAAAGGCGTCAACAGTTTGGATTCGCAGCAAGTTCGCTGTGCACATCGCGTTGGCAGTGATTTTTGCAAGTGCTAAAGCACAAAGACACGAGCAAAAGAACGAATGAATAGATAAGAGCTGACGCTGCAAGCTGCTTCAGCATTAACAACACATATTAAAATTCGCTGCTTCTTGGCGCTCTTTTTTACTGCTGAGTTATTAAATCAAAAGCATTTTGAAGCAAACATATTGCTGCTCTGGAGGCAAACAAAATAACGATACAACGAAAGCAGCGCACGGATCGACTACGTCGTCTACCTCGACGAAATGGCGTTAAAAAAAGTGAAAGGAAATTTCGAGCGATTATTTGATAAAAACTTGACAGATCTTGTGCGCGGAATACGAAATAACAAGGATAATGAGGCAAGTGCTGCAACGCCAAATATTTGTTGTTCTTTCCATGGGCCAACACAGCAACTTGTTAATTAGCAGTCTAATTTCATTTTCATTAGCATAAATGAAGGTATGCGTGTGTGTAATTGTGTGTGTGTCGCTGTCAACATCTGCCAAAGGCTCAAAAACGACTATATTAGCGGCATTTCGCTCTCTCTTTCTCTCTTTATATGTAATGTCTTTCATTTCATTTGCTTGATGTGGAAGCTCACAGTCATACTCACATCACCCACAGCCAATTAAAACGCTCTGTCACTCTGCGAAGCCGAACTTCCTTAATGTATTTAAGTTTACGTTCCCTTATCAAGTCAAAGGCATCTTATTCTATTGGCTTGCAACACATTTGCAGAGATTGAAGGGATATGTATATATAAATATATGTACATGAAATGCTCTTCTGCTGCGGCAACTCTACAACAACAACAATTTTGAACTTTTCTGCTGGTTCGGCAAAAGAATCGCTACTTAATGTGCAATCCCTTGTATGCAAATACATACGTTCATGCATATATAACCTTTGCAATTTTATTTAGTTTAAATGATAGCACACGACATTTCCCTTGCTCCCCACACAATTGTAATGCATCAGATTCTGGGTACTTTTTTTGCTTTTCCTTGCTGTTATGAGCCTGATTCGGTTCGCCTATCGGCTTGGGTCATACAGATTGCCAATGAAATCAGAATATGATTAGACATGCTCTGAACACAGACACACACATGCCTTTATTCGATTGTTAATTGCATTTTCATTATATTGTTCTTCTTCAGGCCAAATACATATCTCAATGCATCGAGGAGATCAAACAGGAGCTGCGTCAGGACAATATAAACGTCAAGTGCAATGCAGTGGCCAAGTTAACCTATGTAAGTCTCACTTCAAGCTGAAAACGTGGTGTTAAGTGATATGGAAAGACAAGAAAATGTCTTAACATAATTGCGACGCGCAACTCAAATTCCACAGCGAGGCTAAGATAAGCAGGTTAAACTCATTTGCATGTCTGTCAAGCATAATCCCATTTATTCAAATTATAACAGTTTACTGAACAAGATAACATATCATAGGGCTCCATCTGTTTTAGTCTTCGTTAGAATCTAAATTGACAGCCAAGTCCAATTGACGTATGTAAGTTGGACCAATCGAAGTGAATTTAAATAGTCATCAATCATTCTACAAAATGAATGCTTGCTTAGCTCGCTAATTGAGACTCTTTTGAACACGTATACAAATATATTCCTTATTGATTTTCCCTACTCATATATATACGTGTATGCATATACCTATTATTAATAGATACAAATGCTCGGCTATGACATTTCGTGGGCAGGCTTTAACATAATTGAGGTGATGAGCTCTTCGCGCTTTACGTGCAAGCGAATCGGTTACCTGGCGGCCAGCCAGAGCTTCCATCCGGACAGCGAAGTGAGTGCCTTCGGCTGCAGATACCAAAGCTAAGAATGACTAACTATGTTCAATTGCAGCTTCTGATGCTCACCACGAATATGATACGCAAGGACCTCAACTCACAGAACCAATACGATGCGGGTGTAGCTTTAAGCGGGCTTAGCTGCTTTATATCACCGGACTTATCGCGTGATCTGGCCAATGATATCATGACTCTGGTAGAGTACACATTGAGCTGAAAAACGAGAGAGTATTTCGGTTTGAATCAATTATTTTGTCAATTGTAGATGAGCTCGACAAAACCGTATTTGCGCATGAAAGCTGTGTTGATGATGTACAAGGTATTCTTGCGCTACCCCGAGGCGTTGCGACCCGCGTTCCCCAAACTGAAAGAGAAACTCGAGGATCCAGATCCAGGTGCGTCGCAGGCGCACACACATATATTTGTACTAAAATAACCTTAACACTTTGCTAGGCGTACAATCGGCCGCTGTCAATGTAATTTGTGAACTGGCACGCAAGAATCCAAAGAACTATCTGCCCTTGGCGCCGGTGTTCTTTAAGCTAATGACTACGTCGACCAACAATTGGATGCTGATTAAGATCATCAAGCTGGTAAGTATTCGCAGTGCCGCATTTGCAATTAGTTTTCCGAGAGATAATATTAATTGTTTTGCTGTACAATAATATGTATACGAACTGAATATTTGTCTATCAAGTTAATTAACACAACTCCTACTCCTCCACTCCCTTACCTATTCACAAATTAAAATATGAAAACCAAAAATGAATCAAAAACCAAATAAATAAACAGTTCGCGAGCCTCACATCAATTGAACCGGCGCTGGGACGTAAATTGACTCAGCCCCTAATTGAAATTATTTCCAGGTTTTTATCGGCGCGCTTTTATTAATTGAAGCAAGAAGCCAAATATCAAAAAACTATTTATAAATCTAAAAACAAACAAAAAAAAGCACGCGCTTTAACTATAATATAATTTCTTAGTTTGCGTTTCCTTTTTTCACTTAACGCATTTCTTGATTTTACTTACTTTCGTTCGTTAGATCCATCACAGATCCCACGTATTCTATCCCGAAAAACAACCAATTTGAGAACATTAATTGGATTTTTTTTTCTACACCCAAGAAACATAATTTCAACTATAAATGTTGTCATCGAAAACATGTTCCAATGCACACGCATATATATATATATATATATATATATATATATATATATATATATATATATATATGTATATATATATATATATATATAATAACTTTAACTATTTTATTAACAATGCTAGCAATTGGCTAAACTCTATGAACACTGACTGCTTCAGAGACAAATCAGAATCAACATATGCATACTTCATGCTTTTTGAAATATATATATCAGTAGTTTATTTTAGTTTGTTTATTCTTTAAACATAGTATATATTTGTTACTCGATATACTTTGCCCGTTCGCAAAACTCCCAGCCAGGGATACGCAAAAAAGCCGAGGAAATCAAACTGATAGTCCTAGCTAATATACCCCACATGCTGCACATGTGTATGTATGTATGCATCTATGAATATATGTACATATACACACATGTGTGAATAGCTAATGTTATTTTTTTATCTTCCTTTCATCAAGTTTAATTACAATATTTTATATTTTCGACTTTTACTTTATTGTTTATTTAATAATCTTAATGTTTAGTTTATTTACTCAAAAAAGAGACACAAGAAAAATTTTTTCAATAAAATCGTATGTATGTATATTGTATATTATGGTATAATTTGTTGCTTGTTTTTTTTTTCTCTTTGCATATTTGCAGTTTGGCGCTTTAACTCCCTTAGAACCCCGGCTAGGAAAGAAATTAATAGAGCCACTCACAAATCTAATTCATAGGCAAGTTCTTATAATTTAACAAAAACAAAAAGAAATTATTGGAAAATGAAAACAAAAACAAAAGCAAAGAAGATCGAGAGCTGATTCATTCATGTCAAATCAGAACAGAGAAACAAAACGACAAAAAGAATAAAAACATTCAATCATTGCTATATGATATACATATATATATATATATATATATATATATATATATATATATATATATATATATATATATCATGTTCCCCCTTCAGATCTCTCGCTCTTTCTTTTGCGCCTGTTATTTTACCTTGAATGCTTCTTTTACTCTTCGAGCACCAACATTGAAATGAAATCGAGATTATATTTCATTTAGTTTTCCTTTTGTTACTGTACATTATTGTAAAAAAAATTATATATATGTATATAATTTGTATATCAAAGTAGATTTTGTAAATGTTACTTTACTTAATTTTTTTTTATTTCAATCGTTTCTTATTTCGATTCTTAATTGCTAATTGCTATTGTTGTTGTTCCCGTTATTGTTACTGTTGCTGTATCTGCAATAGTAGTTGTTGTCGTTGTTTTTGTCGCTTCTTTTGTGCCGCTTTAATCGAACTGAAATCTTTGATATAATACCGCCCTAACCCGCCAAACCGTGTCCAACCGTCCAACCCAAACAGCACCTCGGCAATGAGCCTCCTCTACGAGTGCATCAATACGGTCATCGCCGTCCTCATTAGTATCAGCAGCGGCATGCCTAACCACAGCGCCTCCATTCAGCTGTGCGTGCAGAAGCTGCGCATCCTGATCGTCGACTCAGATCAGAATCGTGAGTATATGTGTATATATTAATTGAATATCTGAGCAGATTACTCATCTAGTAAGAGGCATGGTATTCGAATGGTATGCATCATCTCACTCTCGGCGCTTGGTTTACTTACAGTCAAATACTTGGGCCTGCTGGCCATGTCGAAGATACTAAAGACGCATCCAAAGAGCGTGCAGACGCACAAGGATCTGATATTGGCTTGCCTGGACGACAAGGACGAATCGATACGGCTGCGCGCCTTGGACCTCCTCTATGGCATGGTGTCGAAAAAGAATCTCATGGAGATTGTGAAGAGATTGTTGGGCCACATGGAGCGCGCAGAGGGCTCAGCGTATCGGGACGAGCTGCTCTACAAAGTGATCGAGATATGTGCCCAAAGTTCCTACCTTTACGTGACAAATTTCGAGTGGTATATGACCGTGCTCGTCGAGCTTATTCAATTGGAGGCCGGCTCTAAGCACGGCCGTCTTATAGCCGAGCAACTGCTGGACGTGGCTATTCGCGTGCCCGTGGTACGACAATTCGCCGTCAATGAGATGACCAGTCTGTTGGACACCTTTGCCGTATCAACTCAGAGCAACTCCATGTACGAGGTGCTCTATGCGGCCGCCTGGATTGTCGGCGAGTTCTCCGGCGAATTATCCGATGCCGAGAAGACTCTCAACATTCTTCTGCGACCACGCCATCTTCCTGGCCACATCCAGGGTGTCTACGTGCAGAATGTGATCAAGCTCTTCACCCGGCTGGCCACCGCCTGTCTCGAACTGGAGAACATGCCCGGCATTGTACGAGTAAGTCAACCCATTTGCACTATGTAACAAGAATCCTTTATGCGGAAAGGTATATAGATATTCCTAATCAGGACGTCGAACTGTCTGGATACAGTCCTCATCAATCTAACCGTCCTTCATAAGCGAAAGGCATAAACATGTGTCTATATATGTATATCTTATGCATTACCAGCGATAACTTACACTTATTTCGATAACTTGCTAATAACCGATTTAAATCGATATCCGATACCGTGGTTCGCCACCATATAAGCTAAAATATGACGAGAACAAATGAGAGACTTGAGCTTATTAGAAATCGATATTTATATACGTTATAATTCCGTATTTAATTATTATTATTAGTATTAATCGGTATAGAACTCGTTTCATGTGGTAACAGCTGTGCGATCATGTGCTGGAAAAATTGCAGCACTTTAACGGGTCCAACGATATTGAGGTACAGGAGCGTGCCAACTCTGCCTGCATGCTGATTGAGATGCTGCGTAAGCAGTTAACTGAGCCAGCCGTGGATGCGTCAACGGGTTCGATACCGACAATAGCCATTGAGATCGTCCAGGAGATGGCGCTGCTGTTCGCCGGCGAGCTAATACCAGTGGCGCCCAAGGCACAGCGCAAGGTGCCGCTGCCTGATGGACTCGACTTGGATGAGTGGATCAATTCGCCGCCACCGGACGACGCCAGCAGCACCTCCTCCGAGCACGACAAGCATGAGCTATTTGTAAGCGCTGCTCACGATGGCAACGATACAGTCGGTGGTAGTGGCGGCGGCGGCAATGGTAGCCACGCGGTCGACAAAAGACGCAAGAGCCTGGAGCTGACCGTAGAGCAACTGGAACGTCAACGTATGGCGCGTCTCATTGAGCAATCGAACAATCCGCATTACCTGAAGTCAACACCGAACTCGGCGTCAGCAGCCATCGGCCACAGCAGCAACAACTCGAATGCCGATCAGTACGATAATATCGACGAAATACCCATAACCGAGCTCCCGCTGGACATCGAGGGCGTGGCCGCGTTGCGAGTGGGCAGTAAGTAAATGCACGTAAAGTGCTGTGATTGCATGATCAATTCCTATAACAACTGTTGCAGTCACGAAGCGCTCGGACAAGTATTTAAAGGAGCAGCAGGACGCGGCAGCGGCGGCGCACAGCAAGGATACCAAAAGGAAGCATAAAAAGAGCAAGAGCAAAAAATCAAAAAACAAAGTTTCCTACAACAGCAGCTCCGAGTCGGATGCGGGTAAGCAGTGTCGCACAGGGAAGGGAGGCGCTTCAACAACAAATAATAATCAATCAATAATCCCATAAAATCATCTCAAATGTATCTTATAGAACCGAAGCCTATGCACGTTGTGAACACCACGCTGGACATGCCCGAGGGCGTAACGCTGTCCGACAGCGAGGACAAGGACGGCAAGTACGATCCGAATGATCCGCATCGTGCGCTCGACACCGAGCTAGACATGTAAGACTTTGTGTGGAGCCAAATCGAAAAAGAATTTAATTGAAAATCTCTTAACAGGGCCATCTTTGAAGCACCTGCAAAGACATTTACGACATCAGCCGCGTCAAAGGTCACGGATCCGGGAACGGGCAATGTGCCTAGCAATAAAGAAAAAAAGTCTAAGGACAAGAAACGCGGTGAGCACAAAGCGCGCGTGGTGCATCCGCAATCGCATTCGCAGCCGGACTCTGTTCCCGATTTGATTGACAGTCCCTATCGGACAGCAACAGATAATGGCAACAACAACAATAACAACACTGCCCCAGTCGATGCTGCGCATAGCCAGCATCATAAGAAAATGAAGCGCGAGAAGATCGAGCGAAGAGAGAGAAGGGCGCACAAATCGAGCAAACAGTTAGGCGATGAAACGAACACGACTAGCTCGACGACCATCATCGACGTGGGAGAGACGCCCGCTGCCCAGCCAGATGCGTTGGCAGCCATTGATGTCAAGGCGCATAGGAAGAAGCATAAGAAGGGCAAATCACAACAGAAGGAGAAGCGGACGCATAAGTCGCCCACGTCGGACTACGAGCCGATGGGCATCTCGACGTCCAGCAAAGAGATTTTCTAGATAGTAGCTAGCCAGAGACATTCATCAATCAATCCCCATTCACCAATTTACAATATGCGATATGCATTAGTTAAGAACTTTTTAATTATTTAATTAATTAAGTTATCGGTGCGATATAAAAACAAATTTAACAAATTGAATTCGAAACAGATACTTTTAGTAGAGCAAGAGGAAGCAAGCAAAACAAAAAAGGAAAATTAATTAATATTAACATTTTAATTTTAATTGTCATTGTGGCTCGAAACACGAATAGAGGTAATGACAAACCAACAACCAAAATATTTATATTTTTAAAATGAATTTTTAGCCCAGAACCGGGACGATTTCATTAAACACACATCACGTACACTTTGGTCAAAACATATATTTTATAAAGTAAGCGACTTATACATGCTTTAGAGTGTATACTGCATATAATGATATATAAACGTTAAACAAATATATATATATATATATATATATATATATATATATATATATATATATATATATATATATATATATATATATATATATATATATATATATAATAACTAAGAACTAAATGAATATATTAGAGAAATGTAATACCTAGTTACAACCAATGTGCAAATGTTGCGTCCAATTATTCAACAAGGTCAATGTTATAGCGAGCTATTAGCCAGATGTGCTACGTCTACGCTCTTGCAGAGCCTTACTTAAATGATCTCTAACCCGGTCCGACCCTCTGTCGGTCTAAGTCTGTCTGGTCCCTGTGCAGCCTGGTTTTAATGAAGTTGCAATACTTTCTAACCGGAATTTAGTTTGAGTCTTGAGAGAATTATAGATTGACTTGTGATTGAAATCTAATGAAATCTTTTGTGATTGTAAGGACTTCAGTTGTTCGGATAACCAAAGCTAGAGCTGCTCCATCTCGTCGCTTATAGTGTTGCATGGTGCAAGCTTTCCAAAAGCTTGGAAGAAAAACTGAGTTTTCGAAGGTAGGAAACAAAAGAGCAGAAAAAAAAAACAATAAATATAACAATTGAAAAGAAAATTCTTGTTTGATTTAATATGAAATCAGAACCAAATGAAAATATTTTCAAGTTGTAATTCGTTTTCGAAGCCAAGACTAACAGTAATTTTGAGCTGGTGCTTTGAGGGCATATATAATTAGGATTGTTACGGATATGCATATACTAATATGGGAGTTATATCAATACCAATATTGATAAACAAATGGGGGAATCAGTTTCGGCAGAGCCGGCTTCAAAAAGCTGGGTACTTTTCGTGGATGGTGTGGCGCCAGTTGCGGAATTGATAAATGGAATACCAGTGTAGCATCAGTTCAGTGGCGAATCCGAAGAGAGCGCAGTAGGCCAGAAGCGCCTTGGCGAAGCAAATCCAGGTGCTCTGGGGGAACGCTCGTTCCGTGACCCTTATCAGCAGCACCGAGTTTGAGATAAACATCAGACAGCAAGTAGAGACCCATGGAAAGACTAACATCACGAACAGCTTCTTGCTGGGCCTGATAAGCCCATTGAACTCTCGGACGGGCAGCATGGCCATCACAGTGAAGATCGCTGCGAGTATAAGGTTCGAGTGGAACCCCTTGATCCCGGCATGAAACTGATGAGTGCGACTCGGATTGAACGTGATCACCATAGACACCGTCGGCGTTTGCATGATTGTCGCCAGCAGGACTGTGCCGTAAATGACTTTTACAATTGTTTCCGTCATATTCTACCTTAGTTGTTTATTCACTTTTCACGCAGATAGCCAGAATTAATTTGTTGGAAAATTTGATTCGTTTCGAACTTCAATAATTTGTGTAATAGGAATCACTTAGCGAAAATGCTTGCATGACATTTGTCTCCTAGCACCTGCGATTAAAAGCCGATGAGCGGTGCTTTCTGGGACTGCCCGGCTTAGAGATGTTCTGTCCTTTTCTTAGACGTCTTACTAGTTCGCATTGTGAACTGACAATCTGAACTTAGACGAACCTTTCTTGGAATCACTGTTTCCTAGCGTGAACCCAACCGCATCTTTAAATGAGTGACTATTTGAGCGGTGAATCAATGTGCAGTGAACCGAAGCTTCAGCTATAACACTGATTCACATTGTGAACTGAGCCGATAAACCGAGAACAGTAAACTGAGCCGAGCCTGTCAGCAAGTCACTAACTGAAGCGAACCGAACCTACCACGAACTAGTATGCACTGCGAACATAAGTAAGGAATATAATTATATGATCTCATTGACAAAAGAGAAACCTTTTCTTCCCTTTTACATCTTCGGTCATAACTTGATATATTTATATACATATATACATACACTAGCTGACCCGTCGAACTTTGTTCCGCCTTAATAATGACAATAAATAAGCAGATTGTGTGTTTTTTTTTTTTTTTTTTGTAAAAAATACAAAAAAAAATTAAACAAGTAAGAAAACTCTAGTCGGAGGTGCCCGACTAGGAGATCCCCTGAGCCCCGTCCGATTTGCATTGTTTAATACGCTATATAGCTTGCATATAACATTAAATTTTCCAAAATTAAATTATAATTTTGAAATTGCATTCAACTAGAATGTATGTAAATCAAAAGAAAATAAATAATTAAATAAATAAACAAATCAACAAAAAAACAAGAAGAAAAACAAACATCACCGCACCTGGACTCGAACCTGCATCTATTTACTACATATGTAACGTTAGAGCGCATCATCTCAACTAGGTTGTGCTATCATCTTTATAAATTAAAAAGAAATTTTAAGTTACGCTGTTGTCACTGAGATTCGAACTCGGGACCTTTCGTTTATGCGCTTTGCGTCTACCCACACCAGTATTGCGTTGCTTGTTGGCAAAACAGAAAGTAGTACTACAAGGCGATATGTGACAAATACAAAACTAAAAAAGTTAAAGAAGCAGATCAATCGCAATTGTGATTCTTAGAATATGCTGAAATGCGCGCATATGAACGTATGAGTATGTGTACATACAAAAACGGTGGTCTGTTTCAATGTATGCGTGTAAAGGGCGTAATATGACAAATACAAAACTACAGAAGCGGCTGAAAATGCAAACACAATTCAAACACAGATTTGGTTGAAGAATATGCTAGAATGAATGGCCTTGAATGTATTTGTGCACATGCATAGTAGACGCGCTTGCACGTTTCAATGTATGTGTATTTGCAAATGTTTTTTGCTGCGCGTCGCTGGTTGCCACGTGCGTGTGATTATTGGCCAAACGTTTTGTTTGATAAATCGGGACTTAACGGAATTTGATGAAACTTTTAGCATATGATTCTATTGAATTTTTTACATTTTATAAAAATGCTAATTTATTCCCATGGTTATATTTGCAACAGACTCTCAATGGGTGTTTGATTGCAGGGGGGGGGGCTAATTAGTAAAAAGAGCCGGTATCCAAAAAAAAATTGAAATTACATAAAATTCACATGAATCTATATGCAAAATTTGAGGGGTCTAGGTCTAAAGGTGTGGGAGATATAATTTTATAACCTGTTTTCGATAAGGTTTAAAATCGATAACAAAACAACAAAAATAGATATCGTTTTTTGGTAACAAACTTGACCTGCGCGTGCTATCCACGGACCCAACAAAAAAAATTCAAGTCTCTAGCTTGTCTAGATGCTTCAATCGACGCGTTCAAACATACGGACGGACACACAGACACACAGACGGACAGGGCTAAATCGACTCAGCTCGTCGCGCTGATCAAGAATATATACACTTTATGGGGTGTGGCACGCCTCCTTCTGCCTGTTACATACATTTAACAAAACCATTATACCCTGATTTCCCATTTTCAATGGGCTCAGAGTTTAATAACTACATTAATCATTCATTATTATTTCTGTATTTAGTACATAGGTTGCTCTTCACTTAAGTACCTTGTGATACACGACATTTTTATACTCGTTTCCCAAAGGGAAAAAGAGTATATTGGTTTTTTGAAATGTCCGTCTTGCTGTCTGTTCAGGCACGAACATAAACTATTCAAGGATTGGAATAGTAATAATTGTCATTGTCTTGTATATAATTAAGAAAAGAAACCAGAGACAGCGATTACTGACTGTCACCTTTTCTGGCCCTGGCAGAATGTTCAGGCATGAACATAGAAATATATATAAATATGTAAACATGCCTTCTACGCACTTGACGACTAGCATGCAGTGCGATAGATGAAGAAAGGCCACATGTGTGGAATGATGAACGCTGACCCTTACAACGTCAGCGATAGGTTAAGAATAGATAATAGACGAACGCTGAGCCCTACAACCTCAGCGATAATATAAGAATACAATAGACCAATGCTGAGCCTTACACACTCAGCAATAGACACATTAGATTTAAGGGATTAAGGGCTGGGTATATATACACAGCCTCAGAAGAATAAAGATCAATACAGTACTAAAACCCAACATAGTCATGTGTATTCATTCACTGTCCGTCCGTCTGTCCGTATGAATGCAATATTTTTCTACGCTATTGAAGCTAGAGACTTGAAATTTGGAACATATACTCGTTTATACCCTCGAATTATAAAGTGTCAAGATTTTCCCGATACGCCCACTAGGGGCGTGGCAAATCGGAAAATGCTTGTGCCCATAGTCGCCCAAAGTCACCTAAATCATATAAGTTGAAGAGCTAGAGAGTTGAAATTTGGAATGTATACTTGCGTTGACCACTCAAGCTCAAAAAGATATAGCGGATATATCTATGCCCATTGGGGGCGTGGCAAATCGGGAAAACTGTAACTTCTACAGTTTTAAAGCTAGAATGCTGAAATTTGGCACGTAACTTAACGCTACGATTCTATAAAGATTCATAAAAATATTTGATGTCTACTCCCACTGGGGGCGTGGCAAATCGGATCTGAATATATAGTGATTTTACAAGATCAGCTATATTTTGAGCACTATTGATGCTAGAGACTTGAAATTTAATATATATACTCGGATAAGCAACCCAAGATCAAAAAGATATGGCGGACATACCTACGCCTTCAGGGGGCGTGGCAAATCGCAAAAATCTTATAGCTCCTACAGTTTTAGAGCTAGACGCTTCAAAATTGGATGTTTGTGTTACTGGGGGCCTCCTCTATTGATTCCCCAAAAATAAATCTTACGCCCCTTTGGGGGCGTGGTATAACGAAAAAATACCCTGTAACTTTCACATATTTGGAGTGTTAGCATTCAAACTTTGCAGTTACGTTACCCTAGACTCCTTCTAGGAACTTGCCAAATATGATATGTCTACGCCTACTGGGGGCGTGGCAAATTGACAGCAAAATTTGTAACGCCCATTTTTCGTATAGCCTAGGTCAGTTATGTTATTTTCCTTTTGTGTGTGTGACCCTGACAAAAAATGTAAATATAAAATACGGATTTTTGTGTAATCGACTTAGTCCGAACAAAATTATTCCACACAAAAAAATTGACGATAGGACCCATCATGTATGTACATATGTATGTAGGCACGAACAGCTGCGCAACTATTTTCATGCCGTCGCCGCCGCGTCTCGAACTCGGACCCTTTTGCTTACACGCTTTTCATCTACCTGCTGCGCCACATCAGTTTTGCATTGCCTGTTGGCAAATCCGAAACTACTTCACTACAAGGGCGACTTTTGACAAATACAAAACTATAGAAGCTGCTGTTAATGCAAACACAATATAAACTTAAATCAATCGCAATTGTGATTCTTAGAAAAAGCTGAAATGCGCGCATATGAACGTATATATTTATATGTGTACATACAAAAACGGTGGTCGGTTGAATGTATGCGTATAAAGGGCGATATTTGACAAATACAAAACTAAAGAAGCGGCTGAAAATGCAAACACAACTCAATAACAATTTTGGTTGAAGAATATGCTAGAATGAATGGCGCTGAATTTATTTGTGACCATGCATAAGCAAACGCGCTTGCACGTTTCAATGTACATACATATGTGTAAATGTAAATGTATTTTGCTGTCGCTGCTTAACGCGTGCGTGTCATAATTGGCCAAACGTTTTGTTAAATAGATTGCGACTGAATTAACGGAACTTGAAACTTTGAGCATATGATTCTATAGAATTTTTTACATTTTATAAAAATGCTAATTCATTCACATAGTTATATTTGCAAAAATTGAGATTGCATAAAATTCACATGAATCTACATAAATGCAAAATTTGAGATAAATTATTAAATTTAAAATACCAGATGCCTCTGTTTTATTATCAGGCGCAAAAACAAACAACGCAGATGGTCTTCCGACCCGTGAACATGCCACGTATAATTGACCATGAGAAAACCACGCATTTTCTAGATTGAAGCCACAAATAGTCAAGGATTGGCCCTGTGATTTATTGATCGTCATGGCGAAGGCAAGACGAATCGGGAATTGAATTCGTTTAAACTCAATGGGCATATTTGTTGGGATCATAGGAATCCTTGGAAAAAGAACTTCCTCATCTTTAAATTTTCCTTTGAGTATCGACGCGTGAATCACATTGCTCATCAGTTTTCTTATCACCAAACGCGTTCCATTGCACAGTTTTGGTTGATTTAAATTTCTAAGCATGATAACTACCGAGCCAACCTTCAGTTGTAAATTGTATAGTGGTAAACCAGGCACATCCAAGGAGTTCAAAAATTCAGTTGGATAATTAGTGGCTTCTTCTTCGTTTGTTACACAGTCGATAGATTTGAATGAATACAGAGTACCTACGATTTGATTTTGAATTATAAAATTGAGGTCATCTACATCTTTATTTTTAGCCGCCAAAATTGCTCGCTCACTTAACCATTTAGTATTTCTGTGGTTTGTAATGATATCTGGAAATACTTTGTTGATAAGCTCATCTTTTGATGAAACAAAATTGCAAAAATTTTGAGGAAATGAAATCAAACCGCTCGATTCGTCAACAGGAACACGGCCATTACCGATATTCAGCAATTGCTTCGAGAAATCATCAATAGATAGATCGTTCAACAATGCAACTCTCATATTTACAGACAGTTGAAGTTTGTTTACATATCGCCACAGATTTGATGCTTTGAGGCAAGCGTTTATTTCGTCGGCAGCAGTAGATTTTGGAATTACTGGTAAGTTTGTCGAAAATCGCCAGATAATAAAATCAATGAACCACCAAAACATCTCGAGTCATTGCGCAGATCTTTTAATGTTCGGTCTAGTGCTTAAAATGCGCGTTTGTGCGCCATTGTGCAATCAAATCGCAACGCTGCTCGATTCAAATTAATGCTTGAACCATTTCTTCTTGCACTTCGAAGATTATTCCTCTGTTCGTCTGTACGCTCGGCGACTTCTCGCTTCTAATCTAGCCGTTCCACGGGCTGCCTCTCTTTGCTCTTGTGTTTGAGAAGCACGAATTAAGGCCCTTCTTTGCTCCATACTAACTCGGCGCTGTTCTCGGGCGATTTCTCGTTCTTCGTCAGGTATTTGACTCGCGATATACCGTTGCCTAATTGCATTTCGGGTCCGCTGGGAAAGATTAGATCTTCTAGGACGCGGCATTTTTATAAATAGTAATAGTGAAAACGCACTCGCACAAAACCACATAAAATATTATTACTGAATATGAGACGAAATTTGAAAAAATTTGGAGGAAATGTAATCAAACCGCTTGATTCGTCAACAGGAACACGGCCATCTATATCAATCATTACTTACAGATTTTGACAAAAAAAATTTGACAGCTTCGAAATTAAAGTACCTTTAGGGAAAATAGCGCAACGCTGTCGAACGGGATAAAAAGAATCCTATATCCATCTCCTGCCTCTAAGCTACCTCCCTACCAATTTTCAGCCAAATCTGTTCTGCCGTTCTTGAGTTATAAGTGGTGTAACTAACACGACTTTCTTTTATATATAGATATGTATATGAGTACATATGTATATGTGAGTTATTTGCTATTAACGCAAAATTGTAAATAGTGTAAAAATAGTCCATTGATATAGAATTGTGTTTTATTGAAACAAGTTGGGATTCATTTGGTTGTTTTTGATTTGTTTTATATTTATTTTTGAGTTGACTGCAACTAAAGGCAGTTGTACTGTATTTGAACGGTACTATACTAAGTTAACTGTTTTATTTCCTTTTCTTATTGTATTCCATATATGTATATGTATAGTTATATGCATATACATACATAATTATTTTTTATTTTTCCACTTAAGTAATGTATTTCCACCTTGCTTTTCGTAATTATTGTAGGCTTTTCTTTTAGATTATCTTAGTTAGTTTTTTGTTTCTTTTTTGTTTGTTTTAAAACTAAACTTTTCACTGGCTATTTGCGTTTCTCTATAATTTTACAGTGTTAAAAAATAAAAGATTTTTGTTTTCGTTTATTGATGCATTTATTTTTTATATTTTTTGTTTGTTTTGTATTTATTTTTAATTTCACACCTAATTCTAAAGTTGATTTCTTTTTGTTTACAAATTTTGTAGCTCTGTTTTGTTTTATATATATATATATATATATATATATATATATATATATATATATATATATATATATATATATATATATATATATATATATATATATATATATATATATATATATATATATATATATATATATATATATATATATATATATATATATATATATATATATATATATATATATATATATATATATATATATATATATATATATATATATTATATATATAAATGCATATGCATACAGACACATATATATAATTAATTGTTGGTATACTGCAGTCTTTACGGCAAAAAAAAAAACATAATTATGCTATTTGATTTTTTATGTGAGTTTTTGTGTGTGTATGTGTCTATCGCACAGCGAGTCAAAGAAATACGCTTGCAGCTTGCACGTTGATCAATTTTTGTCTTTTCTCAGAGGAAAAACAAAGTCTCACAAATTTTCAAATCCTTCTACGATGTGACGCACATGGCGGCAGCGACCGCGCTACACGAAAACATAACTCTCAGTGTGTGTGCGCCGTTGTGTGTGTAAATTTTAATTTTACGCCTCTAAATTACTTTTTTTTTTTCATTTTAAATACGTAATAATAAAAAATATATGTGTTTATTTTATAAATATTTAAGTTTTTTTTTGCTTTTAGAGTTAATGAAACCAAATACACTTGATTAAGCGATCTCTAATTGCTTATATATATATACATATATATATATATATATATATATATATATATATACAATGGTGGCCAAAAATATTTTGACAACGCAGTGCAAAAACTTTAACCGCTGATTTCTGCTTATCGAGAGAAGTTACGATACCCATTTAATTTTTAAAAGAAAGAATATATCAATAGCTTTTAGAGAGCAAAAGGTTGCAATGATACCGTTGCACATTTATTTTATATAATTATTTGCATGGCAGATTGCCATTCTTTGGGTGGACAAAAGTATTTTGACATTTCTTTTTCTAATCATTTTCGGTAATTTGCTTGAGTTACAAAACACGTGCTTTAATTTTTTAGGTGAATATTCGTGTCTTGTTTAATATTAATCACGGTTTGATCATAGTTTTTGTTAAATAATAGGTAAAACATATGAAATAAGTTAACTTATTAGAAATTAAATGTTTATGATACACCATTACACTTTATGCATCTATTTTTGTAGAATACCTTACCAACTTACAAAATGAACCTCGGCAAACAATTTACTATCAAATAATCAAATAAAACAAAAAAGATTTCTGTCAAAAATAAGGCCAGATCGGGAAGACCACGTAAAACAAAACCTGTACTAGATCACATAATATTAAGAAAATAATTAAAAAAAAGTGCTGATTAAGCAAAAGCAGTGCCGATTGAGCTTAAGATCATCAGGAAATTTCAATAAGTATAAAAAAATTTCGAAAGAAGGCTAAGGGAGACCAAATTTGTAACTTTATAGATTGTGTAATACCATTGATATTACCAACAAATTAACTAAACAGGCAACAACTTGCCAAATGTTACTTAACTTAGCCGAAATCATTATGGGAGCAAGTATTATTAACAAATTAAATCTAATTTGAGTCTCAAGAATCGAAAAAAAAAAGTTTTATTGTTGGTTGCCAAAGGATACTCGCTGATAAATAAGGCCTGTGTGCGAACGGGTACTTTATGGCAGATAATCGGTAATGTTCTGGAGTTGCATATGCTTCAATTTCAATATCAATTGATGGAACGATGACCAAGGACAAATTTTTACGTGTCCTGAATAGCCACGCCTTCAGTTCCGGTGACCAGCTCATTGGACAACCATTTATACTGCAGCAGGACCACGCTCCAAGCCACAAGGACCATATGACAACAGAACTTTCGAGGGATGTAGAAGTGAATATATTAGATTAGGCCACTTGAAAGGCCCGATCTGAATATAATTGAGCAGGCGTAGGCTTATATAAAAAGAAAACAAAGCTAAACCTTATCAAGAATGTGTAAGGAGATGATTTCTGAAGCTGTAAGGCTTTAGCAGGATTTTTCATTAAAAACAGTCAAAAATTTAGTCAGGGCCATTCGTGGACGCTTCCTAAAGGTCTTTAATGTCAAAGGAGGGTTTATTTTTTATTAATATTTTTTAAGTATCAAAAATATAAACGTTTTCTCTCACTTTGTTCAATAAGTATAAATTGTCAAAATACTTTTGTCCACCCAAAGAATGGCAATCTGCCATGCAAATAATTATATAAAATAAATGTGCAACGGTATCATTGCAACCTTTTGCTCTCTAAAAGCTATTGATATATTCTTTCTTTTAAAAATTAAATGGGTATCGTAACTTCTCTCGATAAGCAGAAATCAGCGGTTAAAGTTTTTGCACTGCGTTGTCAAAATATTTTTGGCCACCATTGTATATATATATATATATATAATTTTTTTTCTTTTTTTTTTTTTAAGTAAAATTAATGATATTAATTATAGAGCAGATGAGCGAACATTTAATAGAGAAATATTTTCGTTATTGTTTTTTTTTTTAATTTTCCTGTCTTTTTAAATCAAAGCTTGTACAGTTGCGACCATAAAAATAGTAGTACGACTGAGCACATATTGTTAAACAGCATAACTTAGTGATAAGTAACGGGACTTTTTACTATTTGTACTTGTTGTTGGTACAGTTGCCAAAAAATGCGCGTCTGCCTACTTTCGAACGGTAAAAGAACCGTTATAGTCCTTGTTATGTTAATGTACAGCACCACTACAATTTTATGGCCGCAGCTGTATATATAGTTTTGTTGTTTCTTCTTCTCTCTAATTACAATTAAGAAAATTTTGTTTTTTATTTGAAGGCAGTTAGAAGTGTATTTTCTCAATCTAAGTTTAATTTTAGTTTTTGATTCCCTTATTGATGAGTTTTGTCATTGTATTTTTAACAGTTACTTTACATATACTAGACAAATGTAAATTGTTTTATTCATTTAGCTTGCGTGCTATCGCTTACGTTGTGTACTTAATATACGTAAGCTTAGATTTCGTATTCCACTCTCTCTTCCAACTACTCCCACTGCTTGGCATTCACACAAAAATACGTTTTGGTTTGCTGCTTGGCTTCTTCCACTTCGTCACATTTTTATTTGTTTCCTAAAGGCAATTTGCTTTTGTTTGTGTTTGCATACATTTATGTATGCATGCGTATATATAATTATTTATTATAATATAGGCCTTCATTGACGTATGTACAAGTAATTTTACACAATAACAAAAAAATGCGAAATACATTTGAATACATTCAAATATGTTTGCATAGTGTGTGTGTGTGTGTGTGTGTGTGTGTGTGTGTGTTTATGTATGTATGTATGCAGTGTTATTATTTTAGTTCTATATCCTCTGCTTATGATTTATATTCTGATAATGCATAAAATTTAACGATATTTTTATTTTCAAGGACATCCGCGCTAAGGATGTTGGTTTTCATTGAGAGAAACAGAAGTAATATAGAAACCATATTCAAACTGAGTTTCGGAATGCAGCAATTAAAATATGTGTGCATGCATGTATATATGTATGTATTTAACGGCACTTTCTGTATTCGATTAGAAAGACAAAAAAAGATAGATAAACGGATTTGAAGAGATATCACCAATTGTTAATTGCAAGCATACGAGAAGAAGAAAAAGTATTTATGAAAAGTAACGACAGCTGCGTACATAGATATGTACATACATACATATCCGTGTAGTTTCTCCTTATTCACACAAACACATACACAACTAAGGCATGAACATTAATATTCTAGTTTTTTTTATACCCTGAAAATGGGAAATCAGGGTATAATGGTTTTGTGAAAATGTGTGTAACAGGCAAAAGGAGGCGTTCCACGGCCAATAAGTATATATATATTCTTGATCAACGCGACAAGACGAGTCGACATAGCCCTGTCCGTCTGTATATTCGTCCGTACGTCCGTGTGAATGCTGATATATTTTAAAGCACGCAATGCAGACTTAAAATTTTACATGGATACTCGTTAATACCATATGCTGCTCAAGTTGATCATTCCATTTCGATAACTCATTTCATTTCGATTTTATGAGTATTTATCGATCATTTTAATGCGATTTTCAGGGTATTTTGTACATCATTTGAGCTAGAGACTTCAAATTTGCTCTGTAGTTGTGTGTAATGAATACGGAGACCATGTAATCTTTAGATTTTGGATGCCACTCCCAATTCGCCCCCAATAGCCCCTATTTATAAAAAGCGCAAATAAAATACTAGACTTGTGCTTTGGCAAATATACACATATGAATGCCATTAATATGTTGTGAAAGTTTGATGAAGTAGAATGGTTTCAAATTTGGCTCTTCAAAGGGCTCAGGGTATCTCCTAGTCGAGCAGTCTCGACTAGAGCACTCTTACTTGTTTTTCTTTCTACGCTTGCATGTGTGCGTGAATATTTAAAGCAGCAAGGAATTATCAACGTGGTCTTCCGTTCCACTTTTTCATCTTCGTATCATTAAATTCCTTTTAATAGTTGCTGCTGATAATTATGTGTATACTTTGCATACATATGTTAATATGCATGTATGTATGTATTTACGTATGAGACGTCTTTGGTTATCTTCTCTCCTTGTTCTTTGCTTTGTTTTCCATAACATTTTGTGTGTGTGATGTGTGTGTGTGTTTGTGTGTTGTGTGTGAATACGTGTAAATACGTGTGAATACGTGTGAATACGTGTGATTACGCATGTTAAATACATTTATTTTATGAACTACATTTCAATTTCGACTTTTTTTTGTCATTTCTACAACACAGGAACCAGTTTAAATCTTACAAATTATGAAAAAAAAAATATTAATAATAATAATAATAAGTGTACACTCGAAAGATTCTGCTCTTTCGCTGAATGAACGGACAGGAGACAAATTGGGTGTATAATATACATATATATATGTTTCTCTGCCCTTTCCATGTATGCAATGTATAAAGTATAGGTCTAATGAATAAAATGTATTTTGTTATTGGTTTACAGGTGACCAGATATAAGTGTTGCAGATTTATATATATATATATATATATATATATATATATATATATATATATATATAAATTAAAAAGCGCTTAAAATATATTTAAAAAACAGAAATAAAATAGTTAAAATAATCGCTTACAATAATAATAATGCACTACATTAAGTTCAACCGAGACTATTTCTTGTCTGTCAAGAACTTGAAATTTTTATAAGTGTAATTGCTGTTATCGTTAAATAAGGTATAATTTAATTGTCAAAAGTAAACATCAATGAATTAAAAAAGAACTAATTAAAACTGTTAGATTAAAATTTATTATTTTCTGTTTTTGTTTTTCGTGGGATTCGCTATGCGCAATATCGACTGTTGAATTGTGAAGTCAGAGCCGCATTGCATTGCTTTTGCTAAATATGTTAACTGTAACAGCGGCTTTACAGCGAAGGATTAAAAGTTTCGTTTACCATTGAAATAAATAAATGTAAATGGAAACATAGTGCGTACTAAAGTTATTCTATAGTGTTTTTGTTTTCTTTTTGCTTTTGTTAAACGTGTACTAACAGTATTTTATTAGGCGGTGGTTTCCTAACATACGTAATTACATATGCATTTACCATAAAAATTGGTAGTGTGAAGCAACCTATATTGTATGTCTAACTGATCTGTATGTTTGTTTGTTTACATATTTGCTTGTGTGTAATAGTTGCTTAAGTTCCAATTTCCACTTGTTCCATTGAGTTTTCGTAACTGCAGTTATTGTGGGTTTCAATACGTATATGTAAATTATATATGTATTTATTATACGTATGTGTATCGCACACATTTGCTGATATTTGTTGCATTTAGTCTATATGCGTGTGTATGTGAACATTCACATAGTAAAGTCAGTTTATACCATTTCGCAGAAGCTGATCAATTTAATTTAATTGCGGTGTCTCTAGTCTCGCTGTATGTCAACTGTCAACTACGTACAGTGATCTGTATAAATATAATCTGCAAAAGAAATACAAAATGGTTACAAATATGGTATTTAATTTATTTTCAATATGTATAAAATATCTACAAAAATATGTGTACATATCTAAATACTAAGAAACAAACGCGTAAACAATCACCGCAAGTTACTCGAACGTCAAACGTAACGCATGTATACATATACGTTACATATGACGTAGCGATCAAATGACTCAGTTGTTACATATAAGAACCATGTTTCCAAACGCAGCAGATACATATTAGTAAAACTATCAATAAATAAATATCAGGGATTACTTTCGACTTACCTTAGATATAAATATTTGGCTCTTGTCTTTTTGTTATTCAAAATATTTGATTTGGATTTTCAATTCGCCTTTGTTGATGCTGCTGCTGCCGCTGCAGTTACACATTTCGCTTGCACAGCGAATATATATGTGTTAACATACATGCATAAGAATGCATCCATGCACGTTTTAGTGTGTTGCTGTTTACATTATATGAAGCTTATGCTAAATGCATTTAAAGAGCACAAAAGAAAATCAAAAACATGCGATTTTGTCTCTATGTGTCTGTGTGAGTGTCCTTGTGTTTGTGTGTTCGCATGCTATGCTCGCTTCTTTGCGTCGCTTCTTCGTAAAACTCTTCAAATAATTTGGCATAGGCAACTTCAACAAATTCAATTCGCTCGCTCAGTTCCATTGGACGCTCTTAAAAGTGCATGCCCAGTTCGTCCTCATCCTCCTCGATCAGGTCGTCCACTTGGAAATCCGTGGGGGAGAACGTCTCGCGCTTCGTATAGAACTCACCGCCGCTCGGTGTGGGGCTTATCGACGCCGCATTGCGCGCCCGACAGCTGCTTTGCTTCAAAATCACATCAACGGGCACCAGGGGCTTGCCCAAGAGCAGCTGCCCTGTCGCTGCAGCGGCCGTAGAGTTGCCTGCCACTCCGATGGCGTTGAAGTTGGCGCTGTAGCTGCTGCTGACCATAGTGCTGCTGCAGCTGCTGCTCCCAGCGCGCCCCATGTGGCCCGCAGAGGCGGTCGCTGTCGACACAGGATCGTTGTAGCGCGGACGTTTGTTCTGCAGCTTTGTTGCCCAGCATTCGGTGGCCCGGCGACGTGCGTTGGCACAGATGTTGTCGCTGCTGCCAACGCCGCCGGCCCCGCCGCTGCTGCTGCTACTGCTGCTGGCGCCAACTTGACGACGCTCCACTTGCGCCTCCTCCTGCAGCTGCTGATAGTTCTTATACTGCTCCATGCGACGCGTCGTATATAGGGTGACGGAGGGAAGGCTCGCATCCGTTTGTACGGCGCTGGGGTCCGAAAACGAACCATCCTTGCCCTGGCTCTTGTTCTCCGACACCAGC
Organism: Drosophila meridionalis; assembly: GCA_035045145.1. Lineage (NCBI taxonomy): Eukaryota > Metazoa > Arthropoda > Insecta > Diptera > Drosophilidae > Drosophila > Drosophila meridionalis. The sequence continues at coordinate 2,254,607 of JAWNPG010000027.1, read as the reverse complement.
TGCTGTTCCTGTTCGCTGAGCTCGTCGCCGCCTCCGCAATGAGCACGAAGCTTCTGTCGCAGGTGCTGCAGCTCCTCAGCGGAACGCTGCTTACGGAACTCGTGCACCAAGGGGTATATGTGCTGTATGGCGGATTCCACATCGTTCACGCTAGCGGCTGTGCATACGGAAGATTAAGATAAGTAACGAAATACTCTGATATGCACACCAACTGAATAAATGAATAGATTGCCACCTCCGACTGGCTTACCTGTGACCGTTATGCTGCCTGTGGAGAAGATCTTTAGCGTGGCCTTCGGCTCGCGCATCTTGTACGTCACACCTGGATGCAGTTCGGGCTCGTAGCTGGCGTTGTCGCGATGTCGCTCTGAGAAGTTGACTATTTTGATGGCCCACGGCATACTGCAGGTGCCCAACACGTTCACAATCCGGAAGTTCTGAAAGTGCGTCGGGAATCCGAGCTTGCTCAGGCAGCGCGCATAGCGTCGAGCTGCAATCTTGGCCTGCAATCAATCATAGTGAGTCCAGGTGGATCATTGTTTTCTGGGGGGCCTTACCTGCGACTCGGAGGTGGCACCCGTACACGTAATCCGGCCGGATGACCAAATGGAGGCCGTCGTGTAGGGGCGACGCAGCTTCATGGTGACCATTCCGTTCTCCCGTCTGTACTCCACATTGGACCCGTTCAGTGCAATCTCGCGCAGCTTTAAGTGGCAGCGCACACTGAAAGAACATACAACATTGTTGATCACAATGTCCAACTCCGGTTCAGTATCCGGATCGGTGGTTTTTGCGTTCGAGGCACCCACGGCTATAGGATTATCCTGCTGTTGCTGCTGCAGCTGCTGCTGATGTTGTTGTTCTTGTTGTTGACTATCCTCCTGCTTGATCTCGATTATATCGCCGCCGCCTCTCAGCTGCAGCTCCTCATGCTGCAGATCGTCAATCACAGTCGCTGGCTGTTGCTGTTGTTGTTGTTTGTGTATTTGTTGCTGCTTGTTAATTAACACCCTGTTACCATTAGGAACTGTTTTCGCTGCGGTTGTTGTTGCTGTTGTAGTTGTTTCTGTCGATGCTGCTGCAGTTGTTGCTGTTGTCGTTGTTGTCAGCTTGCTATTCGGACTGGCAAAGATGAGCGGCTTAGTTCCGTTGACCAACACCATCGTATCACCGTTGAGCACCTTGCGTTGTCCAACACTGGCCTGCAGCTGCTGCACTGGCTGCAGCTTGCTGAACTGCGAAAAGTAGCGCACAGTGCCCGCCGTCGTAGTCGTGGCTGCTGCTGCATTCGCGCTGCTGCCACCGACGACAAAGCTGCTGCTGGCGCTCTTGGCCGCGGCCACCACACCCATGCCCATGCTCAAGCCGGTGGTCACGGCGCCGTTGACTGTTGTTTGCCGTGCGGCTAGATGGTAGCTGGACGCAGGTGTTAAGTAGACACGCTGTGCATTCGTCAGCACTGTGCCGCCAACGCCGACGGAAACGACGGTGCCGCTGCCGTTGGATGCCTTAAGGCCACCATTCAAATTGGCCGCTGGTATGCTTACCATATTGTTTTGCATTAGGCCGCCACCTCCCACCTCCGCTGTTTGCACTAGTGAAAAATGAACTTGACCCTATTTACGACAGTTCGCACTCCCTCACTTCCTCCCACTCTTACTTTTTCTCTCGAAACTTTGTAGTAGCAATTTCTTAAGCAGTTGGGGTAACGTCACTATTGTTGTTCCTACTGGGTACTCATCGCTGCCCACTGCTGCGCTGCTGCTGCTGGCGTCTGGCAGCGGCTGCGGCGGCAGCGTTAACGGCGCGCGACACTAAGAACTGTCGCTCTCACTGCTGAATGCGGCTGGCGTTTGCAATTTCTGTAATTCGCTGCAGCTATTGCCAGAGTTACCGTATTTGAGGCTTCTTGTTACTGCTGTTTTCTGTCGCCTGTTTCTTTCTTCTCTCTTTCACGACAGAGATAGAGAGAGTTAGCAATTGTCCTGATATTCGCTCTCCAGCGTAGTCAGCTTAGTTCTTCTCTTTTCTTCCAATTTCGTGCATGAAATTTCTATTGGTAATATTTTATTCTTGTTGTTTTTGTCCCTTTTGTTGTTGCATATGAGGCTAAAGTGATGGTTTTTTTTTTTTTTTTAAATTATGTTTTGATTTGTGGCTGGTGTAATTATTATTAATATTACTATTATTATAGTAATTATTGATAGTCTTCCGCTCTTTCTCCTTTTTATATGATTTGGGTTTGTTTTGTTGTTAACAGTCTGCAATGTAAAAGCACAAATGAGTTGAATATTAAAAATAAAATATGACTGGTAAAACCAGCCTATTTTCATGATTGTATTTTAGTTCTGCTTATCCCTGCCTGCTTGACGCTTGCCCAGCCTAGACGTCAAGTAAAAGATATCAGACGTCAATTTGCCGATTACTGCGGATACTTGATATTGACGTCGGCGCAGCGACGCCTGCAGCTGATACATGCAAAATAAAACATCATTGAATCGATGATCTACATTGCACATAGCTATCGATATGCATGCATGGTATGTGTATATATAAGACCATGCATCGATACATACATAATTAAAAATGCTTCTACATACAGATTCCCACACAGCCCTATATAAACTGTACCATTAAAGTGGTTAATACAGCACGCTGTAACTTCGTCAAATGTTTATAAAAATAAAAAGTTTTGATGGCGGTTGATAAAGTGATCTATTAACTAGACAAAAGAATTTCAAAAATTGTAACAGTTTAAAAAGCTAAAAACATTCATATTTTTGGTTCCACAAAAGTCACCGTACTTTTACTAATCATATTAACTAATTCACTATAAATATAATATTACTAACTTAAATTACAAACTTTGTATCTAGTAGGATATGCCTTCATTTTAATCACCACTCAGAGGTGATTTGGCATTGACATCACTAGTTTTTCTATATAATTCTTGGCAAGTCCACACCAATCTTGATGTCTCTCTCCACAGGTTTTTGCTAGTGATATGGTGCTTGCGGATTTTTATATCAATCACATTCCACACATGCTCTATTGGGTTTATGTCAGGACTCTGTGAAGTCGTTTCCAATAAATGAGGCCTGCTATAGGCGAGATTGAGACGGGAATTTATGGCCTTATGTTTAGGGTCGTTATCTTGATGGACGTAGAAACTTATTTTAAGATTAAAATATACCAAGTTTCTCACCACTGTTTTTTCAAATTTCTTTTGAGGATGTCAATGTAGATATATTGGTCCATCGCTCTGTCAATAAACTCAAAGCCGTCAACGCCAGATGCAGCTATGCAATCCCAAACCATAACGCCACCGCCGTCATTCTTTATAGTGTTTTTATACCCTGAGCCCATTGAAAGTGGGAAATCAGGGTGTAATGGTTTTGTGAAAATATATGTAACAAGCAGAAAGAGGCGTGCCACACCCCATAAAGTATATATATTCTTGATCAGCGCGACAAGACGAGTTGATATAGCCCTGACCGTCTGAACGCTGAGATATTCTAAAGTACGCAACCTAGAGACTTGAAATTTTACATGAATACTCATGTATACTATACGCTGCACAAGTCTATCAAATTTTTTCGATAACTCATTCCATTCATCGATAATTTCAATGCGTTTTTAAGGCGTGGTTTGTACAACGTTTAAGCTAGAGACATATGTGTGTATTGTATTGTATGTATGCATAAAAGAAGCGCAGAATTATTGGAATATTGGCTCTTCGCAGCGTTCACGGTATCTCCTAGTCGAGCAGTCTCGACTACAGCACACTTACTTGATTAGTTATAATATTAGATTAAAAGAATATGCACCCATTATTGAAATGCTTTTGTGTAGTTAATAAATTACTTTATCAACCGCCATTAAAACTTACTTTTATAAAAATTTTACGAAGTTACAGCGCTTTGTGTGAAAACGAAGAGGGGGTAAGGTCACTTCAGCGGTACATGGTATATACAGTACCGTGCAAAAGTGAGTGGATGTTCACAAATTTGACTTTTGTCGCTCATAAAAAAGAAACTATAGAAGCAAATCAGAAATTTTTTTTATTTTTTATCCCCTGAGCCCATTGAAAATGGGAAATCAGGCTATAATGGTTTTGTGAAAATGTATGTAACAGGCAGAAGGAGGCGTACCACACCCCATAAAGTATATATATTCTTGATCAGCGCGACAAGACGAGTCGATATAGCCCTGTCCGGCTGTCCGTCCGTTCGTCCGTCAGTCCGTCCGTTCGTCCGTCTGTCTGTCTGCCTATCCGTCCGCTCGTGTGTACGCTGAGATATTTTTAAATACGCAACGTAGACTTGAAATTTTACATGAATACTCGATAATACCATATGCTAATAATGTGTTTTTAAGGCGAGGTTTGTATATCGTTTGAGCTAGAGAGCTAGAGTCACGTGTAATGAATACGGAGATTGCGTAATCTTTAGATTTTGGATGCCACGGCCCATTCGCCCCCAATGGCCCCTTTTTTTGTAAAAAGCGCAAATCAAATACTAGGTACTTGTGCTTTGGCAAATACACACATATGAATGCCAGTCCATCGCTAAGAAAAGTTATTAAACAATTGGGTTCCTATAGTAATGTCCACATTGCAGCCCAAGCGCAGTCGCTGCGTAAACTGCGCAGTTGGCAGAGCGCGCGCTTATGCGTGCATGCATATGTATGTGTGTGGTTGTATTTGGATTTTCAGGGTATCTCCTAGTCGAGCAGTCTCGACTAGAGCTTTCTTACTTGTTATTAGTTATAATATTCTTTATAAATAGAAAAAATCTGCTTGCAAAGAAAGAAAAAAGTAAAATAATCCACATAAACTCACTTTTGCACGTTTAAAAACAGTTACATATTTTTGCTTTCTGCCGCTGTTCCTTGCCAAAATCTTATAGAATTACGGTTATTTTAGCTCTTTTCATATTTCTTTTATTCGTTAACTGATTTGAAACGGGATTATTGCAATTGAAATGAAATTTATTCCATTTTTAACATATTGACTGATATGGTCTGTTCTTCAAGTACTTTTGCCGAAAAGCTGGGTATTAACCAATTTGCAGTGATCCCTGTTCAACGGATACGAATTTTTACCCCAAGCCGCATGTGAAAGTTTGCAAACATTTTTGTATGGACTCAGATGCTCCACTAATTATGTCGGAAATGAAGAAAAACGAGTTGCTATCACCAAAGGGTGCTTCTCTAGAAATTGGAAAAACTGTTAGCGTAAGAACTGTCGTGACATTGGACATTCCTCATGCCTTAAAAAGAAAGCAAAACTAAATTGTCCGAAAAGAATGCAACACGCTTTAGCATTCGTGAAATTTCCAAGGATACATAAAAAGTGGAGCATTGATGATTGAAAACGAGTTGTTTGGTGTGATGAACCATAGTATAACCGTTTTAAGTCAGATGGTCACCCATGCTGCTGGCTTAGATCTGAGAAACGCATTCAAAGACACCATATAAATCAAACTATCAAACATAGTGATGGAGACGTTATGGTCTGTGGATGCTTTACATGGTGGAACGTTGGTCTTTTGCATTTTATAGGTATAATGTGGAAAAAGCATTATTGAAGTATTCTGGAACCCCATCTACCCAGTTTTATGGAGAAATGTGCACATAACGAACAAAGCATTGTTATACTAGTTTCCCAAAGGGAAAAAGAGTATATTGGTTTTGTGAAATGTCCGTCTTGCTGTCCGTCTGTCCGTCTGTCCGTATGAATGCAATATTTTTCTACGCAATTGAAGCTAGAGACTTGAAATTTGGAACATATACTCGTGTATACCCTCGAATTATAAAGTGTCAAGATTTTCCGGATACGCCCACTAGGGGCGTGACAAATCGGAAAAAGGTTGCGCCCATAGTTAAGAAATCATATTAGTGGAAGAGCTAGAGAGTTGAAATTTGGAATGTATACTTGCGTTGACCACCCAAGTTCAAAAAGATATGGCGGATATATCTACGCCCATTGGGGGCGTGGCAAATCGGGAAAACTGTAACTTTTACAGTTTCAAAGCTAGAATGCTGAAATTTGGCACGTATCTTAACGCTTCGATTCTATAAAGATTAATAAAAAGATTTTATGTCCACGCCCACTGGAGGCGTGGCAAATCGGATCTGAATACATAGTGATTTTACAAGTTCAGCTATATTTTGAGCACTATTGATGCTAGAGACTTGAAATTTGATATATATACTCGGATGAGCAACCCAAGATCAAAAAGATATGGCGGACATACCTACGCCTTCAGGGGGCGTGGCAAATCGCAAAACATTATAGCTCCTACAGTTTTATAGCTAGACGCTTCAAAATTGGATGTTTGTGTTACTGGGTGCCTCCTCTATTGATTCTAATAAATCTTACGCCCCTTTGGGGGCGTGGTATATCGAAAAAATACCCTGTAACTTTCACATTTTTTGAGTGTAAGCATCCAAACTTTACAGTTACATTACCCTCGACTCCTTCTAAGAACTTGCCAAATATGATATGTCTACGCCTACTGGGGGCGTGGCAAATTGGCAACAAAATTTTTAACGCCCAGCTGCAAAATTCATATGCCTGTGCCACCTATATAAATAAGCTTAATAAGAATTGCTAAGACGACAAACGGCATTTTTGAGAAATATATGTAATTCGATTTAATGTTGAAGTTCTGCAAATAATTTATCTGCTAAATTTATTATTTTTCGTATATTTTCATTTTGTGACAAAAAATGTAAATATGAAATATCGATATTTGTGTAATCGACTTAGTCTGAACAAAATTATTCCACACAAAAAAAATTGACGATAGGACCAATCATGTATGTACATATGTATGTAGGCACGAACAGCTGCGCAACTATTTTCATGCCGTCGCCGCCGCGTCTCGAACGCGGACCCTTTTGCTTACACGCTTTTCATCTACCTGCTGCGCCACATCAGTTTTGCATTGCCTGTTGGCAAATCCGAAACTACTTCACTACAAGGGCGACTTTTGACAAATACAAAACTATAGAAGCTGCTGTTAATGCAAACACAATATAAACTTAAATCAATCGCAATTGTGATTCTTAGAAAATGCTGAAATGCGCGCATATGAACGTATATATTTATATGTGTACATACAAAAACGGTGGTCGGTTGAATGTATGCGTATAAAGGGCGATATTTGACAAATACAAAACTAAAGAAGCGGCTGAAAATGCAAACACAACTCAATAACAATTTTGGTTGAAGGATATGCTAGAATGAATGGCGCTGAATTTATTTGTGACCGTGCATAAGCAAACGCGCTTGCACGTTTCAATGTATGTGTAAATGTAAATGTATTTTGCTGTCGCTGCTTAACGCGTGCGTGTCATAATTGCCTAACGTTTTGTTTAATAGACTGCGACTGACTTAACGGAACTTGATGAAACTTTCAGCATATGATTCTATTGAATTTTTCATTTTATAAAAATGAGAACTCATTCACATAGTTATATTTGCAACAGAGCTTCAATTGGCAGTATATGAGGGAGTAGGTAAGGTAATTAGTTAAAAAAGCCGGTATCCAAAATGTAACAAAAATTTAAATTGCTTAAAATTCACATGAATCTACATAAATGCAAAATTTGAGATATATTATTAAATTGAATATACCAGATGATCCTATGGGAAACTAGTATCACGCATTAGGTTCGCCCTCATGCAACGTTCTTACTTGTTTTTCAACAAGATTGTGATCCAAAGCATACAGCCAAAATAGTTATGGAATGGGTCAGAAATCAAAATGTTTAGCTAATGGATTGACCAACACAGAGTCACGACCTAAATCCAATTCAATATCTTAGGTCAATCGTGCAAAGACGGCTGGGACAGTACAATGTAGCCCCAATAAACATGGACAATATTTGGGATCGCGTAGAAGCAGAATGGAATCGAATTCCAAAATAATTATTCAAAGTTTAGTAGAGAGAATTCCAATAAGAGTACACCAAGTTATCTCAAGGTTAATGGTTAAGGTTAATGGACGAAAAGTTAAAACAAAAATGTTTAAAAATGTTAAATTAGTACATTTTTTGAAACGTGCAAAAGTGAGTTTATGTGGATTATTTTACTTTTTTCATTCTAACTCTTTGAATTCAAAAAATTTTTTCATGCAGTTTTTTTCTATTTATTTAGAATACTATAATTAACAAAAAAACAAAAAAAAATTTCTGAGCGAGGAAAGTCAAATTTGTGAACATCCACTCACTTTTCCACGGTGCTGTACATATGATACACACCCACCCACAACTAAAAAGCACATCAGCTGAGCACGCCTAACAGCTGTTGCTAACAGCCGTCTGTTTATTAACAGTTCTAAGATCTTAAATTAGCTGCAACAGCAGCGATGGCAATTCAACCTTAACCCAGTTTTGTTGCCTGGGGTGGCGAGGCTAGTTTTAAATGCATTTATACGTATTTGTGTGTGAGTAGAAACTGTTAGGCAAGGCGTCGATTTGTTATTTGCCGGTGCTGGTTTTGGGTCAGGGACGGCATGCGAAAAGTGGCACACACGGCATCAAAATGTGGCGTGCAGTCAATTGAGCACAACGTTGACGCCACAGACCCAAACTGCGCCTGCGGCTTGCAGCGCGGCAGTTTGTCTTTTAGCATAAAAAAAAGATGCATTTGCTTACTCATACACTCACGCAACCGTGGTGGCAACCGGCAAATCAAAAATTGTTATTGCAAATTAGTGCAAATTATAAAATGTAAAGAAATGTCCGTCGAGTCGCGGCTGTTGTGAATTACGCACATACATATTTACATAAATACGTATGCATGTACATATGTGAGTTTGTACATACATACATTGGATATAAAAATACACTTGACCCTCGCTTAACACGGACTCTTAGTACGAACTCGGTCTTACACGGTTACAAATTTGCTCCCATCCCCCCGCTAAAAACGTCGTTCTTACACGAATGCAAAATATCCAAGAAGGATTCGCATATGCTAGCAGCTTGGCACTGTGCTTCTTAAATTCAGATCCGGTCATCGAACGACGACTTAAGTTTAAGAGAGAGTTGGAAAAAATACTTTTGCCTTACAAGGAGTGCTATAAAGAAGCTTTAAAAGCCACCAAACAATCGAAAATGACTGATTTTTTTGATAAGAAGCCATCAAAAAAGAAAACATGTTGAAACAAACTGGCTTAAACTATAAATGGCACCAAATGCATTTTAAATTTGATATGAATTGAAACATATGATCTCCTTACTTTTTAACATTTTCTATAAAGTTTAACATGTTAATTAATTATATGAAGCACCTTTTTTTATTTATTACCAACTTTTAATTTGGAAAATATGAATTTTATGCATTTATTAAAGGCATATACATAATAATTTTTCGTTAATTTTGAACAAATGTATGAAACTTTAATAAAAACAGACAAAACTTGAATAATAACAAATTTTTCTGCCAATTTTGAATTTTGAGAACGTAACCCCTTTTTATACTAGTTTCCCAAAGGGAAAATAGTATATTGGTTTTGTGCAATGTCCGTCTTGCTGTCCGTCGGTCCGTCTGTCCGTATGAATGCAATATTTTTCTACGCTATTGAAGCTAGAGATTTGAAATTTGGAACATATACTCATGTATACCCTCGAATTATAAAGTGTCAAGATTTTCCGGATACGCCCACTAGGGGCGTGGCAAATCGTAAAAAGGTTGCGCCCATAGTTAAGAAATCATATTAGTGGAAGAGCTAGAGAGTTGAAATTTGGAATGTATACTTGCGTTGACCAGCCAAGTTCAAAAAGATATGGCGGATATATCTACGCCCATTAGGGCGTGGCAAATCTGGAAAACTGTAAATTCTACAGTTTTAAAACTAGAATGCTGAAATTTGGCACGTATCTTAACGCTTCGATTCTATAAAGATTAATAAAAAGATTTTATGTCCACGCCCACTGGAGGCGTGGCAAATCGGATCTGAATACGATTTTTTTGAAACGTGCAAAAGTGAGCACTATTGATGCTAGAGACTTGAAATTTGATATATATACTTGGATAAGCAACCCAAGATCAAAAAGATATGGTGGACATACCTACGCCTTCAGGGAGCAAAAAGCTTATAGCTCCTACAGTTTTAGAGCTAGACGCTTTAAAATTGGATGTTTGTGTTACTGGGGGCCTCCTCTATTGATTCCCTAAAAATAAATCTTACGCCCATTTGGGGGTGTGGCATATCGAAAAATACCCTGTAGCTTTCACATTTTTGGAGTGTAAGCATCCAAATTTTACAGTTACGTTACCCTCGACTCCTTCTAGGAAATTGCCAAACATGATATGTCTACGCCTACTGGGGGCGTGGCAAATTGGCAACAAAATTTGTAACGCCCTTCACTACTTCACTACAAGGGCGACTTTTGACAAATACAAAACTATAGAAGCTGCTGTTAATGCAAACACAATAAAAACATAAATCAATCGCAATTGTAATTCTTAGAAAATGCTGAAATGCGCGCATATGAACGTATATATTTATATGTGTACATACAAAAACGGTGGTCGGTTGAATGTATGCGTATAAAGGGCGATATTTCACAAATACAAAACTAAAGAAGCGGCTGAAAATGCAAACACAACTCAATAACAATTTTGGTTGAAGGATATGCTGAATGAATGGCGCTGAATTTATTTGTGACCATGCAGAAGCCAACGCGCTTGCACGTTTCAATGTATGTGTAAATGTAAATATATTTTGCTGTCGCTGCTTAACGCGTGCGTGTCATAATTGCCAAACGTTTTGTTTAATAGACTGCGACTGACTTAACGGAACTTGATGAAACTTTCAGCATATGATTCTATTGAATTTTTTACATTTTATAAAAATGCTAACTCATTCACATAGTTATATTTGCAACAGACCTTCAATTGGCAGTATATGAGGGGATAGGTAATTAGTTAAAAAAGCCGGTATCCAAAATGTAACAAAAATTTAAATTGCTTAAAATTCACATGAATCTACATAAATGCAAAATTTGAGATATATTATTAAATTGAATATACCAGATGCTCCTATGGGAAACTAGTATCACGCATTAGGTTCGCCCTCATGCAACGTTCTTACTTGTTTTGTACATAATCTGTGATTCGCTTAACACGATTTCGCTTAACAGGAGGATTTCTAGGAACGTAACCCCCGTGTTAAGCGAGGTCCAAGTGTATTAAAGAAGAATACTAACGATTGCGTGACTATTTAAATTAATATTCATAAATTGTTATAATAATTGTCCCTTTCTATCTAATGCGACTCAATCAGGTGCGCAGAAAAGAAAAGTAAAGAATTATAACAAGAAAGAAAACTCTAGTCGGGTGTGTCCAACTAGGAGATCCCCTGAACCCCGTCCGATCTGCGGTTTTAGTTTACTACAAGGCCGCCATCTATCAAATACAAAACTAAAGAAGCGGCAGAAAAGGCCAACACAATGTAAACACAAATCAATCGCAATTGTGATTCTTAGAATATGCTGAATGATGAATGAGCGCATATGCACGTATGTGAATGTGTGCACGCAGCTCTTCATTGCTTTCCGCGTGCTTGTGATGCTTGGCTAAACAAATTGTTAAATAAATTGGATCAGACTTAAAGGAATTAGGTGAAACTTTCAACATATGATTTGTTGAATTGAATTTCTTAAATTTTATAAATATTGGCAACTCATTCTCAGGGTTATATTTTTCAACTAACCTTCAACATTGTCCAATTTTGGGGCCGATATCCAAAATATAACAAAAATCCAAATTATATACAATTCACATGAATATTTATGCAAAATTTGGACACTCTAGCTAAAAATGTAAAAGATATACTTTTAAAACGTATATCCGATTACAAATCGATAACATTAAAAAAAAAAACAGTTATTTTTATTTATTAAACAAAAATTATATGCGGTCTAAGACGCCTCCTTCTGTCTGTTACATTTAACAAAATCATCATACCTTCATTTTCCATTTACACTGGGTGCAGGGTATAATAAAATGAAAACAAGTAAGAGTGCTCTAGTCGAGACTGCTCGACTAGGGGATACCCTGAGCCCTATGCAGTTCACCTACGCAAACATGCACACGAATCCGTACGTATGTATGTACATATGTACATATATATTTATGTGTGTTTGAATGTACATTAATAGGTAATGTACATTCTATCGAAATCGAAATTTCAATTATTTTACAGCAACGCGGAAACAAGAGTACTCTATTCGAGACTGCTCGACTAGAAGGCGCTCTGTTAACTGCTAAGTGGACACAGTGACTGCGCTTGGGCTACAGTGTGAGCATTACAATGGGTACTTAATTGTTGAAAAACTTTTCTTAGCGACGGACTACGTTAAAAAAATTTTCACCACATATTAATGACATTCATATGTGTGTTTTGGGCAAAGCAAAAGTCTCTAGTAATTGATTTACGTTTTTTGCAACTTGGGAGCGATTGGGGAGTGACATGCAAAATCTAAAGATAACATAATCTCCATATTTATTACACGATACTACACAGCACATTTGAAATCTCTAGATCAAACGATGTATTAACCACGCTTAAAAAAGCGAATTGAAATGACCGATAAATGCCGATAAAAAAGAAAGAAAGAAAATGAGTGAATACCATACGCAGTCGTCCACTTAGGTTGATCGCCAGAATAAGATCACGTTTCATTTCATTAATTAATATGATTTCAATGTAACTAATATTAATCTAATAATAGTAATAATATAATATAATAAAGTTGTAGAATATAATAAATCCATTATATGGTGACTCACCTCGATTTTGTCATACATGTACATGGAAATGCAAACATGCAAACCTACACGTACGTGTGTGTGTATGCTTTCGTTCCACATTTCTAACAAGTAAGAAAACTCTAGTCGGAGGTGCCCGACTAGGAGATACCCTGAGCCCCGTCCGACTTGGATTGTTTAATACGCTCCATAGCTTGCATATAACATTAAATTTTCCAAAATTAAATTATAATTTTGAAATTTTATTCAACTAGAATGTATGTAAATCAAAAATAAATAAATAATTAAACAAATAAACAAAAAAAAAGAAGAAAAACAACAACACCGCACCTGGACTCGAACCTGCATCTATTTACTACATATGTAACGTTAAAGCGCATCATCTCAGCTAGCACAACCACTTCCTATTTATAAATTTAAAAAAAAAAAAAAATACGCCGTCGTCTGTAAGTTTCGAACTCGAGACCTTTTGCTTACGTGCTTTGCGCCTATCCACTGCGCCACGCCAGTATTGCGTTGCTCGTTGGCAAAACCCAAAGTAGTACTACAAGGGCGATATGTGACAATTACAAAACTAAAGAAGCAGATCAATCGCAATTGTAATTCTTAGAATATGCTGAAATGTGCGCATATGAACGTATGAGTATGTGTACATACAAAAACGGTGGTCTGTTTGAATGTATGCGTGTAAAGGGCGATATATGACAAATATGCTAGAATAAATAGCCTTGAATTTATTTGTACACATGCATAAGCAGACGCGCCTGCACGTTTCAATGTATGTGTATGTGTAAATGTTTTTTGCTGCGCGTCGCTGCTTGCCACGTGCGTGTGTTAATTGGCCAAACGTTTTGCTTAATAGATTGGGACTGACTTAACGGAATTTTATGAAACTCAGCATTTTAATCTATTGAATTTTTTACATTTTATAAAAATGCTACTTTATTCACATGGTTATATTTACAACAGACTCTCATGAGTGGAGAAGGTTAGGGGAGAGAGGGGGGGGGGGGGGGTTAATTAGTAAAAAGAGCCGGTATCCAAAAAATAAAAAAATAGAAATTGCATAAAATTCACATGAATCTATATGCAAAATCGATAACAGTACAACAAAAATAGATATCGTTTTTTGGTAACAAACTTGACCTGCGCGTGCTATCCACGGACCCAACAACAAAAAATTCAAGTCTCTAGGTCAACTACGTTCTGAGATCGACGCGTTCAAACATACGGACAGACGGACAGACGGACGGACGGACGGACGGACAGGGCTAAATCGACTCAACTCGTCGCCCTGATCAAGAATATATATACTTTGTGAGGTCTGACACGCCTCCTTCTGCCTGTTACATACATTTAACAAAACCATTATACCCTGATTTCCCATTTTCAATGGGCTCAGGGTATAAAAATGTAAGTATTATCAACAAGCACAAAGCTAACTAATAACAAGTAAGAAAACTCTAGTCGGAGGTGCCCGACTAGGAGATCCCCTGAGCCCCGTCCGATTTGCATTGCTTAATACGCTATATAGCTTGCATATAACATTAAATTTTCCAAAATTAAATTATAATTTTGAAATTTTATTCAACTAGAATGTATGTAAATAAAAAATAAATAAATAATTAAATAAATAAACAAATCAACAAAAAAAAAAAAAGAAGAAAAACAAACATCACCGCATCTGGACTCGAACCTGCATCTATTTACTACATATGTAACGATAGAGCGCATTATCTCAACTAGCACAACCACATCATGTTTATAAATTTAAAAAATTAAATTGAAAAGCTACGCTGTCGTCACTGAGATTCAAACTCGAGACCTTTCGTTTACGTGCTTTGCGCCTACCTACCACACCACGAGCAACGCATTCGTTGGCAAAACGTACTACTACAAGGGCGATATGTGACAAATACAAAACTAAAGAAGCTAAACAAGCAGATCAATCGCAATTGAGATTATTAGAATATGCTGAAATGCGCGCATATGAACGTATGAGTATGTGTACATACAAAAACGGTGGTCTGTTTCAATGTATGCGTGTAAAGGGCAATATATGTATGGCAAATACAAAACTACAGAAGCGGCTGAAAATACAAACACAATTCAAACACAGATTTGGTTGAAGAATATGCTAGAATGAATGGCCTTGAATGTATTGGTGCACATGCAAAGCAGAGGCGCTTGCACGTTCCAATGTATGTATATGTGTAAATGTTTTTTACTGCGCGTCGCTGCTTGCCACGTGCGTGTGATAATTGGCTAAACGTTTTGTTTAATAAATCGGGACTGACTTAACGGAATTTTATGAAACTTTCGGCATATGATTCTATAGAATTTTTTACATTTTATAAAAATACTAATTTATTCACATGGTTATATTTGGAACAGACTCTCAATGGGTCGAGTGAGTGAAGGGGGGAGGGGGGGGGGGGGTAATTAGTAAAAAGAGCCGGTATCAAAAAAAAAATAGAAATTGCATAAAATTCACATGAATCTATATGCAAAATTTGAGGGGTCTAGCTCTAAAGGTGTGGGAGATATAATTTTATAACCTGTTTTCGATAAGGTTTAAAATCGATAACAAAACAACAAAAGTAGATATCGTTTTTTGGTAACAAACTTGACCTGCGCGTGCTATCCACGGACCCAACAAAAAAATTCAAGTCTCTAGCTTGTCTAGATGCTTCAATCGACGCGTTCAAACATACGGACAGACGGACGGACGGACAGACGGGCGGACAGACAGACGGACAGGGCTAAATCGACTCAGCTCGTCGCCCTGATCAAGAATATATATACTTTATGGGGTCTGACACGCCTCCTTCTGCCTGTTACATAGATTTAACAAAACCATTATACCCTGATTTCCCTTTTTCAATGGGCTCAGGGTATAAAAACGAATTAAATTTTTGATAAATGTCGGTAAAGAAAAAATGGGATGAGTTATCGAAAAAATTGAGAATGGTGAACAAGAGAATTCATGTAAAACTTCAAGTCTCTAGTTTATGTACTTCGGAATATCTCAGCGTTCACACGAACGGATGGGCAGATAAACAGGGCTATACCGACTCGTCTTATCGAAGAATACATTTTCACAAAACCATCATACCCTGATTTCCCATTTTCAATGGGCTCAGGGTATAACAAGAGTGTTCTAGTCAAAACTACTCGACTAGGATATACCCTGAGCCCTGTGAAAATCCAAATATCAAATCATTCAACGCTTTTTTATGCATACATACAAACAACATACACACATACATATGCATGCACGCATAAGCGCGCACTCTGCCAACTGCGCAATTGACGCAGCGACTGCGCTTGGGTTGCAATGTGGGCATAAGTATGGGAAGTTAATTGTTTAATAACTTTTCTTAGCGATGGACTAACTTCATTAAACTTTTACATCTTATTATTAGCATTCATATGTATGTATTTGTAAAAGCACAAGACTCTAGTATATGATTTGCGCTTTTTACAAATAGGGGCTACTGGGGCGAATGGGGCGTGGCATCCAAAATCTAATTAAATCGAAATGGAATGACTTATCGGAAAAAAATTATAAACTTGTGCAACGTATGGTATTAACGAGTATTCATGTCTCTACGTTGCGTATTTTAAAATATCTCAGCGTTCACTCGTACGTACGGACGGACGGACAGACGGACAGGGCTATATCGAATCGTCTTTCCGCGCTGATCAAGAATATATATACTTTATGGGGTGTGGCACGCCTCCTTCTGCCTGTTCCATACATTTTCACAAAGCCATTATACCCTGATTTCCCAGTTTCAATGGGCTCAGGGTATAAAAAGTTTGTTTTTGCTCTTGATAAATGTAATTTGTTAAGACGGCATACAAGTTTTAATGCTTCGAAGTTTCATGTCAGTGGCTGTTCTCTAACGCAATGATTCATAAGCCTTTCATCACCCGCTGAAAAATTTACACAACAGTTACGCTGTAAGTGCCTCATGAATACCAATGCCTTGACCCAGCCTTTAATATTTGTAACAATTATTTGACTGCAAGCATAACTACATTAAGAACGCATCGGAATTGAAACAAAAAGCTTAGGTTGTGGTGCGTACCTGTATATACCTGTACATACAGGTATGTAATTGTTTGTTAAATTTATCTGTGTGTGCATGTGAACTGGTTCGCTGTCATGCGTAAACAAACCTGTTCGTGGACTACCGGGAGCTTGGCAACAACAACACACAACAGGTGTCATTGTTAATAGCTTGCCAATAGTATGTATGTATATACGTAGATACGTATGTATATAACAACCAAAATGTGTAAAGCATTTGCATATGTATGGACGCAGCATAACAGTGGCCTGAATGCAGTATCTTACAGCATTCGTATCCATTAACTGTTAAATCACATAGCTTGATCCAATTTTGTATGTCTGTGTGTGACCAAGCAGCAGACCAAATTTATAACATCAGCAATAACCATCAACAACACAGCAACTGTCATACGTCATACGTAGGCATACGCACGTACAATGTGCACGTATGTATGCAATTTATTGTTAAAATACACTTGACGCATCTGGCCCTTCCGCCATACACTCCGATGGAAGCGTATAAGAACTAGCGCTCATAATTTACATAATCAAATTGAAATGCAAAAACGCACATACGCACATGCATACGCACATCAGCGTGAGCAAATGGAAAACACGTGGCTGCATGCACACACACGTCAATGGACACATATTTATACATACATATGTATGTATATAACTTATTGCAAAATGCAGGACACAGCGTTCAATCGAGGTTAAAACTGCACACAAGTCTGTGCCCGTGCGTGTGCCTCTGTGTGGATGTGTAACGTAGGCTTTATTCGTGGGTGTAGCAGACCATGGCTTGCCCGCCTGCAGAGCCATCAGCTGCAGCTGGCTAAAAATTAAATTATGTCAGCTGACAGTTGCCAAACGCTGATGTAAAGAAACATGTACAGTACATACAAATGTGTGCAGGAGTGTAGAATTGCATATGTGTATGTGTATGTGCAAATGAGTGAGTGTATGCATCTAAATGTGCACGTTGGCAGAATTTAAATGTGCGCAGAACGCAACTGTGTAAGGTTTTTCTTTAATATGCAACTATAATAATGAACAAGAGTGCTCTAGTCGAGACTGCTCGACTAGGAGATACACTGAACCCTGTGAAGAGCCAATATTCCAATAGTTCTACACTTCTTTTATGTATACATACAACCAACACATGCACACACATATACACACGCACGTATAAACGCGCTCTGCTAACTCGAGATTGACGCAGCGATTGCGCTTGGGCTGCTATGTTCTCATAATTATGGGAAGTTAATTGTTAAATAACTTCATCTCTTAGAGATGGACTATATTCATCAAACTTTTACAGCTTACTAATGACATTCTTATGTGTATACTTGCTAAAGCGCAAGTCTATAGTATTTGAAATACGATTCTAATGATTACATAATCTCCGTTTTCACTGCACACAACTCCAAAGTAAATGTTATATCTTTAGCTTAAACGATGTATAAACCACGCCTAAAAATCTAATTACATTCTCGATAAATGCCGATAAAAAAGATATTGGATGCGTTATAAGCTCGTTCACCATCTTGTATACAAGAGTGTACATGTAAAATTTCAAGTCTCTAGCTTGCATACTTTCGAAGATCTCAGCATTCACACGGACGGACTGACATACGGACATGGCTATATCGACTCATCTTGTCGCGCTGATCAAGAATGTATATACTTTATGCGGTGGGCTGCTTCCTTCTGTCTGTTATTCACATTTTCACAAAACCATTTTACCCCGATTTCCCATTTCCAATGGGTTCAGGGTATAATAAGTAAGAAACCTCTAGTCTGAGATGTCCGTGCATATAACATTAAATTTTCTAAAATTAAATTATAATTTTGAAATTTTATTCAACTAGAATGCATGTAAATCAAAAATATATAAATAATTAAATATATAACCAAATTAACAAAAAAAAAAAGTAAGAAAACTCTAGTCGGAGGTGCCCGACTAGGAGATCCCCTGAGCCCCGTCCGATTTGCATTGTTTAATACGCTATATAGCTTGCATATAACATTAAATTTTCCAAAATTAAATTATAATTTTGAAATTCTATTCAACTAGAATGTATGTAAATCAAAAATAAATAAATAATAAATAAATAATTTAATAAATAAACAAATCAACAAAAAAAAAAAGAAAAAAAAACAAACATCACCGTACCTGGACTCGAACCTACATCTATTTACTACATACAGTGGTTCACAGCTTATTTCAACCAGCACTTTAAAAAAAGTTTGTTGGGCTATAAAATCTAAACTATTGGCAATATCCAAAAAATTTAAACGCGGGTTGTTAGGGTGATGTTTTAAATATTACAAAATCAATTCATTTATTTTTTAAATATTTTTTCATTATTTAATAATGTTTAAAAACTAAAAAATGAGACCAAGACAGTTCCACAGCTTATTTCAACCACTTATGAAATAACATTATTTAACATTATAAAAACTTAAAATAACAACAAATTAATACTTGGTGTGACCACCCTTTTGGCTAACTACCATTTTAAGCCTTTTTGGGATAGATTCCACCAACTTTTTGGTGACTTCTGGAGTAATTTTTTCCCATTCCTCAACCAATGCAGTTTTTGGGTCCGATTTGTTTGAAATTTTGTGTTTGCGAATGTTTGTTTCTAAAATCGACCACAAATTTTCGATTACATTTAAATCTGATGATTGGGCTGGTGGTTTCATAACGTGCGGACATTTCCAGATCAGCCAAGTATGAACAATTCTCGCAGTGTGTTTCGGGTCATTATCTTGGTAAAACCTGAAGTCCTCCTTTATGCCCAGTTTCTGAGCACTTTGGATTAAATTTGACTTCAAAACATCTAAATATTTAAGTTTATCCATCGTAGTTTCGATGAACTCCAAGTTTCCAACCCCGGCTGCTGACATACAGGCCCAAACCATAACGCTGCCTCCGTCATGCTTTACAGTAGCCCTTAAATTTTTTGCGTCAAGCTCTGTGTTAGGCCTACGCTACACATATGAGGGCCCATCCGACCCAAACAAATTAAATTTGGACTCATCTCAAAATAAAACTGTGTTCCAGAATCCAATGTCCTTGTTCAAGTGCTCCTGTGCAAATTTTAAGCGACACTTTTTGTTTTTGTCGCTTATAAAAGGCTTCTTGCGTGGTACTCTACCATTAAAGTCATGTTCCCGAAGCACACGGCGAATAATTTCTGGGTGGCATGACTTGCCCAACTCCTCCTTAACATCATTGGCTACTTGTCTAGCAGATAGCCTTGGGTTATCCCGGATTTTTCTTACAATATAGCGCTCGACCGTGGGATTAAAAATTTTGTTTGGAGCATTTCTACCTTTATCGTGGGTTCTATTTTCAAGAACAAAACGGTATATGATGCTTTGAACTGTAGAATCACTCAGTCCAACCATATCAGTAATTTTTCTACGGGAATGGCCATTTTTATAGTGTTTCAGAACAAGTTCCAGCTGTTCAATAGGTGTACGTGGTCCCATTTTGCTAAATTAAATTTTCTGCAAGTTCTGCTTTCAAAATTCAGCACAAACTTATTTCATCACATTGCGAAATCAATGTATAAAGCATAGAACAAGAATCTACCGTTGCATTGCAAAATAACGGGTCTTTCATCAGCTTCAAAGTTAGTGGTTGAAATAAGCTGTGGAACTGTCTTGGTCTCATTTTTTAGTTTTTAAACATTATTAAATAATGAAAAAATATTTAAAAAATAAATGAATTGATTTTGTAATATTTAAAACATCACACTAACAACCTGCGTTTAAATTTTTTGGATATTGCCAATAGTTTAGATTTTATAGCCCAACAAACTTTTTTTAAAGTGCTGGTTGAAATAAGCTGTGAACCACTGTATGTAATGTTACAGCACATCATCTCAACTAGCACAACCACCTCATGTTTATAAATTTAAATAAAAATTTAAAAATTTACGCTGTTGTCACTGAGTTTCGAACTCGGGACCTTTCGTTTATGCGCTCTGCGGCTACCCACTATGCTACACCATTGTTGAGTTGCTTGTTGGCAAAACGCAAACTAGTACTACAAGGTGACAAATACAAAACTAAGGAAGCTAAAGAAGCAGATCAATCGCAATTGTAATTCTTAGAATATGCTGAAATGCGCGCTTATGAACGTATGAGTATGTGTACATACAAAAACGGTGGTCTGTTTGAATGTATGCATGTAAAGGGCGATATATGACAAATACAAATACAATTCAAACACAGATTTGGTTTAAGAATATGCTAGAATTGAATTTATTTGTGCACATGCATAAGCAGACGCGCTTGCTCTTTTCAATGTGTTTATGTGAGAATATATGTAAATGTTTTTTGCTGCGCGTCGCAGTTTGCCACGTGCAGCTAAACGTTTTCTTTAATAAATCGGGACTGACTTAACGGAATTTGATGAAACTTTCAGCATATGATTTTATTGAATTTTTTACATTTTATAAAAATGCTAATTTATTCACATGGTTATATTTGCAACGGACTCCCCATGAGTGGTGAAGGTTAGGAGGGGAGGGGTTTTTTTTTTTTTTTTTTTTTTTTTATATATTCGATTTATTTGCTACTATTAAATTAATTCTTAATCTTACAATTTTTAATTATTAGCTTAAGTATAATAAGATGTGTGTGTGTGTGTGTGTGTGTGTGTGTGTGTGTGTGTGTGTGTCTGGGTGTGTGTGTGTGTGTGTGTGTGTGTGTGTGTGTGTGTGTGTGTGTGTGTGTGTGTGTGTGTGTGTGTGTGTGTGTGTGTGTGTGTGTGTGTGGGTGTGTGTGTGTGGGTGTGTGTGTGTGGGTGTGTGTGTGTGTGTGTGTGTGTGTGTGTGTGTGTGTGTGTGTGTGTGTGTGTGTGTGTGTGTGTGTGTGTGTGTGTGTGTGTGTGTGTGTGTGTGTGTGTGTGTGTGTGTGTGTGTGTGTGTGTGTGTGTGTGTGTGTGTGTGTGTGTGTTAATTAGTAAAAAGAGCCGGTATCAAAAAAAATTAAAAAAATAGAAATTGCATAAAATTCACATGAATCTATATTTGAGGGGTCTAGCTCTAAAGGTGTGGGAGATATAATTTTATAACCTGTTTTCGATAAGGTTTAAAATCGATAACAAAACAACAAAAATAGATATCTTTTTTGATAACAAACTTGACCTGCGCGTGCTATCCACGGACCCAACAACAAAAAATTCAAGTCTTTAGCTTGTCTAGATGCTTCAATCGACGCGTTGAAACATACGAACGGACGGACGGACAGACGGGCGGACAGACAGACGGACAGGGCTAAATCGACTCAGCTCGTCGCCCTGATCAAGAATATATATACTTTATGGGGTCTGACACGCCTCCTTCTGCCTGTTACATACATTTAACAAAACCATTATACCCTGATTTCCCATTTTCAATGGGCTCAGGGTATAAAAAGAATTTCATCCTTACACAGCCAAATATTGATATTTACATTAATTCAGAATCTTCCATCAGCAGCTGATTTTCTCTCAGTTGTATTGGTGAAACAAATTTTTTTAACAAACAAGCCTGGTGACAGCAACTACATTTGCAGCACGCCACAAACTGCACTTGGTAAAGATAAGAGAGAGGGAGAAAGCGAAAATGTTAACGGCCGAATCGCCAACCGGTTTAACATACATATAAAATGCATGTATCTACAATGTGCATATGCATAGTCACACACGCACACACAAACATGTGGATGTACGTGGATGTCTGCTCCACACAGATATGGGACAGTCTCTGAGAGTGAGACCGGCATATTGTTGTCGGCTATTCAAATTTAACTATCAGTGCGTCATCGACAGCTACTACTTGATTACTCAGTGTCCATAATCGGAGACACAAAACACCCGCCTGATATACATACGTATATACATCAGTGCATATGTATGAATGCATGTAGCTTTTTTTATACTCGTTTCCCAAAGGGAAAAAGAGTATATTGGTTTTGTGAAATGTCCGTCTTGCTGTCCGTCTGTCCGTATGAATGCAGAATTTTTCTACGCTATTGAAGCTAGAGACTTGAAATTTGGAACATATACTCGTGTATACCCTCGAATTATAAAGTGTCAAGATTTTCCCGATACGCCCACTAGGGGCGTGGCAAATCGGAAAATGCTTGCGCCCATAGTTAAGAAATCATATTAGTTGAAGGGCTAGAGTTGAAATTTGGAATGTATACTTGCGTTGACCACCCAAGCTCAAAAAGATATGGCGGATATATCCACGCCCATTGGGGGCGTGGCAAATCGGGAAAACTGTAACTTCTACAGTTTTAAAGCTAGAATGCTGAAATTTGGCACGTAACTTAACGCTACGATTCTATAAAGATTCATAAAAAAGATTTGATGTCTACGCCCACTGGGGGCGTGGCAAATCGGATCTAAATATATAGTGATTTTACAAGATCAGCTATATTTTGAGCACTATTGATGCTAGAGACTTGAAATTTGATATATATACTCGGATAAGCAACCCAAGATCAAAAAGATATGGCGGACATACCTACGCTTTCAGGGGGCGTGGCAAATCGCAAAAAGCGTATAGCTCCTACAGTTTTAGAGATAGACGGTTCAAAATTGGATGTTTGTGTTACTGGGGGCCTCCTCTATTGATTCCCCAAAAATAAATCTTACGCCCCTTTGGGGGCGTGGTATATCGAAAAAATACCCTGTAACTTTCACATTTTTTGAGTGTAAGCATTCAAACTTTACAATTACGTTATCCCCGACTCCTAGGAACTTGCCAAATATGATATGTCTACGCCTACTGGGGGCGTGGCAAATTGGCAACAAAATTTTTAACGCCCAGCTGCAAAATTCATATGCCTGTGCCACCTATATAAATAAGCTTAGTAAGAATTGCTAAGACGACAAACGGCATTTCTGAGAAATATATGTAATTCGATTTAATGTTGAAGTTCTGCAAATAATTTATCTGCTAAAATTATCATTTTTCGTATAGCCTAGGTCAGTTGTGTTATTTTCTTTTTGTGTGTGTGACCCTGACAAAAAATGTAAATTTCAAATACCGATATTTGTGTAATCGACTTAGTCCGAACAAAATTATTTACACACAAAAAAATTGACGATAGGTCCCATCAGGTATGTATGCATGTAGGCACGAACAGCTGCGCAACTATTTTCATGCCGTCGCCGCCGCGTCTCGAACGCGGACCCTTTTGCTTACACGCTTTTCATCTACCTGCTGCGCCACATAAGTTTTGCATTGCCTGTTGGCAAATCCGAAACTACTTCACTACAAGGGCGACTTTTGACAAATACAAAACTATAGAAGCTGCTGTTAATGCAAACACAATATAAACATAAATCAATCGCAATTGTGATTCTTAGAAAAAGCTGAAATGCGCGCATATGAACGTATGAGTATGTGTACATACAAAAACGGTGGTCGGTTGAATGTATGCGTTTAAAGGGCGATATTTGACAAATACAAAACTAAAGAAGCGACTGAAAATGCAAGCACAACTCAATAACAATTTTGGTTGAAGAATATGCTAGAATGAATGGCGCTGAATTTATTTGTGACCGTGCATAAACAAACGCGCTTGCACGTTTCAATGTATGTACGTATGTGTAAATGTAAATATATTTTGCTGTCGCTGCTTAACGCGTGCGTGTCATAATTGGCCAAACGTTTTGTTTAATAGATTGCGACTGACTTAACGGAACTTGATGAAACTTTCAGCATATGATTCTATTGAATTTTTTACATTTTATAAAAATGCTAATTCATTCACATAGTTATATTTGCAAAAATTGAGATTGCATAAAATTCACATGAATCTACATAAATGCAAAATTTGAGATAAATTATTAAATTTAAAATACCAGATGCCCATGTGGGAAACGAGTATGACGCTGTAGGTCTCGCCCTAAAGCAACGTTCTTACTTGTTTTTGTATGTTTGTGTGCATACTTGACCATGACACGATCATTTTGTCATCTCAACTTGTTATCGATATGCCGATTTCAGCAGACACTTACCTCTAAATAGTCCCTAATTAGTTTGTTGTTGAAAATCTCGACCAAGGAGCCTAGAAGTAAAAACGAAAATATAAACACAATTATAGAGCACTCACACACATATAACAATATCTATAAATTATTATTAAATATTGACTATCTTAAACGCTTTAGTAACTTTTGTTAGAATATTTATAATTATGCGCTTAACGCTATCATACATTTTAATATACAGCCGAAGCTTAAGCTTAGTAATCAGAATTGCAAAGATGATGTATTTTATTTTAGCTTCGGTTTTCTGGAATTTTTATTGAACACGATCCATATTGATTAGCTGAATAATTATGAGAATTTTTAGTATATATATATATATATATATATATATATATATATATGTATATATATATATATATATATATATATATATATATATATATATATATATATATATATATATATATATATATGTATGTATATATATAAATATATATGTATATATACTAAAAATTCTCATAATTATTTAAGCTAGTCAATATTACAGTCACCTCACAACGATAATATATATATATATATATATATATATATATATATATATATATATATATATATATATATATATATATATATATATATATATATATATATATATATATATATATATATATAAAAGAAAGTCGGGTATGTTACAACACTTATAACTCGAGATCGGCTGGACCAATTTTCATTGTTTTTGATTTCTTGGATTTGTCTCCGCCCCGAGTAGCAGAATATATCTTAACAAGTAAGAGTGCTCTAGTCGAGACTGCTCGCTAGGGGATACCCTGAGCCCAGTGAAGAGCGAAATATCAAATCATTCTACGCATCTTTTATGCATGCATATAAGCAACACATACACACACATATATATGCACGCAAGCATAAACGCGCGCTCTGTCAACTGCGCAGTTGACGCAGCGACTGCGCTTGGGCTGCAATGTGGGCATTACTATGGGAACTTAATTGTTTAATAACTTTTCTTAGCGATGGACTAAGTGCATCAAACTTTTACAACTCATTAATGGCATTCATATGTATGTATTTGCCAAAGTACAAGTCTCTAGTATTTGATTTGCGCTTTTTACAAATAGGGGGCTATTGGGAGCGAATGGGGCGTGGCATCCAAAATCTAAAGATTACGTAATCTCTGTATTTATTGCACGCAACTACACAGCAAATTTGAAATCTCTAGCCCAAACGATGTACCAACCACGCCTTAAAAACACTTTAAAATTATCGATAAATGCTCATAATATCGAAATGGAATGAGTTATCGGAAAAATTTTATAATTTTATAAACTTGTGCAGCGTATGGTATTATCGAGTATTCATGTAAAATTTCAAGTCTCTACGTTGCGTACTTAAAAATATCTCGGCGTTCACACGGACGGACGGACGGACGGACGGACGGACATACGGACAGGGCTATATCGACTCGTCTTGTCGCGCTGATCAAGAGTATATATACTTTATGGGGTGTGGCACGCCTCCTTCTGCCTGTTACATACATTTTCACAAAACCATTATACCCTGATTTCCCATTTTCAATGGGCTCAGGGTATAAAAATACAGAAAAATTGACGAATACTTGAAGAATGCGCTATTTTCCCTAAAAGTACTTTAATTTCGAAGCTGTCAAATTTTTTTTGTCAAAATCTGTAAGTAATGATTGACATATGTAGATGGCCGTGTTCCTGTTGACGAATCAAACGGTTTGATTTCATTTCCTCCAAATTTTTATACCCTGAGCCCATTGAGTATATATATTCTTGATCAGCGCGACAAGACGTGTCGATATAGCCCTATCCGGCTGTCCGTCCGTCTGTTCGTCCGTCCGTCCGTCCGTGTGAACGCTAAGATATTTGTAAGTACGCGACGTAGAGACTTGAATTTTTACATGAATACTCGATAATACCATACGCTGCACAAGTTTATAAAATGTTTCTGATAACTCATTCCATTTCGATTTTATGAGCATTTATCGATAATTTTAATGTGTTTTTAAGGCGTGGTTTGTACATCGTTTGAGCTAGAGACTTCAAATTTGCTATGGAGTTGCGTGTAGTGAATACGGAAATGACGTTATCTTTAGATTTTTGATGCCACGCCCCATTCGCCCACAATAGCCCCCTATTTGTAAAAAGCGCAAATCAAATACTAGAGACTTGTGCTTTGGCACATACACACATATGAATGTAATTAAGTTGTAAAAGTTTGATGCACGTAGTCCATCGCTAAGAAAAGTTATTAAACAATTAAATTCCCATAGTAATGCCCACATTGCAGCCCAAGCGCAGTCGCTGCGTCAACTGCGCAGTTGACAGAGCGCGCGCTTATTCGTGCGTGCATAAAACAAACGTTGAATGACTTGATATTTGGCTCTTCACAGGGCTCATCGATGGTATATCGAGTAACGCCACTATCGATGGTTTCCCAGCTCTACTGGGAAGCATAATGGACGCCGGGCCATAGGAAAAGCTTGAGCGGGTGGCGGGTGGCGGACGGCTTATCGAAAATACAATTATCGGCTTAACATAAACAAACATACATATGCACACACTCAGACCGGATGTATGAAGGAATGTTTCCGTTCTTAATTATACCCTGAGCCCATTGAAAATGGGAAATCAGGGTATAATGGTTTTGTTAAATGTATGTAACAGGCAGAAGGAGGCATGTCAGACCCCAAAAAGTATATATATTCTTGATCAGGGCGACGAGCTGAGTCGATTTAGCCCTGTCCGTCTGTCTGTCCGTCCGTCCGTCTGTCCGTCTGTCCGTATGTTTGAACGCGTCGATCTCAGAACGTAGTTGACCTAGAGACTTGAATTTTTTGTTGTTGGGTCCGTGGATAGCATGCGCAGGTCAAGTTTGTTACCAAAAAAAGATATCTATTTTTGTTGTATTGTTATCGATTTTAAACCTTATCGAAAACAGGTTATAAAATTATATCTCCCACACCTTTAGATCTAGACTCCTCAAATTTTGCATATAGATTAATGTGAATTTTATGCAATTTCAATTTTTTTATTTTTTGGATACCGGCTCTTTTTACTAATTACCCCCCCCCCCCCCTGCCATCAAACACCCATTGAGAGTCTGTTCCAAATATAACCATGTGAATAAATTACCATTTTTATAAAATGTAAAAAAAAAAAAAAAGTTTCATCAAAATCCGTTAAGTCAGTCCCGATTTATTAAACAAAACGTTTGGCCAATAATCACACGCACGTGACAAGCAGCGACGCGCACCAAAAAACATTTACACATACACATACATTGAAACGTGCAAGCGCGTCTACTATGCATGTGCAGAAATACATTCAAGGCCATTCGTTCTAGCATATTCTTCAACCAAATTCTGTTTGCATTTTCAGCCGCTTCTGTAGTTTTGTATTTTTAATTTTTTTTTTTTACTTTTTTTTTTTAAATCTATAAACATGAGGTGGTCGTGCTAGTTGAGATGACGCGCTTTAACGTTACACATGTAGTAAATAGATGCAGGTTCGAGCCCAGGTGCGGTGATGTTTGCTTTCTTTTCATTTTTTTGTTTATTTATTTAATTATTAATTTATTTTTGATTTACATACATTCTAGTTGAATAAAATTTCAAAATTATAATTTAATTTTGCAAAATTTAATGTTATATGCAAGCTACATAGCGTATTAAACAATGCAAATGGGACGGGGCTCAGGGTATCTCCTAGTCGGGCACCTCCGACTAGAGTTTTCTTACTTGTTTTTTCATGACATTTGTTCGACGTAAAAAAAAGTATTACATTTAAAGCAACAATAACAATATTATGTCAGTGTTGAAAAATCACCACCGACATCACGATTGAATGATAGTAGCTTATGCAAAACGACCTGTTCAGTTAACCGTGTGACGTTATTCTTTCGAAAATGTTACACGTTATATGAAAATTAAGCAATTTTGACACTGTTATCTATCTTACAGCCGGTAGCCAAAATTGCTAAAATTCGGAACCAGAATCCAAAATATGCAGATAGTCAAATTTATATAAAAATTCACATGAATCTATATGCAAAATTTGGAGGCTCTAGCAATAAAGCTGTACGTTCCGATAGGTTTAAAACCGATAATAATATTACAATAACAAGTTAGAGTGCTCTAGTCGAGACATTTCGACTAGGAGATACTCTGAACCCTGTCAACAACCAAATATCACTTAATTCTACGCTTTTAATCTCCTAGTCACAGCAAATTTGAAGTCTCTAGCTCAAACGATGTACAAACCACGCCTTAAAAACGCATTAAAATTATCGATAAATGATCATAAAATCGAAATGAAATGAGTTATCGAAATGGAATGATAAACTTGTGCAGCGTATGGTATTAACGAGCGTTCATGTACACTTTCAAATCTCTACGTTGCGTACTTTAAATATCTCTTCACATGGACGGACGGACTATATGGGGGTGCGGCACGCCTCCTTCTGCCTGTTACATACATTTTCACAAAACCATTATACCCTGATATCCCATTTTCAATGGGTTCAGAGTACAAAAAAGACAGAGACGTTCGTTTCGGTCTTCGGTTAACCGTCTCGCGTTGAACGATTCGCGTTTCGTTCTTTGCACGAGCAACGTTAGCACAAAATTTAAAAGTCTATGCAAACGGTCTTCATATAAATTTCCCTTGAAGGGAAAAAGAAAGGATCTATATTTATTTTTTTGATTATATGTAAATTTGTGTTACGTATTATACATTTAGCTTTATTACCAATACAGAGTTAATATTTTCAACTTAAATTAATTATTCTTTCACATAAAGTGAAATGTAAGGAGGAAAATGTTTCACATTATTAAACAAGTAAGAGTGCTCTAGTCGAGACTGCTCGCTGTGAGATACCAATAATTCTGCGATTCTTTTATGCATACATACAAGCAGCACATACATATGTATGTACATACACACATATACACGCAGGCATAAGCATGCACTCTGCTAACTGCGAGGTGGACGCTTGTGCTCCAATTTGTGCATTACTGTGGGAACTTAATTGTTGAATACGTTTTCTTGGAGATGGACTATCTTCATAAATTTTCAGATATTATTAATAACATTCATATGTGTGTATTTGCCAAAGCACAAGTCTCTAGAATCAGCAATGCGTTTTTTTGCACGATGTACAAACCACGAATGAAAACGGGATGAGTTAACGAAAATAAATAAAATAAAAATAAACTCGTTCAGCGTCTTGTCGTGCTGATCATGTACATATGTATTTACTTTATGGGGTCTAGCACGCTTCCTTCTGCCTATTACATACATTTTCACAAAACCAATATACCCTGATTTCCCATTTTCAATGGGTTAAGGGTATAAAAACCTAAAGAAAACAGTTTCTGTCTGAGTTCGAACTCGTTGAAGAACCGCTACAATTGGTTGCTCGCTGAGTTTTTTCTCAGTGTCAGTAAAAAACACTTATTTACAGAGCATGACAAACGGTCACCCATTATTTGCGAGCTATGATATAAACACATACACAACAAAGAAAATAGCAACAATGGAGGCAGAAACAGCAGAGGGAGAGGGGAGGGAGAGATACAAAGACAAGCTTAACAGAAAGTAAAAGTCAAAATCAATAATTTGTATTTTCCGCTTGTTTCATATGTACATATGTATGCAAGAATGTACATACACACAGTGAATTAGCTGCCTTCCATTCGCATATTTGTATTATAGGTTAAGATTACGTCGATACGCACTAAACAGCTAGCTGTCGACGCACGCGTACACTGCGCTTATCTGCCGCCGTCGATTGCAAATATCTTTTAACATTGACACTCGCATCATACTTCGCTGTCGCTGCTTGCCTAAATCTCTCCCAACTCGTACGCTCTCTTTCTTTATTTCTCTCACACACGCTGACGTCCACACATATGTACATATGTATAATGTTTGTTTTCTTCACACAGTAACAAAAATACAAATGTGCGTATGTGTTCATTCATGCATACACACATACATACATATGTACATCCAGATATTTTTGCGTTCGTAAGTATGACAGCACTGACAATTATAATTGTGCGCCCTGCACCAGTTTAATTACGCTTAAACTGAGCTATACATATACCTATGTACACGGATATGTAAATATATATGTGTGACTATAGTCAAACGTATTGGTCCTCAGCGAATCAAAGTAAGATAATTTAGAAGGTTGTACATTGTCCGATTAACGATGTTTCACGCTGACGCCCAACTTAGCGCACCTCAAAAAACCGATAAGCATTGTAATCGGTTTATCGGTCAATCAATTGTAACGTTATGCAGAGCGCAAGCTAGTGATGACGAATGCGGCATAAGTAACGGAAGAAATGACGGTGCAATGCAGTTCATACCGCCTCAAGCACATGCACGTACACACATACATACATATATTTCATAAGCTTAAAAGTCAGAAATTGATTATATCTACAAATAAACAAGCTTTGGAAAACAAAATATGTAAATTATGCTATGTATATGTTTGTACACATATATGCATTACAAAAAAACAATTACGAACTATTTGTAAGTTATAATTCTCGCAATACATCGCTCTCGCTCTTGCTGTCTTACTGGCACAATAAGTTTCTCTTTGATCGTTTACCAAAAAAACATTTGTATAAAATATGAGGACAAATTCTAGTTTGTTAACAGATGTAATAACGACACAGGCAAATAATCTTAAAAATCAATTGAATTTACGGGCAAAAGCGCAAACATGAGGACCGCTATCGTCTCAGTTGTGTGTATATTTGCGTTCTTACTCTCATTGGCAGGAACATAAGTGAGCGCCTCTGTCAAGCACAACAGGGCCATCGATCGATGTGCTCCCTCTCACGAGTATGTATGTATGTATGTGTGTATGTATGTATGTGTACAAGTATAATTCTGACATCGCATTACATGCACTAGTTAGAATATATATATATATATATATATATATATATATATATATATATATATATATATAATTTATAGAGCGGAAGTTACATTTACGTGTTCGGACATACTAACAAAATAAATATACATTTCTATGTAGATAAGAGCTGGGCACAATTGAAGGGAGTAACGCAGATTGATCTTCAGGTGCAACGATGACAGGTGGTCATATTAGAAACAAATTCGCAGAGCAAGAGAATCTGACGACAATGGGCATTGGGATTTGTGAAATACTGTGTGTGCGTGTGGCTTTCGAATTTCGTCTTCTACTATGTACCCGCATACATTCGAGCATATGTATATGTACATATACATACATATATATGACCTCGTTTGACAAAGTATGAATAGCAAAACAAAGAACAGACAGGCCGAAAAAGAAGTCGCAGCCGCACCTAAAAACTATTACATGAAAATCGACATATGTATGTACATATGTGAATATATGTGCAGACGCATTTGGATCTATACATACTTGCATAACATGCATATGTGCATGAATAACGGAAGCCAACTCTCATTTACAAATGTATATACAAAAACGCGTTTGCGCGAAAATTGAGCGTTGATATACATACATACACAAATGCACGTGTATATGTTGCATGTACGTGTCAGCTGCAATTTTCACATTGAAAGAGATACATATGTAAGTAGTATACGTTTTTGCAATATACGGTACCTAGCAGAATTGCATTAAATGAATATAAACAAATTTTAAACAGAACATGATCGAATGCTGCAGTCGACTTTTTTTTTTGTTATGAACAACATAGGACCCAATAAAAAAAAAAATAATAAAAAAAAATGAGAGGAAGCAATAAAATAGCAAATTGCGGCGAAAATTTCTTAGCTTGCGTAGTGTTTTCTGGTATCGCTTCAATCTGTGGGGCTACAAAACTACAAAAGAGAACTGCGGCGAATTCACTCTGAGTGTTGACGACGACAGCGGTAGCGGTGGTTGACGGCCACAAACTGAAGTTCGTTGAAATTTCGAATGTATGAAAACGTTCAGTCTACCGCCAGCGCGGGCCCGAGCGTTTAGCTCGAAAACGCGGCAGAGGGCCCATCGAAAATTAGCTGGGTCAAGAAGGTGACTGTGATGGCAGAGCAAGAGCATAGCCGCACGAGTGTCTCTGTTTGCCTCTATCTCTGTAGAGACATACGCGCATATATATACACTGTACCACTTAAGTCACCGTACTCCCTGTTCGTTTTCACAAAACACGCTGTAACTTCGTCAATTTTATATATAAAAAAAAAGTTTCGATGGCGGTTGATAAAGTGATCTATTAACTACACAATAGCATTTTAATAATAGTGACATTTTATTTTAGTCTAATATTATAACTAAAAAACTAAAAATATTCACATTTTTGACTCCACAAAAGTCACCGTACTCTTGCTTGCTCTGCGCTGTCTGGCGCCAATGTTCTTTTTAGACCTAACGGGGATTTTCAAAACATGTGTGCAATGTCTTCAAAATTAATACTACTTTGTGTGAACTCTTCGTGTTGGACAAAATTTGCAAATTTCGTCGTAAAATTGACCAGTAAAGGGATAACTGTAGAAGAAGGTGGGCGGCTCTTGCAGCTCCACACAAAGGAGCAAAAGTCGTATGCAGAGATGGCTAAACTAATGTCTAGAGCCAAGCCAACCATCCAAACAGTAATTGGTCGTTTTAAATACGAGGGACGTATCGAAAATAATACCAGATCTGGCCAACCACCTTCACTTTCCACTCGCGACAAGCGCCAAATAAGGCATTTGGTGGACAAGGTTCCATTTTCTTTTGAGGATGTCAATGTAGGTATGTTGGTTCATCACTCCGTCAATAAACTCCAAGCTTCCAACGCCTGATGCAGCTATACAACCCCAAACCATAAGACCACCGCCACCGTGCTTTATGGTCTTTTTTGTATTTTTTGGATTAAGAGCATCTCCAGGTCTTCTCCACACGCGTAGGCGCCCGTCCGAGCCAAAAATGTTGAACTTTGACTCATCTGACTCGCCAAAAGTCAACCGGTTTTTCCACATACGCCTTAGCAAACTCCATACGCTTTTTCCTATTTGTTAAATTTACATATGGTTTTTTGCGAGGAGTATAAGACCTAAAGTTGTATGATTTTATGGCTTTACGAACGGTTTCCGGGTGTATATCCTTTTGAGAAATGTTACTCATCTCTGATGCAATGTTTACTGCGCTGGAAAATGGATCCTTGTCCACCAAATGCCTTATTTGGCGCTTGTCGCGAATGGAAAGTGAAGGTGGTTGGCCAAATCTGGTATTATTTTCGATACGTCCCTCGTATTTAAAACGACCAATTACTGTTTGGATGGTTGGCTTGGCTCTAGACATTAGTTTAGCTATCTCTGCATACGACTTTTGCTCCTTTGTGTGGAGCTGCAAGAGCCGCCCACCTTCTTCTACAGTTATCCCTTTACTGATCAATTTTATGACGAAATTTGCAAATTTTGTCCAACACGAAGAGCTTACACAAAGTAGTAATAATTTTGAAGACATTGCACACATGTTTTGAAAATCCCCGTTAGGTCTAAAAAGAACATTGGCGCCAGACAGCGCAGAGCAAGCAAGAGTACGGTGACTTTTGTGGAGTCAAAAATGTGAATATTTTTAGTTTTTTAGTTATAATATTAGACTAAAATAAAATGTCACTATTATTAAAATGCTATTGTGTAGTTAATAGATCACTTTATCAACCGCCATCAAAACTTTTTTTTTATATATAAAATTGACGAAGTTACAGCGTGTTTTGTGAAAACGAACAGGGGGTACGGTGACTTAAGTGGTACAGTGTATATGTGCGCGCGCGAGACAATGTTCTGCTGTATAAAGCGTTTGGCTATTTTCCCCCTCCCAATATAAAATACGAAATTATTTGAGGAATGCGAATGCGGCGATGGCAACAGCGAGACACACGCATACGTATACAGATACAAATACTAAATTCACCATAGCTGGGGCTCGTATAAAAATAGCCAACGTGCTCTTGGGCGCACGACAAAGAGGTGAGCACGCAGGCGAATTGTCGGTCTGACGTCATCTAGCGAACGCGCAATATATGTGCCGTTCCAACTGCAGTAGGTTGAATGCCCTTCACAGAACCTAAAGAAAAAATACCAAGTCCCTCTCCAACCCAATAAACAGAAATCCACAAGTACATGCAGTCTCGATGCGAATCTGCTGTGTCCCAACTGTGGCCAACTGCTCATCACTCTCTCATTCTCTCGGTCCTCTCAATCATTTGTGTCCTCAAGGGTAATAAATTCGTCGCCAACTTTAGGACTGACGGATAGGAAATGACATATCATGCACCCAAACACACGCGTACACGAGTTCGTGAATCTGTGTTCAGAGCGAAGACAAACTGGGCGGCACACGTATGGCAACACTGGCAATGAGAGGTCTCGTTTATATATGTGATTGAACGAAAGTGAGCGCAGTGCACGAGCTACAAGGCGACAAAAGAGCGTAAAAAGAAGCTCTCACATTTCAAAATGAGACGCATAATGGCGCTTTTCGATTTTTATGCATTTTACTAAATGTTTTTGCGGACTGAGCCAAATTTGTTACATTTTTTTTTGCAGCACAATGGCGTGGCCAGACAAATCTAGCCGAAACCTCTTATGTAGATCTACACATATGGTGATTGTCAGCCACAAACTAGGTATGAAATCATGAGCCTATGACGGCCACTATATGCTAGCGAGAGGAAGTGGATAGAGAGAAAGAGCTAAGAAAAAGTTTAATTGTTTTTTTTTTCGCTTGTTGGAAGGCAATGAAAATTACGTTTATTTAACTTGAGTTTATCATTTTTTTTCTGTTTGATAGTTTTTTTTTCTTTTTCTTTTTTAAATAATAGAAATGATTTTTTAATACTACAATATTTGTTTTTCGTATCGTAATTGTATATAAGTTTTTAATATTTCTCTTATGGTTATTTTCTTTGTCAAGGCTTTGTGGATATTGTGGATGCCGTTGTTGGTGCTGCTGACTTTCGAGTTGCTAAACTTACAATCTAATTTACAAGTTTGTTAGCCTACAGAGGAGTTACAACTAAGCGAAAACTAAAACGAAAATCAAAACAGAGAAATAATACAAATTGAACAACAAAAAATCACCTTTTATTTCGAGTAGGTGGCGTCGTATGTAATGTGCTTGATTTGCTGCTCTGATTTAAGCGGCGCTCTCGAAAGCTCACGTCCAATGGCTAATGCTGCCCCGCGAACAGCTTTGAAGCTGAAGTCTTGCCTTCTCGCTTACTCTGTTGCAAATGCTGGACTGACAATGTCGACCACAATAGCAAGCAAAGAATGTCGTTTAAGAATTTTCCGTTACTTTTGCTTTTGTTTTGTACACTTTTCTTTTCGTTTATAAATATGTGTGTGTTTGGAGACATCGATTCTTACACACATTTAATTCTTAACTGAAAATAACCTGTGACTAACGCTGTACGTAAATGGTTTTTATATTTGTATGTATCCACAATTGTCTGCATGTATGTATATTTATTTAAAAAAAAAAATCTTGCTAAACTGATATAAAGAATAGAATATGCATTAAAATTTCTGTGGCAATAGTCTATTAACAGTAGTGTGCTACTTAAAATATTTTGTCTACTGTCAAAACAAGCAATCCGTTCGCTGAATATAAACGCCAACCACAAAGCAGCAGCTACAACGGCGACTCGCTGAGAACACAATGGCAAATGAAAATCAGTGTGTGAGCTTACGGCGACGCGAACAAACGAAATACGCGCACAGTAAGCGGCGTGAAGCGCGGCGAAGGCGAAAATGACGCGACACAGCGTACACTCACATACACACATACACAGGCATGCATACATTCGCACATAGGTGGACAAGGGCAACATTTGTGCACATAAGGCGCATGCTTTTCTCATACTCTCTAGGCCTCTCTCTGTCTCTCGCAGCACTACACTCGCACACATATTTAGGTTTCGTTGTATTTTACTTTCGGTCGCATCGAGTTGTTGCCCGCTGCGCAGCGACTTTTGTAGTTGGCGCTCTTGTTCAGCAGCAACGCAATAAAAGTTCAAAAACAGTTGAAGTATACCGCGACGCGAGTAAAAATCTTTCTTCACCGTCGTCGTGTCGTCTTCCGCGAATTTCAATTTCTTTTTCAATTGAACAAAAGAAACGCTAACGCTTTTTCTCTTTCGTAGATATAAATATTTATTCATATTTGTGTTAATTGTAAAAGCAAAAATAGTGAATTTTGGACGTAAATATTTAAATGTTTATAAATCGCACCCATATATTTTAATGTATATACATACATACACGCATATATATATATATATATATATATATATATATATATATATATATATATATATATATATATATATATATATATGCAATGTACACAAATAAATGTGTGTGCCGATTCAAAATGGGATTTTCTTGTTTTTAATGCATTGCGTTTAATAAATTTAACAACAAAACAAGCATTTCGTTGTTTGTGTAGCTGCTGTAGTGTATGCTTGCTAGTCTGCCATTAGGAAAAAAACTGCCTGAAATTTTTATAAATTGTTTCTTTTAACATTGTTACGTTAAACTAATTGTTTATTTATTAATAATTATTACGGCGTTAATTTATTTTATTATCGTGGCTTTGTTGTTTGAAATACTTATTAACTTAAACCAGAAGCAAAAAAATTACCAAAAATAAATTCTGAGAGCACTGTATGAGCACACACGTACGTCTTCACAGTCGCTCGGCTCTCTAACAACTGACACTACTCAAAGCGCCAGTGTGCCCCAACGTAGCGCACGATGTTAATGGTTCAAGCGGTCACACTGTAAGTAGTTCGATGTGACCAAATAAATACCTTGCGCGCAAAAATCGAATTAAATATATATTATAAACATGTTCAAACTCTACTACTAATATTATGTAATTTTAATATTATCAGCAAGAAGCAAAAATCAGAAATCGAATTGAAATTGCTGGTTCCGAAGCTTAATAAAAACACTTTTTCAAATTTGGCAGTAGTTAATCTGGAAATTTCATAAACGAATATTTTATATATATATAAATGCCAAAGATGCTGCCAAAATAACAGACACAAATTTTACAGAGTAAGCTCACGTGTCTGAAATTATATACATAATACACAATTTAAGGTTCTTAGTTTTATGCGAAACAATATGTAAACACAATCATGTAGTGCAGCATTTATGTATGTATATAAACTTCATTAATTTCAACAGCTAAATGTGTTTTTATTACCCCTTTGGTAGTGTTCTTTTGCAACACTTGTTCACACATGCAGTAACATAATTTAGTTATATCGCCAGAGTGCCCGCGTGATAAATGCAAAAGTACAAACTGCCGGAGAGTAAGTAGTTTGGCAATAACATCGATATTATTGGTTAAAATTTATATTTGCATATTCATCGAACTGATGCTCTTCATTGAATGCGAACAAAGCGTTGCCGCAAATCATTTATAAATTTAATTTTCTGAACGATTTTAATTAATTATCGATTTATTCCTGTAAACGACGTAGTCATTACTTATATTGATTAAGATGTTTTTATTTCATTCATTAAACATGTTAATATATGTTTCAAGATCAACGATACAAGCGTATAAATCGATGCTTTAAATATGTTGCCGATAATTATCGACAGCAGTAGCACAAATATGCTTTAGATAAACTGATATTATTAAAATACTGGATTTACAAAAAATCCAAAGATAAAAAAAAAATAAAAAACAAACAAAATAAATACCAGGCCAAAATTATTGATAAATCGATAACATTTCAACATCCCTTTTCAATTTGTATCACAATTACATAGTAGTATTAATGAGCATTTATTGCTACTGCTTCTAAATGACTGCTCAACTGGGATTAACGTTGCTGCTATTGCTTTCGCCGCTAGCTCTGGCTCAGATCCACCAATTCCAATATCAAGCCGATGAACAATTTCATGAGGAACTGGTGGTACGACCCCTTGCCGGCGACCATGTAAACACATATTTTCAATTCACCACTCGCTGGCACTACGACTCCCATAAAAACCGTAAGTAACAAAGCCCATTGCCACGCCCGCAGTTCACACATACACACAATCACAAAAAATGAACAACTGTCGCCTGTTAGTTTACCACACACAGCTGATGCCGCGCGTCATTGCCGAAATACTGCAGACTTACGATGTAAAGGAGCTGCACATTGGGCTCACGCAGGGACTGTGGCGCTACGAGACCTGGGGATATCCCATTGTAGATGCAACTGGCGGCGCAGAGCTGTGGGCCTGGTTTAGTTCACCGAATCTGACGGACGATGGCGTGAGCAAGCAATGGATGCGTTTGGCAAACGTCTTCTCTGGCATACTCTGCGCATCGCTCAATTTCGTCGATAACACGGATAGCATTGCACCCAAGCACATATTTCCTCCGCAGTTCATGGAGTCGGCCAATAATAATCAACAATTTGTACGCTATGCCACGCTGCCCCGAGAAATTGTCTGCACTGAGAATCTGACGCCCTGGAAAAAGCTATTGCCCTGCGGCAGTGCATCGGGCCTGGCGACTTTACTCAACTCCGGCTATGTGCACAACACCAAATATCATTCCCTGGGCGTTAAGGTACGTACGCTATGCGACAGCGACGAACCAAACAACTGCATTGTGGAGCTCACTCAAACGGCCAATCTGGTGTACGACTTAAAGTTGCTGGAGCAAAGCAACACAGACTTCTCGTTGCGGCGTCTCTTCGGCATGGGCTTAAATGGCTATTGCGAGCTGGCCAGCAGCAGTAAGATCTACGTGCAGCGTAACGAGCAGGGCGAACGTTTCCAGCTGACTCCGCCGCCACAGCAGGAACTGATCAGTGAAGTCGGTGACTACAGCGTTGTCTATGGCGTCTACGACATACAGCAGCAGTTCGAAGGACCTGGTGCGCGTCTCTTTAACATCGCCTGGGTGGGACTCAAGGGTAGCAGCAAGAGGGAGCACACATCAGCACCTCCGCTCTACGCGCACCGCTATCTGCTCGGCAATGGCCAGGAGCACGGACGAATTGCCACCGAAGTGACCAACACACATTATGAGCCGCTGCCCGTAGTGCTCATGGAGCTGGTGCCCTGGTACGTGCACGCCTATCTACACACGTTGCGCATATGCAGCAAGCCGCAGCATCTGCACGAGTACACCGCCAACGCACTGAAGTTCAGTGTGCTGCACTACGCGCCGGGCAAGCAGCGCGAGTTGCCCACCCACTTGGAGATTGGCTTTATGCTGCCCGCCAGGAGCAGCGCTCTGATTACCATTGAAGTGGACTACCTGCTGCTGAAATGGCTCGAGTATCCGCCGGATGCAAACCACGGACATTATATCGGATCCGCCGTCATTAGCACACAGCTGCCCATAGGACGCAACTACACAGCTTTGCCGCTTGAGGGACATTTGTTCAAGGACTCGTTCAATGCCTCGCGAGCCACATATACGCTGACACTGCGTACCGAGGCGCTCATCGTATCCCTGCCCACGCCCGACTTCAGCATGCCCTACAATGTCATCTGCTTGGCATGCACCGTGGTGGCTCTTGCCTTTGGTCCCATACACAGTGTCGCCACCAAGCTGATCATCGTGGAGCGCCAGGCGACCATTCCGCGCAATCTATTGCGCAAAATCGTTCACAAGCTGACCACTCGATTTAGCCGGCGATCCGTCAATGCTGTTGTCAATCAGCAACAAATCACTAAAGATGTAAAGGAAAAGGCGCAGACTGAGAAGGCGAAGGAGAAAGAGACGGAGAAGGAGCAACTAGATCAGACCGAAAGTAAGGAATGTGATAAGCAGGCAAACATGTGATAAACCAAGAGGAGGAAGAGTGAGAGATGAACACCCAACGATCAAGAGAGACAGAAATAGTGGACAAAAGATACTCGTAAACTGTAGCTATTCAATCTGAAGCAGTTATAGCAAATGTATTCCAAAGTACGCAGTCATCTTGACAGACGTATGTGTTTCCATATTTATTTATTATTTATTCGTTTCCCATCGTAATAAAAAGCCAAATTAGACAGCTCGTTGCTTTTATTGAATGCATTTTGTTTTGTTCTTTATTTATATGTAAGCATCTTTAAATAATAAGTGTTTTTGTTTTCAGTTAGCTCTTTAGCCTTTGAAGTTTCTTAAATACAATTTCAAATGGTGTAAATGCTATCGATGGCGATATATATAATGTATATCGTTTATTGTTTAGCCCATTTCGGCTTACCATTACAACTAGAGTAAAGTGCGCCCGCCGCAAAGCGTTTGAGCAGGAACGCAGCGGCAGCAGCAGCGGCAACAACAGCAGCAGCAGCCGTCCTCACTCATACACACATAAAGCTTGGCTGCGTTGTCCGTTTAGAATTTGTTGTTTGTTTATTGTTGTCGTTAATGGTATATTTGATCATTAAATACTACTTAAATCATGGTTATTCTCATACTTGTGCCATCTGTTGAATGTAAATTGTTTTATATTGTAAAAATGTACTTAGTTGCGTGTTGCGCACTACATTTTACAATCGGATAAAGAAGAAACATTAAACCACTCACACTAACACGCATACACACACAAGGTATAGATAGTATTTAAAAGTAAAAAAAAAAAAATATAATATATATTGGAGCAAACACACATTTAAAACAAAAAAGGTAATTAGATCGTATATATGAAGGTGTAGTTGACAATTGTATAAATCAAATATATAAATGTATGCTGCGTATGTTAGAGTTATATGCCTAATGGACGCGTCTCTACGCTTGGCTCAATTTCAATTGCTACAAATACAACGTAATGTAATCCTATATATGTTTAGAAGTATTTTCTTTATGCTTTCCAATTCCTGCAAGCAGACACGCACGCACGCATCTATCGCAAAAGCAGGATACAAGTATCGTCTGATGAAATAAAAACCGAATTCTCGATCATAAGGGGTCCAGAGGGAGACAGAAAGAGAAAGAGACAGTCACAGTGAGAGGGAGAGTGGCACCATAGCGATAGAGCGAGAAGGAACATTGCGTCGCGCGTATTTCTGGCCTTCCATCCTTTGTTATTTATCTTGCTGCTAATTGAAACTTGTCGTTGCCATTGAGTGTGCTCATTGCGGTGTTTGACTGCCATAGTAACCGTAGGCGCCCGCCGGCGGTGGACCCTGTGGTGTGCCTGGCGGTGGCATCTGCGCACCAGCTGGCGCTGGCCTGTATCCCTGATAGCCCTGTGACGGCGGATACTGCGCGTAGCTACCTGCCTGCGGCGGCTGATGGTAACCATGGCCTGGATAAGCGCTGCCAGGTGGTGGCGGCCCATAGCCCTGTGGTGGCGGTGGCGGTGCTCCATATGGCTGCGAGCCAGGCGCTGGCTGGTATTGATTTGGTGCCATTGGTGGCGTTGCCCCATTCGGTTGTGGCGGCGCACTCGAGTTCGGTGGGCCGCCTTGCTGTGGCGGTGGACCACCCTGTGTTTGCTGTTGTTGCTGCTGCTGCTGTTGTTGCTGCTGCTGTTGTTGCTGCTGCTGTTGTTGCTGTTGCGGTGCTCCGTAGCCAGTCACGCTGGTGGGTGGCGTCGAGTAGGTTGCCTGCTGCTGCGTGGGCAGTGGCGAAACACCAGAGACAACCGCGCTAAGCTGCTGGCCAGGCTGTCCCTGCTGTTGCTGCTGCAGTGGCTGAAACGGATAGATTAGTTCCTCCTAGTTTTGTCTCGTAATCTAAACATACCTGCTGTTGTTGCGGAGCATACTGTGGTTGCTGCTGTGCAGCGCCCGCCCCAGGAGCTTGCTGATTGGGCGGCACG
The DNA here is from genome assembly GCA_035045145.1 of Drosophila meridionalis. Taxonomy (NCBI): domain Eukaryota; kingdom Metazoa; phylum Arthropoda; class Insecta; order Diptera; family Drosophilidae; genus Drosophila; species Drosophila meridionalis. The sequence goes on along the minus strand of JAWNPG010000027.1, from coordinate 2,211,892 downwards.
CCGGCTACTGAGCTGGGCGGCGGCGGCGTAGACCGCGGCGTATTGGAGCCATTGGGATTGCCCGCTTGATGCTGTTGCTGCTGATTGGGCGCCGATTGTTGTTGCTGTGGCGGCGGAGTCGTTTGGCTGGGCGCTGTGCTATAGCTAGCTGGCGGCGGTGGCGGTCCAGCATTCGCACCCGTAACGCTGACCTGCTGGGCATTTGGTGGACCGGGCGCCGACTGACCGGGATAGCTGCCGGGTGGCGCGCCTGTAGTCTGTTGGTATGACTGATACGGAGACTGCGCTTGGCTAGTGGCTGGCGGTCCATAGTTGCCAGGCGGAGCACCGGGCGTGCCCGCCTGCCCGTACTGATTGGGCGGATAGCCCGCGTAGCCCATAGGTGGCGGTCCGGGCGCCACAGAGTTCGCGTTCTGCGGTGGTGGTGGCCCATACTGATTGGGCAGCACACTTTGCGGTGGGCCAGGCGGCCCAGACGGTCCCGCCTGCCCGCCAGCCGTGGGCGGAGGTCCGTACATCTGCGCTGGTGGCGGCGGAGGTTGCTGCCCCGGCGTCACCTGCTGGCCTGGTGATGGAGGCGGATAAGCACTTGGCGGTGGTGCTTGCTGTTGCTGACCCCCAGCCGTGACACCGCCGGCGTTCGGATTCGGTTGATAGGCGTGCACCACGCCTTGTGCACCGCCTGTCGCTGATGTTGGCGGTATGCCTGCATGATGATACGCTGCCTGAGCATTTGGAGGCGGAGGCGGTGGCCCATAGCCCTGACCGGGCGGTCCATACGGATACGCGTTTTGTGGTTGGTACTGCGGCTGCGACTGCGGCGGATAGCCCGGATAGTGGGCATGCTGTTGTTGCTGCTGTTGCTGCTGATAGCTGACTCGATATTGGGCCTGCGGTGGCGGCACCAAGCCCGGACCCTGCTGCGGCTGCTGCTGTTGGTTGGGTGGCTGCTGCGGCGGCGGGCCCTGATTCTGGCCAGGCGGCAGCGGTCCATTGTTGGGCCTCTGCTGTTGCTGGTCTGTAAAACAAAGGTGCAAGCAGAAATAGTTGAAGAAATATATTTGAAAAGCAATTGAGTGGCCTAGCCCAGTTAATTCTGATCTGGTTCCCAGTGTGACCCACCTCAATCAGACAGACTTTTAATAATAGCATTTGGTAGGAGAAAATGCATGTGGATATCGTAAGCTGAAAGAAATCCTATGTTAGATTTAAGCTATTTCGATTGCAATTTTAAAGACTCATGAATTATCCTAAATCGGAATTATACTTCTAAATGGAATGATTTGATTCAAGAATATCACACGTACAAATAGACGGCGGTAGAAAGAAGCATTGAGGCATCCGTCAAGAAGTATTCAAGCTCTTGGGCGGCTCGTTTAGATAGCGGAAAAACGGTTGTTGTTGCTGCTCTTGTAGTGGCTTTATTGCTCGCTACTTAACACTTACTGGGTGCTGCATTGACTACGACCTGGGCCTGGCCAGCGCCGGCCTGTACGTTGCGATAGGCAGCTTGCGACTGTGGTCCGCCAGCCTGGCTAACTTGCGGTGTCTGCTGCACTTGTCCGGCTTGTTGCTGCTGAGATTGTTGAGCGTTGGGTGGCATACCAGGGTGCGTTGGCTGTGGCTGTTGGCCCGGATAGGGTGGCATTTGCACGGGACCAACGCCAGCCTCTGCGGCATGCTGCATTATCTGTGACTGGATGACACTGCCCGGCGGCGGTGGTCCAGGCGCGCCCTGCTGCCCTTGCACCTGCTGTTGCTGTCCAGGCGGCGGCACACCCACACCCACACCGGCCATGCCATGGGGCGCCGTTGCCTGATTGCCCTGCTGCATGGCCTGCGATTGCAATAGATGTGGCGGCTGTGAAAAATCGGGCATTTTATACACAGATATATAAATATATTATAAATAAGTTATTTGTGACACGTACAGGCAGAATTTGGGCAATGTTCATTTGGGGATCGGCCAGTTGGGCTAAGTAGACCAGATTCCTGTGCAGAGCCACGTGGTAGCTCATGCACTCCTGCGACTTGCCCATGTTTTGAAAGTCTTGTATGGCCTGGATGAGGCCGCAATTCTCGTCGAGCATCTTTTGTATCTGCGCCGAGTTGACTTGCTGGCTGGGAACGCCGCCACGTTGTGCATTCGGATTGGGTGGTGTGCCCATCATGACGCCAACGCCGACGCCACCAACGGGGTTGCCGACGGACCCAGGGCCAACGCGTTGCTGCATCGGCCCCATTGGTCCTATGGGCCCAACTCCGACGCCACCTGGTGGCCCTTGTCCACTGCCAGGCGGCTGTTGTTGTTGCTGCTGTGATTGCTGCTGTTGCTGTGGGGGCGCCTGCAGGGGCGGCAACTGCACAGATCCCGGTGGATGCTGCGCCGGTGGCTGTTGCTGCGACGGCGGTGGTTGCGGCGAATAAACTGCAGACATTTTACTGGCTGCAGCTTTCTTCTTCCGCTTAGGAGTTTTCTCCTGTTTTTCCACAATTTTAGCGGTTATTATAAAACGGTTCGTGAAAAAAAATTTAACAAAATGCCACCCTAACACAGTTGCCGCTCGCACACACTTTGCGTTGATGTGAAATGTGGTTGAATTCTCTTTAAACAACAGCAACAAAAAAGTCTAGGCCTCGGGTTTGCAGTGTGACTTTTTTCACATTCGCCGCATTAAAACACATACACACATGCGCACACACACACATATATATATATATATATATATATATATATATATATATATATATATATATATATATATATATATATATATATATATATATATATATATATATATATATATATATATATATATATATATATATATATATATGTATGTATATATATGTAATGGGATCTGTTATTTTTTAATCGTTTTGCTTAGTACACGCAACAAAACCGTCTCGAAACTAAATGGCTTAAAATTTAGTTTTTGCCAAACTTTAACAAGAATTATACTTTTGCCAAAAAGTCTACATAATTTTTCTTTTCCTTTCCACTTTTGCAAATTGTAAAGAACGTCAACGACGCTTTAAACGATAACAGCGGCCGGTAGATTGACTTCTATCGATATATCTAATTATGCCACATGCTAGTGCTGGAGAAACATCGATGTTTGACGACATCGATATTTCGATGTTTTTCAATAAAAAACATCGATGTATCGATGAAACATCGGGAACATTTTCTTTTTTTTTTATTAAAAACGTATATAATGTTTATATTCTTAACAAAATTAAATGATATATTCAATTGAAATCCATTGATCATTTCACAAATTCAAAACTTCAAATTAAAAAAAGAAACAAAAACAAAATAAAATAATAAATAAAAAATATTTGTCTTAACCGGTAATAACTGTTGCTGGACGCTTAGCTTTTTTAAAATTCTTGTATTTTAAGATCTACAATTGAATTGTTATAAATATCATTGTTTAAAATGCATCTAAGTATGGGAAACTTTACCATTTAATATTCTAATGGGTCTCATTTGCGATCCAATGAACGGGGGAACATTTTTACAAAACATCGAACATCGAACAGAAAACATCGATGTTTCTCATTTTATTTGAAACATCGATGTATCGATGTTACATCGATGTTGCGCCCAGCACTAGTACATGCTTAGACTGTGAATGAAGCCGCGTGGTCAATAGATTTTGATCTCGTCTTCAACTAGCTTTCAATGAATTAAAGAACTTTATAAAATAGCACAATTTTTTTAAACACTTTCTATAAATTATACATCAAAAAGTCGAAACCTGCGTTAATCATACAACCGCTTCAATAACAAATATACATACATATTTTAATATACATATATGTGTGTGTATATGTATATTAATATACATATTGCAAATTAGACATGATATATTAATAACCAACATTTTTTTTCTAACATTTGATTTAATGATAGACAGACAGAAATGTTTATTTTTGATGTATTACGATTTCATATTCGATATTAATGTTAACCGGCAATATATATGCAACATTGCATGTATCGATATATGGCCGATAGCAAGACCACGCTCACGGCGAAAACCTTTTATTTTTCACAAATTAATTTTTTTGACTGGCTTTTGGCCAAATTGATTAAGTAAATTTATATGCGTGTGTGTATTTACATGTGTGCGTGAACGATACAGTAAACAAAAAGCAAGAATAATATTATTTAACATCAATGTGTAATTATAGTTTGCCGCGCTATATATATATATATATATATATATATATATATATATATATATATATATATATATATATATATATATATATATATATATATATATATATATATATATGTAAATATATAGAACGAATGAAGTAATACATTTGCATCACTTTTTTTACTTATCATTTGGCACAATTTTAGGCTAACAAAATATATGCAAACAGAATTCTGAAATTTGCTTACAGCGCCAAAAACGGCACGAATCTGAAAACGACATAAAAAAAAAACTTCCAGCAACAATAGACGATCTTGTAGCAATAATATAGTAATGAAAATGTGAGAAGTGGCGAAACGTTTAGATCAATCAGCAACGGTGTAAATAGTGGAATTTAATCGCAGTGCAACGGCGCTCATACGTGTGTGCATGTGCGTGTACACATTAACAAACATAAACAATAACAGGATTGTTCATGTCCTTTCGCAAGTCCCGGTAGCACGCTTGCGTTAAATATTGATTTTGCTCCTTTCGCGCCTCTTGCCAATTATCTGTACGTTTGAGTTTGTGAGTGAAAAGGTACCCAAGAAGTTATAATTGTGATATCGATACCGATAACGATATAGCAGAGTACAACAGGCAACACAAATGCAAACAAAAACAATTTAAGCGCGTTATCATAAGCACAAGAGCAATATCAACTTAGTGGCTCAACAGCCGGTGTGTTGTTTTTGTTTCTTTTTTGTTGTTTTTTTTTTTTACGTGATTGTCGAAAGCTTTTATCTACTCAATTTTTATTTTGTGTGCGCGATTTTTTTCAACACAACGTCAGGCTAAGCTACAACAAAATATTAGAAATAAAAAAGTTTCGTTGACGACAACTTGACAACAAGTTACCTGGGAACCGTTTTGTAACTTGGTAAGAAGTTAACTTCTTACCAATGATTTCGTTGGTGCAAATGAAATTCCATGCGCTTCTGCTGCTGCTGTCAAAAGTATGGACATGTATTTGTTTCATGTTCAATCGCCAAGTGCGCGCTGTAAGTACCACAACTAATTTGACCTGTTTATAAACACGCACCTCAATTATTCCCAACGTCCTATAGCCCAATAGTTATTTTGTGTGCGGAATTGTGTTATCACTCCCAATAGGCAAGGCTGCGATAAACAATCGGTACACCCTGCCCCATAGATCTCACCCCCTTTCTGTCCTGGAATTGATTTATTCTTTACCATTTGCCTGAGGTCCACGTCTAATCCTTTCAAGAAGTGTTAGCGTTTCTGTTGGCTGCAAGTCAAGCATCGTGTTGCTCGATTATAGCTCTCTTTCATACGCTCACACGCGGGCGCTCATACATACATATGTATATGTACATCTCATTTCCCTCTTTTTCTGCTCCACTCTCTTAATGATCATTTAGTGCTTTGGCAGCATGACACTGCAGTGTCTTTTATATCATCCCACCTTCACTTCGCGTTTCTCTATCAACTGTGCAAGAAATAAAACTAAACAAGAGTGCTCTAGTTGAGACTAGAGGTGGGCACGGGCCGACTTTTTTGCACCCGGCCTGATCAGCCCACGGTCAGAAGTTCAAAATTTTATCCGGACCCGAATGCAAAAAAAACTTTTATACCCGCACTCAACCCGCCCACCCGAAACAATTACAACAAATTTTGTTTTCTCAAAAATAACAATTTAATTCTTAAAAATTACAATAGTATTTACAGAAATATTACATGTTTTTATATAAAAATGGAGCATATCAAGATTTGCGCTTGATAGCCTTGTTCGCCTTTCATTTAAAATTTTTCCAGAAGAGGAGAATACTCGCTCGCTTTTTGCAGAGCTTACCGGAAAACATAAAATATTTTTTGTCACCACTTGCAACAATTTAAGGTCTTTTGCCTCCTGCCAAAAATCTAAGATTGAAAAGCTTGAATTATAGCGTGTGGCATAATATTTATCAATTTCTAAGTCATTTTCATTTTTGTCAGGTCCGTCAATTTTTTTTTCCCAAAAACTCTTGAAATTCGTGATTAAAAATTGGCGGAGAGTTTTCAATTCTCGCGTCCTCAATTGAATCATTTTGCGGTTTTTTCTTTTACATGCTCCATAACATTGGAGTCATATATTTCAATTTTACAATTTTTTTTTAGTTTCTCGTACCATAAAGCATATACATATGTACATACATATGTGAATTGTTGGCTTTGTTTCAGATGACAATTTGTCAGAACAATCTTTGAACGGTTTTAGAGATGAAATTAAACATTCCATTAAAGTGAAATCAATATCTGCTATACGTTGTAGTTGATTTTTTGATAAAAGTAACATTTTAATTTCTTCCTGAACCTCACAACTTTTTTTTACTGTTTTATTAAAATTTTAAATGCATAATAAATTGCTTAATTTGCAAGCGCACACAATGTTATCGAAGTCGAAAGCAACCCTGTTGTTGCAGGCGAGTACAGTGCGCCTGCAAATTAAACAATTTATTATGCATTTAAAATTTTAATAAAACAGTAAAAATTTGTTCAGGTTAAGCAGTTTAACCCACTCCCGCCCGCACCCAGTCCGAAGTTAGATTTTTCAGCCCATACCCACGGGTAACCGCGGGTGACCACGGGTACCCGATAAAAACCCGGTCCGTGCCCACCTCTAGTTGAGACTGCTCGCCCTGTGAAGAGCCAAATATCAAAACATTCTACGCTTTTTTTATGTATACATATAAACAATTACTATGGGAACTTAATTGTTTAATAACTTTTCTTATCGATGGACTAACATCATCAAACTTTCACAACTTATTAATAGCATATTTGTGTATTTAACAAAGCACAAGTCGCTATAATTTGATTTGCGCGTTTTGCAAATAAGAGGGTATTGGGGGCGAATGTAGCGTGGTTCCAAAATCTAAAGGTAATCTCCGTATACATTACATGCAATTATACAGCAAATTCGAAGTCTCTAGCTCAAACAATGTTCAAACCAGGCCTTAAAAACACATTAAAATTATAGATAAATACTCATAAAATTAAAATGGAATGAGTTATCGGAAAAAAAATTTATAAACTTGTGCAGCGTATGGTATTAACGAGTATGTAAAATTTCAAGTCTCTACAGACGGATGACGGGCGGACAGATAGACAGGGTTATATCGACTCGTGTTGTCGCGCTGATTAAGAATATATATTACTTTATGGCACACCTTCTTCTGCCTGTTACATACATTTTCACAAAAGCATTATACCCTGATTTCCCATTTTCAATGGGCTCAGGGTATAAAAATATAAAAAAAGAACAGTATACAACATTTGAATGTATAAATTAACTCTCTTAGTTTATCCAGTATCAGCCAGTTAAATACGAACAGTTCCCTCTGTCGCCCGTATCGCGGCATCGACTCAGTTTGGTGCAGCGCAAGACCTTAGTCCTGGATCTGGATGAGACACTCATACACTCGCATCACAATGCAATGCCCCGGAATACTGTAAAGCCAGGCACGCCACACGACTTCACCGTTAAGGTGACCATCGAGAGGCATCCGGTGCGGTTTTTCGTGCACAAACGACCGCACGTGGATTACTTCTTAGATGTGGTGAGTAATCTTGCAAGTTAAATTTAGCATTAGCCACGCCAAGTCCCTTTGATAGGTGTCCTGCTAACTATATATTTGTACTATATTTGATATTTAGTTATAAGTAGATACAAAAGTTCTGTAGAAATAATTGACATTTACATTTAAGTTTACGTTTCAGATCAAACTTATCTATTTTGTAGAATTTCTGTAAGGAATAGACTAGGAATAATTGGTGATATATACAAATAAGTACTTAAATATATTAGAACTAGATTTCAATCAATGTGATCATCTTTGCAATAGTTATGGTAGGAATACTAATGTATCATGGATAATTGATAAAAGGATATGTTTTTAATAGATAATATAGTTTGTCCAAAAGTCATTTATTTTCCAAGATCTTATTATGCGTCATTCTTAAATGTTCTGTGAGCTGTGTTTTCATAAATAACAAGTAAGAGTGCTTTAGTCGAGACTGCTCGACTAGGAGATACCCTGAGCCCTGTGAAGAGCCAAATATGAAAACATTCTACGCTTTTCTTATGCATACATACAAACAACACATACACACATACATATGCATGCACGCATTAGCGTGCGCTCTGCCAGCTTCGCTGTTGACGCAGCGACTGCGCTTGGGCAGCATTGTCGGCATTACTATGGTAACTTAATTGTTTAATAACTTTTTTTAGCGATGGACTAGCTTCATCAAACTTTCAAAACTTATTGTCAATCATATGTGTATATTCGCTAAAGCACAAGTATCTAGAAATTGATTTGCGCTTTTCACAAATAAGGGGCTATTGGGAGCGAATGGGGCGTGGTTCCAAAATCAAAAGATTACAGAATCTCCGCATTCATTACACGCAACTACACAGCAAATTTTAAGTCTCTAGCTCAAACAATAAACAAACCACACCTACAAAAAACGCATTAAAATTATCGATAAATGCTCATAAAATCGAAATGGAATGAGTTATCAGAAAAAATTATAAACTTGTGCAGCGTATAGTATTAACGAGTATTCATGTAAAATTTCTACGTTACGTATTTTAGAATATCCCAGCATTCACACGAACGGACAGGGTTATATCGACTCGTCTTGTCGAGCTGATGAGCTGAAACAATATCGATACTTTTAATTGATAAAATGTTCCTTAGATATGCACCTAACTAATGGAAGCCTTTGATCCCTTACAGGTCTCGGAGTGGTACGATTTAGTTGTGTTCACGGCCAGCATGGAGATCTATGGAGCTGCTGTGGCGGATAAACTTGACAATGGCCGCAATATACTGCGACGTCGCTACTATAGACAGCACTGCACGCCCGACTATGGCTCTTATACCAAAGATTTGTCAGCCATATGCAGTGATCTGAATAGGGTATATAATATAATAACTGAACGCTATTTGCATTTTAAAAACTGTTCACCACGAATGTATCGATGTGTATATTCTAATTTTCAAATTGTGTGCTTGTTTATTTTTGTAGATATTTATAATTGACAATTCACCTGGTGCATATCGATGCTTTCCGAACAATGCAATACCAATCAAAAGTTGGTTCTCCGATCCCATGGATACAGCACTTCTTTCCTTGCTTCCGATGCTCGATGCATTGCGATTCACCAATGATGTCCGCTCGGTTTTGTCCCGAAACCTTCACTTGCATCGTCTTTGGTAGCAGGTGGGCTGCCATCAATCATATTTCATGCGTTCGAAACTTTTTAATTACGATTACGATCCAACTTTACAAAAATTTTATTAAGATGAAACAATCAAAAAAAAAAAAAAAAAAAAAAAAAAAAAAAAAATTAAAGGTGGTGCTGTGACACATAACGAATTCTGTTCAGTTATGATGGACAAGATGATTGTAATAGAAAATTTTATTTATATACATATATATATATATTAGATATTTAACTTTCTTTTATCAATATTAATTATTACTAGTTTAGTGTGCTAGAAAATTAAAAATCAAAATATTTCGTTATTTGTACAAAGGAGGCGGCTCTTACTCACAGTATGTTAAAGCAGAGTAAAAAGTTAAAAGAATAATAAAGAATAATAAATTAAAATATACATATACTTATACATATAAATATACATATACATATAGTATAGTTATAGTTATAGTCAGCTTAGCATATATATATATATATATATATATATATATATATATATATATATATATATATATATATATATATATATATATATATATGCTAAGCTGACTATAACTATAAATATAACACATGATAATGTATAATAATCAAAGCATTACATGTATAATTATGTTAGATATAGGTTGTTGTAATTATATTAAAAAAAACTATTATCAAATGCAAATTGTTTTCTATATTTAAAAAAAAAATAAATAAATAAAAAACTCTTAAAGTATACTTTTAAAATTTTTTTAAATGAAATTTAAATATGTGAATCTGAGCAGAAAATCCATATTAATTTCATTTAAGCATGATATGTATACATATATATATATTCGTAAATAATATACAATAATTATAATTGATAAACATTTTTTATATAAGTTTTGTACAAATCAGGCGAGTAATTTTTGCTATCATTTTCGATTAGCAAATAATTATTATTACGATGAATTAAAAATGCAAAGCTAATTTTGAATAAATCAAGTATATATGTGAACCTTCAAAGATATGCCTGCAAAACTGGCATTTATCATTTAAATTTTAATAAGACAATGATTAACTATTAAAGTCTAAAAGAAAATCATGAAACTTGTCTTTTAGGGCATACCAAATTGTTGGTTCCATAGATTTATCGTTACATCGATATATATATATATATTAACTTTAAATGTTGGAAAAAGGTTTGGCTAAATCATTAAATCTTATTTACAGCACATAATTATGATACAAATATTGATAATATTGATAAAAAATAGAATAAAAAACAGTTAATGAATCGTAGAAAATTGTTTCTTAAACATCAAAGTAAATTGCTCATAACGCATTTGGTAATATTTAAAAAAAAAAAAAAAAAAAATATATATATATATATATATATATATATATATATATATATATATATATATATATATATACAAACAAGAATGAAACAAATTGCTTCCATAGTAGTTTATTGATCGGCAAACCACATCCATGACATACGCCAATTGTATTTTGTTTTGTATTGCACTGCATAAAAATTTACGAAAAATTATTGTTTATTTATAAAATATGTATGCGATGTTGTTAATTATAAGTAGTAGTAAAGAAATTTGTTAAAAAAAAAATAAAACCGTAAATAAAAAGGAAAGGGGACACAAAACAACAAGCCAGACATACAAATACAAAAATTGTTTTTGAATGTATTGTTAACTAGCGGTGAATATTTTACTTCGTCAATAATTTGAACAACTAGTTAACATTTAAAATAAAAATATCTAAACTAAGTTGTCAAATAGAGTACAGAAAGTGATATGACGTACAGCATTCATACCTAAATAATTTAAAAGTGCTCGTATTTTTAAATCGTTCCTATTTTTGCGCATTCAAGCAAATCGAACAATCGAGTTAATATCGGTAAGTCGATAAATCGTTGAATGCAATAATGCCGTGTATAGTCTATTTTTTTTTCTACTTTGAGGTTATACTTATTAATGAACGACACCAAAAACTCGCTCGCTAATGCATAATACGTTGTCCACACATACAGACCCAAAAGTAAATAAATTTTACGCAACGTCTGAGCCGAAGCAGGTTAGATGGACGGATTGCTGAATAAAAATATTTAACTAATTTCTAGAAAAACTTTGTAGGTTCTTTAGAAGACGAGAGAGAAAGAAAGCGACAGCGTGAGCGACCAGAACGAGAAATTGTACGCACACATGGCAACCGCAGCGGCAAAAGTTGGAAAATCAGTTCACCGCATTTTTGTGGGCAATTTACCCTGGACAGTGGGCCATCAGGAGTTACGCGGCTATTTCAAAGAATTTGGACGTGTTTTGAACGCCAACGTAATTTTTGATAAGAAAACCGGAAGCTCCAAGGGCTACGGCTTTGTAAGCTTCAATAGCTTGCAAGCGCTCGAGAAAATTGAAAACGAACAGAAGCACATATTGGAGGGCAATTATTTGAACATACAAAAGTCATAATTGCATCATCAACGCATAGAAGCAAACGGGGAAACACACACACACACACACACACACACACACACACACACACACACACACACACACAATTTATTTGTTATTTGCACTTGCATTTAGTTAAGTATGTACGATAGCGACTTAGAGATGGGCGATGACGAAGAGGAACAGCTGCAGCAGGAACATGAGAAGCTCTTCTCAGTGGCAACTGAACATGTGATGCTCAAATCAAATGTCTACGATACAAGAGATTTGCTTGAACTCTATGGGTTATACAAGCAGGCAACGAGTGGAGCTTGTCACGTGCCGCGCCCATCGATGCTACAAATGAAAGCGCGTAGCAAATGGCAAGCATGGAACGACCTGGGCGACATGAGCAGCGTCGATGCTCAGCGAGCATATGTTGATAAAGTGCACAAGCTGGAACCCAATTGGTTGGATAATAAGCGGAGTATCGGTGGCACCGCAAGTGGCTTGACCGGTTGGGTGGTGCATTCCATTGAATCGGTGCCCATAGAAGAGATCAACAAGCCAGAGCACCTCAAAACATTATTCGACCATGTGAAGGAGAAGAATTTGGAGCGTTTGCGTGAGCAACTGCAGCCTGCCGATCTAATTAAATTGGATGAGCAGGGTATGGCCTTGCTGCACTGGGCAACGGATCGCAATGCAATTGACATCATCGAGTGTCTGGTTGAACACGGAGCAGACGTGGATCAGCGCGATGCTGAGCAACAGACACCATTACACTATGCCGCTAGCTGTGGTCATGTGGAGGCGTTGCGTTATTTACTATCCTTGAATGCGAATCTGGAGCTGCGCGATAACGACGGACAAACGTGCATTGATGTGGCTGACGATGCGGAGATTTGTAGCATTCTAAAGACGGAGCTACAACTGCGCAACAAAGGCAGCAGTTAATTTAATTACAAAAGTGCAAAAAAACAATAAATATATTTCTGTTTTACTATATTTTAAGTTATATAATGGGAAATTAAATTAGAATCGTAGTTCAATGAAGCTCGTAATGGTTTGTAATTAGGGTTTACTTCCACAGCTTCTTGATGGACATGTTTTTCTCGGAGTCCTTTTGCATCACCTTGGCAACGGCCATTTCGAAATCTTCCTGCGTGACGTGTACGCGACGCTCGCGCAGCGCATACATTCCAGCTTCGGTACAGACACCTTTGACCTCGGCACCTGATGCGCCAGGCATCAGTTCAGCAATCTTCCGCAGATTGATACCGCGCGTTAAATTCATTTTGCGCGAATGAATTTTCAGAATGTCCAATCGTGCTTCCTCATTTGGTGGTGGGAATTCAATTTTACGATCGATTCGGCCGGGACGAAGTAGTGCTGGATCGAGTATATCAATGCGATTGGTTGCCATGATGACTTTGATATTCTTGGTGGCCTCGAAACCGTCCAGCTGATTGAGTAGCTCTAACATGGTGCGCTGCACTTCGGAGTCACCGCCAGAGCCAGATTCAATGCGCGACGAGCCAATCGAATCAATTTCATCCATAAATATTATTGACGGAGCATGTTCGCGCGCCATCACGAAAAGTTCACGTACCATGCGCGAGCCTTCACCAATAAATTTTTGGACCAGTTCGGAGCCAGAGACGCGAATGAATGTACATTCCGTGTGATGGGCTACTGCGCGAGCGAGCAGCGTTTTGCCAGTGCCGGGCGGGCCATAGAGCAGCACACCTTTTGGCTGGGCAATACCTAAGGCATCAAACAGTTCCGGATGCTTGACGGGCAGCTCGATCACCTCTTTGATTTCCTTGATTTGTTTGTCTAGGCCACCCACCATTTCGTACGTGGAGTCGGGAACTTTTTCGACCATCATAAGCGACACCAGCGGATCCACTTTATTTGGCAATATCTTGTGCAGTGTGTAGCTTTCATTGCGTAGTGCAACACGACAGTTTGGTGTTACGTCGTTAATGTCAATGTTCTTATCCAAGTCAACAACAAATTTGCCCTCGGGATGGACCTTGACAAGCACTTTCTTCTTGTCCATCGGCTTTACAACCTCACCAACATAGCTGCCTTGTTCCTGCAATAGTTGTAGCTCCTCGCGCAGCATACGAACTACAATATATAATTATTATATTATAAGGTAATTTTATAAATGCTGTTTTTTATACCTTTAGCATTGAGCTCATTACGCTGTGCTTGTAGTCGGCGTAGATTTTGACTTTTTTCAGCCACAATTAATTGCAGTTCTTCAATTTTTTGAATATAATAAGAACGGAAGCCCACGCCAACATTGTAGACCGACTCCAAATCCATCTGAAATGTATTAATTTTTGCTGTTGTTTCTTGTAGGAAATAGTTTATGCATGTTTACCCGATTTGTGAGTGTCATTTTGATAGCTTTCTTGACAATGATTTTCCTTCGTTTATTTGCGACTGTGGCTGAAGAATAAAATTTCCAAATTGCTTCAGATGTTAATACGACCCACCAAGTTGACTTACTTTGATTATGACTCGGCAAGTCTACTGTAGTCTATTGCAGGGTTGCCAATAGTATATCGATTGTGCGACATAAAGACAATGTCGTAAACCAATATGCTGCAATATTAATGATATCGATGTGTTACGAAGCAAATTTGCTTAAAATATTTTTGGCCATAAATGGTTGCCTCTTTTTTGGTGTCATTACTTTTAATTTAAAATTTTTCTTTACACCTTCAAATTATTAATTCCCGCGTTTTCACGTTATTCAAATTTAAAGTATTGTCGGTCGATTGTTATCTTTATCCGAAATTAATCGAGTATCCAATTTTAATTCTTTGCGTTTTCCGTCAAGCATAGGAAGGCTTATCCATACAAGTTTTATTTTGTTATAGGTGCACACAGAAAATTAAAAAATTAGCGTTGGGTGGCCTTCAAATGTACTAATCAACTAGTCCGTTTCAATATGCCGGCTACATTTGGCTTGCTCTTTAAACACAATGTGCAAATTGAGATGGCTCTTTGGAAGCGCACGCTTTTTGAATGGATTACCGTTATCATTTTGTTGATTTTAATACTTGCCAATCCCATTTCCCATTCGAAAAGAGCGCTTTATAGTCGCGCTGACTATGAGGGAGATCAGACCATCGTATCTCATAAGCTGGATGATATAAATATACTCACGTAAGCTAAACGCAAATGCTATAGTGCATTTAATCGAGATTCAAATGTGTCAACTGGCAGGGGCTTGGTCGACTCAAAGCGTGAACAAACTAAATATAAGCTGGCTTACACTCCGATTTCGCCATTTGTAAAAGAAGTGATCGATGCCGTGTCATCTGTTCTGGAGTTAAATAGTTCCATTGGCTATAAGGATCCAGAAACGTTACAAAATCAATTTGATGAACGCACCATGTTAGCTGCTATTGTGTTTGATAAATTGGATCAAGATTTGAATTCTGTTCCAAAGGTGCTCTCTATATCCATACGTTTCCCCAGCGAATTTCGAACAATTAGTCCATTTCTCACCGAAGACCGTCTATGGTTAACACGGTGCTCCGGTGTTGTTAATCCAAAACGGGATAATGCCAAGGATAGTGACATAAATCAAGACATTTACATACGCGAAGGCTTCCTTCAATTACAGCATCAAATATTTTTGGCATGGTTCCACAAGCTACGAACTCAAAATCCATCATTCGCTACAGAGCCCCAGTCAGAAGTTTTTAATGTTCGACTTCGTGTGGCTAACGAACGCTGCTCTACCATGGACTTTGACGCTATCCCATCTTTTCTATTCAACTTCATCTATCTGTTACCATTCATAAACGTTATACGGGTGAGTCGAACACATGGGTGTTTCACAATTTTTCATATTCAACTAATTTTGATTTAAACTTTTCTTGCGATTGATTCCAATTTCATTTTTATCAGATTGATTGAGAGTATATAGGTAAATAAGAGTAATGATACTCTAGTTGGGGAAAATGTGATTTTAAGATGGTTCAAATATTTAAAGAAAAAAAAATTATTTTCTCGTATGTAGAGTAAATATTTCGAAGAGATATGTTGATCTATACAAGTCCTTCACTAATTATGGCATAATTCTGTGCATTTTTATGTTTTCATATTTATATAATTAAGAATATAACACTATTTAAAATCTCTGGAATATAGGATTGTAGAAAAATACGATGAGAATATATTGATGCATGTATGTATTGTACATGTTTTTTATACCCTGAACCCATTCAAAATGGGAAACTAGGGTATAATCGTTTTGTGAAAATGTATGTAACAGGCAGAAGAAGGCGTATATTTTTTTTTGATCAGCGGGACAAGACGAGTCGATATAGCCCTTTTCGTTTGTCCACGATTGAGAGACTAGGAGGTTATGCAAATACCCCTGTTATTTTAACAGTGAAACGTCACAGACATGTCAAATGTTGGCGCGTGTTTAAATTTTGTATGAAAATCCAGCAATTTTGACACTGTTATCTGTCTTGCAGCCAGAAGCCAAAATAAAACTAGCAATGCTTCTAATTACAAGATCTATATAGATTCAAGAATCGGACAATATAAGGGTTACTACTTTTACTACTACTTTTCATTCATGAATACCGTTTTTAGGCTGTTATTGATCACAGACTCCATGGCGATTGAGTGATGTTCGTTGACTGCCGTGACATTCTTGTTGTTGTGTAACTTAAATTTTATTTTCCAAAGTTTAAATGTACTAAACAAAATAGTATTAAAAGGTATATTTAACTTTTCGGTTGATTAATTGATAATTTATAGTTGGTAATATCATCAACATTCCACACACGCGCATACTAAATTTTAACATGAGTTATCTGTGACGTCACAGAGAGCTGTTAGTTAACATTAAAAGTAACGGAACAATTCTTTGCATAACCTGGTGTCTTTTAACAGTGTCGTTTGTCCGGCCGTCCGTGTGAGCGCTGATATCTTCGAAAGTACATAAGCTAGAGTCTTGAAACTTTACATGAATGCTCGTGTATACTACACGCTGAACGAGTTTATAAATTTGTTCGATAACTCATCCCATTTTATTTTAATCGGCAAACTAAAAGTAGTTTGTACATTGTTTGAGCGAGTGATTTCAATTTGCAAATACTAGAGACTTGTGCTTTGGCAAATACACACATGAATGAATGAAAATTAAGTTTCTATAGTAATGCCCACATTTGAGCCTAAGCGCAGCCGCTGCGTCAAGCGCGCAGTTTGCAGAGTGCGTGCTTATGTATACGTGCATATGTATGTGTTGTTTATACATTTGCATAAAAGAAGCGTAGAAAGATTGGAAAATTGGCTCCTCAAAAGGTTCGGGATATCTCCTAGTCGAGCAGTCTTGACTAGAGCATTCTTACTTGTTATTATTATTATTTCTTTATAGAATATAGCCGCACAGATGAAAGACAATGCTCTGACGCATCAATGGCACTACGGATACAGTTTTTGTCAACAATATTCGTGCATAGTACTTGTGCTGATGATACGTCTTGTTTGCCTTGGACTTCTAATAATGCTATCCACATTTGTAAGATTGCTAAATATCTACTGATCGATATTTGTATGTGTATATGGGTAAACTTTCTTTCTCCAGATTTATTGGTCTGTTGCCGATGCGATATTTTCCCCAATAGCATTGCTGCTAATAATTGTGTTTGTGCTTATTATAACGCTAGAGCTGATCATAACGGCAATTATCATAGCGAAGATCTTTAAGAATGTAGTAAATGCTGTACTCTTCGCGATTATCGTTTGGATGTTTAATTATGCTGTCTTTGGCCTAATGCTCAAAAGATATTGGGACTTACACGGGCTCTATGTGTATTTTATTTTGCTGATTTTCTTCAGCAACCAGATACCGCATAGTATGCAACTGATTCATCGACTGATTGATGAGCCGAGCACCCTCCATGTTATTGACTATCTTTCACCTTTTGTATCCGGATTTATCTATACATTGGTCTCCATAATTATTCTATGCCTCCTACAGTGGCGCATGCCTGGACGATTGTTAAGTCGGCGTATGATGTTTAATAGATGCCGAAAGCGTAGTTTAGATAAAACTCCTATTCATATGGGTCGAACGCCTAGCTGGCACAATTTCGAGTTTGGCGATGTTGGCAGCATGGAGATAATCCGAATGCGCCATATATTTACCTCGCATCGGATATCTGAGCGCAAAATATTAAAGAACGTCTCAATGCGAATCTATGTGGGTGAGATCTACGTACTATTGGGTCATATGGGATCCGGAAAGTTAACTCTGTTGCGCATATTATGTGGACTTAAATATCCGATACGTGGTCATATCCTGTATATGGGCAACGATATTTATGACGATATACGTAGGAGTCGGAGACTTGTGGATTTCCGAAGTTATGAGAATGGACTATCGCCCCATTTATCAATTGAGATTACAATCAACTATCATGTTAAACTAAAGCAGTATGATCAAAACCTTGATCGTTACAACGCGGAGTGCAAAAAGTGGATAGAGCTTCTCGAAACGCATATAGGAAACCGCCAGAAGCGAATTAATAAACTTACCTATGGCGAAAAACGTGTAGTCGCTCTTTGTTGCGCAATTGCAGGCGATACGAAAGTAATTGTGTTTGAGGAGCCCACTATGAATATGACGCCACGCGAGTCGCGAATATTCTGGAGCATTGTGTCCGCTGAAAAGAAGGAACATGCTTTTCTTGTAGCTACCTATAGTATCGATGAGACTGAAGCCATTGCTGATCGCATTGGCATATTAAGTATGGGTGTCCTGGAAGCCAGCGGTACTCCCTTCTTTCTACGCGCTAAATTCAGCAGCTGTGTTGAGTTGGTAAGTGGAATTTAGAGGGAACTGTATTATGATATAAAAAAAAGAGGGCTTCGAGAAAATTCAACTTTATATGCGGTCACATTTTAGATATAATATTAAGACAACTGAAATTACTAATTTGCGTATTCAAGCTCGACTTTAAATTTTCAAAAGATTTATCGCTGTTTTCGAGTGAAGGTTTGTTGATTATACTGAACAACTGCGCTAAATGCCTTCTTTTACGAAATATATCATTTAACAATTGATTAGTGATTTCTAGAATTTGTTATATGAGTTTCTTAGATCGTTACAGATTAGAATTTGAATCTGATTCGATAGTTGGATGTAGTCAGTAAAGCTCCAGTTAAGCCCTTTAGTATAAATCAGTAATAATATAATCCTCTTTCTTTCTTCTAACCCGTTTTAATGGGAACTATCTTCTATATATACACTTTACTGCTAGAATGTCTAAATGAGTATTTATGTGGAAATCACTTATTATACCCTGAGCCCATTGAAAATGGTAAATCAGGGTATAATGGTTTTGTGAAAATGTATGTAACAGGCAGAAGGAGGCGTGCCACACCCTATAAAGGATATATATTCTTGATCAGCGCGACAAGACGAGTCGATAATCGTCTGTCCGTCTGTCCGTCCGTCCGTCCGTCCGTGTGAACGTTGAGATATCTTTAAGTACGCAACGTAGACTTGAAATTTTACATGAATACTCGATAATACCATACGCTGCATAAGTTTATAACACTTTTGCGATAACTCATTCCATTTCGATTTTATGAGCATTTATCGATAAGGTGTGGTTTGTACATCGTTTGAGCTAGAGAAATTTGCTATTTAGTTACGTCTAATGAATACGGAGATTACGTAATCTTTAGATTTTGGATGCCACGCCCCACTCGTCCCCTATTTGTAAAAAAAAATCAAATACTAGACACTTGTGCTTTGGCAAATACACACATATGAATGCCATTAATAAGTTGTGAAAGTTTTATGCAATTAGTTGATCGCTAAGAAAAGTTATTAAATAATTAAGTTCCCATAGTAATGCCCACATTGCTGCCCAAGCGCAGTCGCTGCGTCAACTGCGCAGTTGGCAGAGCGCGTGCTTATGGTTGCGTGCACATGTGTTTGTGTATGTGTTATTTATATGAATGCATAAAAGATGCGTAGAATGATTTGATATTTGGCTCTTCACAGGGCTCAGGGTATCCCCTAGTCGAGCAGTCTCGACTAGAGCACTCTTACTTGTTTTTTATAGAGTTGATGAGCTTTTCCTAATTGCATAAAAGTGTAAAGAAATAAATTTAATTTTCACCAGGTGTTAATCAAGAAACCCCATGTACCGGATGCACCAATAACAGAGTTCATATCCAATTACATACCGGACCCGGAGCCAGAAAATGAAATCGGTGATACCTTAACTTATAAAATAAATGCAGATTATAGATCGCGTTTGCAAAAGATGTTAATACATTTGGAGAACGATCGAAAAAGACTGGGCATTGAGAACGTGAGAGTTGTGGGTTCTGAGATGTCGGATATTTACATGAAGTTGGCGACATCGTTTCGCCTGCAACAGCAAATTATACCCGATGTCAGTAAGTAAATGAATCAGATTACAGTTAATAATTTAATCGATTGTATACACACTGCGTAGCGCAAACCTTCAAATACTCTGTGGTATCGAACAAACAGCTAAAAAAGCAGCAAGTTCGTGCTATGTTTTTCAAGAAGATGATCCATTCGGCACCCAATGTTTGGCCCGTCATTATGATATTTATCTGCTTTATACTTATCGTGGTTATCACGCGTCTGGCAATAGTGCTGAATGTGCCCAATGTGCGAAAGAACACGATACCAATTGGCTTCAAAGGCAGCGAGCGGTTCTTGAAGAGCATTCCAGATATTAATGATTGCGGATATATTGAAATCAAAACAGTGACCAATGTGCCAGTATACAGGAAGGCTAATGCATTATCTCGCACCTTTGAAGCGGATTCTTTTGCATGCGAGCAGGGCCAATATAAAAATACTTTGACCAAAAAGGCGGAGCTGACGAGCTTGGGTGCTGTCGAACAAAACGGACAGCAGGATATCAATGGTTATATTAGTCAGGATACGTTCCATTCAGCGCCCATGCTGCTAAACCTACTACACAACATAATTATCCAGTGAGTAATATCTGTGCGATATTAGAATGCTCAATTTCACCTTTTCGCAACTGTTTCAACCAACTGTCATTTAAGTATTTTTGATAATTTCCTTGCATATTGTACTTTCTATTCATTTATCAATTTTAGTCTCTGAAATGTTCCACTCTTCCAATTCTTTTATTTCAAATGCATTCACACCACTTGATCTGTTCCCACCATTCCAACTGTTTTGAATTTGTATTTACCCATTATTCCCAATTGCTTCAATTATTTATAATTTCAAATTCCTTTCCATTGTTTCATTCCACGTGCTCTGATTTCACGATAATTGCTCTCCATTGTTGCTTTTCAATTATTTCATTCGAAATATTCCACTCCAAATATAGTTCCTCAATCACGTTCAGGTGTTTAACTTCTCATGTAGAATGAGCTCCGCTCTGTGTACCCTGAACTCATTGTTAAATGTATGCCAGAGGCAGAAGGAGGCGTGGCATACCCCACAAAGTATTCTTGATTAGGACGACGAGCTGAGTCGATTTAGCCGTACGTCCGTCTGTCTGTCCGTCCGCCCGTCCGTCTGTCCGTCTGTCCGTTTGTATATTTGAACGCGTCGATTTCATAAACTAGACGAGCTAGATAACTGAAATTTGTTGTAGGTCCGTGTATAGCACGCGTTGGTCAAGTTTGCTTCATATGCTCGATAAGTATTTTTGTTGTAATGTTATCGATTTTAATGCTTATCGAAAATTCGTTTTCAAGGCGTAGCTTGTACATTATATGAGCTAGATACTTCAAATTTGCTGTGTAATTGCGTGTAATGAATACATAGATTATATAATCTTTAGATTTTGGATGCCACGCCCCATTCGCCCCCAATAGCCCCCTATTCGTAAAATTCGCAAATCAAATTCTAGCGACTTGTGCTTTGGCAAATACACACATATGAATGCCATTAATAAAATGTGAAAGTTTGATGAAAATAATTCAAGCGCTAAGAAAACTTGTGCAACAATTAAGTTTCCATAGTAATGCCCACATTGCAGCCCAACTGCGCAGTTGGCAGAGCGCGCGCCTATGCGTACGTGTATATATGTGTGTGTGTGTGTATACATATCTTGTTTTTATGCATGTATCGGAGGGACACTTATTTCATGTTGTTGATTTGCCATGTTATTGTCTTTACAAAATGTTGAGCGGAGCGAATTCTAACTTGCGCATGCAACTGTCTTCCTTCATTACGCATCGTTCTGCGCTTCTGTTTCTTTGCAAACGCAAGTTAGACTACACTCAGCGACAGCGCGCCCTGCCGTCGCCTCACTTAACGGTACTACGTTGTCGCCAACATTCTACGTCGCAACTCTTGTAATATCCAAACTGCGCATTAGCATTAATAATTTCACAATATGCCAAACTTATTGCTGAGGCGACTTGCAGACGCCTGCACCATGGTCTAGCTGTGTTTATTATGCGACACAGCTTAAAAACTCAGGGTATCTCCTAATCGAGCAGTCTCGACTACAGCACTCTTACTTGTTTTGTTTTCAATTGCTCAATTCCCATTGTCGTCAGTTTATTCCATTCCTATTGTTTCTTGGAATCACTTGCAGATTATCATACACAAATGCCACGGAATTTGCGACCTTGGTGGACAGTCATCCGATGCCGACGCCGCTATCCATGAAGATCAACCTACTTGATAATGAGATAGCCCATATCAATGCTCCACTAGCAGTTGGTTGCATATTGCCCTTGGTTGTCTCAATTTTCATCATACCCATGGTGGAGGAGCAGATATGCCGGTTGCGCGTACTGCAGATGATTGCAGGGCTACGACTGCAAATATTTTGGGGCGTTAGTCTGCTCTGGGATTTTTTCACCTATTTTATCTATACGGTAATAATTGTCATTATTGTGGCTTGCACGAACATTGGTGGCTTTGGTATTATTGAGAATCTGTTGCTGCTGTTGCTGCTCATTGTCTACGGGCTGGCCGCCCTTCCGATTACCTATGTGATATCCATGTATATCAATAGGTCTGTTGTGCGCGCCTTTCTCGTCTCTGTTCTGTTTCAGAGCCTCACGGGCTTAGTGCTCTACATTATATACTGGGACGTGGCTAATAGCAATGTCATTTTCTTCTACGGTGCGTGCCTTTCGCCGGGCTTCTCGCTTCTCGACGGGATAAGCAACATCTACATACGCTGTCTGGAAAAGCGTTTGTGTCAGACCAAGTGCGCTACTGTTGTAAACTGCCATCCACAAAATATGCACGAGATGGTGCCACATTGCAAATGTAAGTAATTTCCCTGTAGTTGCTAAATGCTATTATTTTTGTCACTTTGTTCCACAGTTAATACATATTTTCAATGGTCCGATCCTGGTTTATTGCCGGCTTTGACCTTCATGATACTGGCATCGGCAATTGCTCTACTTTTAATATTCTGGATCGAACTGCATCGTAAGGAAAAAAAGTTTCATTCATCCAAAAAGTAAGTGAACTAGCTAACTTCCTATGCTCAGTTCTATATTATTCTGTGATGTTTTTTATGCACATTCCTATATGGATCCAAAGCCAATTATCGCATTTAAAATATGAATTTAAATCTGTATCATTTGCCTATCCTGAAGTATATATAAGTTATTTAAATTGTCAAGCTATCTTCAAACTGCCGATAGCAGAACTGGTTTTTCGAAAATTTATATATATCGACCATAAAATTATCGATGACAATTTATTGGATAGATGCCATAACCATACAACACATAAATTCGTCAAATACCAAAAAATTAATTCCACGGAAAAAAATTTGAGTACAGGTCAACTAACATATTTGCTCGGTTCAGTCGCTTTATGCTCATGCAACAAAAATAGCAAAAAGCAAATCATTTTGTTTCGAGCTTTCTGAAATGGTCAATTCTTAAGCGTAACGTATTTGAGTTGATGCTTTTTGTTGTTTTTGTTGGCATCTGCTGCATTTTATATGCCTTCGATAGGTCAGTCGGTGGATGTAGTACAATATATTAAAGAGATAGACATCCACAGGTCGCTGGTTCGACTCCGGGTTTAAATGATTGGTTTTATTATATTTTAGATATTAAAAAATCAAATGATATGGAAAATTTTAGACTAGTTAGCTTTCAGTGTATATAGGCGGAATGGACGGATGGAAATTAACTTCCACGTTATTTTAGTTGTCACTTCAATTTCTTATCAACTCCTCAGTTTAGCTTTAAGGCCAATTTGTAGATTAGCTCAATTGTCAATAATTAATAAATTTATTTAATTTGAATTGTACATGACCTATAGTCTGCGGAATATGCGCACAGCAACCTACCATTTCGATGACAGCGATGTGGCAGATGTAAAGCAAAAGATTGCCGAGGCGGATATGAGTAAATGCAAGCAGTCGGTGTTTTTGGTCGATCAGGTTGAGGCTAAAATACCGGCCAAGACCAATAGGCTGGATACGGTATCCTTTGCTTTAAACAAGTGAGTAAGACTCTCTCTCTCTCTCTCCATATATATATATATATATATATATATATATATATATATATATATATATATATATATATATATAGAGAGAGAGAGAGAGAGAGAGAGAGAGACGCTAACGCATTAACCATAACAGATATATGAGCATGGGCATTTTCGGACCTCGAAGGTCGGGTAAAAGTCATCTGATACGCCAGCTGGTTGGCATAGACGGGTTTGCGTTTGGCGAGATCTATGTGAGGGGTCTGGACTTCAAATACGATATTGACACTATTTTAGGTTACGTCGGGTACTGTCCACAACATTATGGACTACTCGACGAACTTACCCCCCGTGAGCACATCCGTTTGCTATGCATGATACGAGGCGTGACAGAGAACAAGATCAGCGAAAAAATGCACGACATTTGCCTAATGCTCAATATGACCGGATGGATGCATCGGAAATGCGGTACCTTGACTCCGGAAAAACGGAGGAAAGTAAATGTAGCACTCTCGCTAGTTGCTTACAATAAGATTTTCATTCTGGACGAGCCCACTAGCGGCATGCCATCAACGACACGAAGGGAAATATGGAATATCTTACGCTATTTACGCTACTGTGGCAAGACTATTATCTTTGCCTCTAGCGATGAGCTCGAGTGTAAGGTGCTAGCCGATTTCATTATACTCTTCCAGGACAGTGAAATGCTAGCTATTGGCAGCATGCAATATCTGCGCTATAAATACAGCCACGGCTTCTATCTAGAGGTGCGACTAGTCCGTGATGGTTCTACACAAGAGGAATCAGAGGCTAAGTGAGTATTTTCAAGGGGCAAGTCAATCCCGACTCACCTTACACATCCTTATTAATCCTCAGCTTAAAAAAAGATGTTGAGAATTTGGCACGTTTCATTAATTTTCTACATGATAAATCGGAGTTGGTGTAAGTAAAACTGTGCAATACATTTTCTGTAAATTGAAAATTGTGTTCATATATGTTAAACTATTTATAATACCCGATAATTATCGATTCTCAGCTAGAAAGACATCTAAATTTATATTATATTTTCTTATTTGTATTTTATAAATCTTTGATACAGTGGCAATATGCATAATTGGTTCAAGTATTATATACCTGTCGGTCACATTGTATACTCGTTTCTTTATGGCGCCATGGAGAAGAACAAGGTGCGTCTTAACGTTTACGACTACTGCATCTATCAGGCGAGCATGAATGTTGTAATTGCTCAGGTCCAGGAGACACGAGCCGAACTAAAGCGTCGCATGGAGCCGAAAGTGAGCAACACCGAAAGGTCCAAGCGATCAACAAACAAATTCACATCCCACTTACATCATGCACGTTAAAAGCATATGTATATATAAGCATTTTGTATCTGTATATTAATCAAGTCTGTTAAAGTTGATAAGTGGTAGAAATAAATTGATGTAATTTAACTGAAGCTCAATCTAAAACATTTCTAAGGGGTCTAACCTGACATGTATTATACTAAGGCATTTAATGGGCGATTTGAAATGAGTTTATCTACATATGCGTAACACGCAGAAGAGAGCGCCACTGAATCCAATCAGTGTGTTTTTATACCCTGAGCCCATTGAAAATGGGAAATCAGAGTATAATGGTTTTGTGAAAATGTATGTAACAGGCAGATGGAGGCGTGCCACACCCCATAAAGTATATATATTCTTGATCAGCGCGACAAGATTAATTGATATAACCCTGTCCGTCTGTCCGTGTGAACGCTGAGATATTTAAAACTACGCAACGCAGAGAGAGATACTATACGCAGCACAAGTTTTTCCGATTACTCATTCCATTTCGATTTTATGAGCATTTATTGATCATTTTAATGCATTTTTAAAGCGTGGTTTGTACATCGTTGAGCTAGATACTTTAAATTTTGGATGCCCCGCCTCATTCGCCCCCAACCGCCTCCTATTTGCAAAAAAACGCAAATCGAATACTAGAGACATGTGCTTTGGCAAATACACACATATGAATGTCATTAATAAGTTGTGTAAGTTTGATGAGGAAAGTCCATCGCTAAGAAATGTTATTCAGCAATTAAGTTCCCATAGTGATGCCCACAGTGCAGCCCAAGCGCAGTCGCTGCGTTAACTGGGCATTTAGCAGAGTGCGTGCTTATATAAGTTAAAATAAACAAGTAAGAACGTTGCATGAGGGCGAACCTAATGCGTGATACTAGTTTCCCATAGGAGCATCTGGTATATTCAATTTAATAATACATCTCAAATTTTGCATTTATGTAGATTCATGTGAATTTTTTGCAATTTAAATTTTTTACCTACCCTCTCATATACTGCCAATTGAAGGTCGGTTGCAAATATAACTATGTGAATTAGTTAGCATTTTTATAAAATGTAAAAAATTCAATAGAATCATATGCTGAAAGTTTCATCAAGTTCCGTTAAGTCAGTCGCAATCTATTAAACAAAACGTTTGGCCAATTATGACACGCACGCGTTAAGCAGCGACAGCAAAATACATTTACATTTACATTTACACATACATTGAAACGTGCAAGCGCGTTTGCTTAGGCACGGTCACAAATAAATTCAGCGCCATTCATTCTAGCATATTCTTCAACCAAAATTGTTATTGAGTTGTGTTTGCATTTTCAGCCGCTTCTTTAGTTTTGTATTTGTCAAATATCGCCCTTTATACGCATACATTCAACCGACCACCGTTTTTGTATGTACACATATAAATACATACGTTCATATGCGCGCATTTCAGCTTTTTCTAAGAATCACAATTGCGATTGATTTATGTTTATATTGTGTTTGCATTAACAGCAGCTTCTATAGTTTTGTATTTGTCAAAAGTCGCCCTTGTAGTGAAGTAGTTTCGGATTTGCCAACAGGCAATGCAAAACTGATGTGGCGCAGCAGGTAGATGAAAAGCGTGTAAGCAAAAGGGTCCGCATGAAAATAGTTGCGCAGCTGTTCGTATCTACATACATATGTACATACATGATGGGTCCTATCGTCCATTTTTTTGTGTGGAATAATTTTTTTCGGACTAAGTCGATATTTATGTAATCGGTATTTGATATTTACATTTTTTGATGGTCACACACACAAAAAGAAAATAACATAACTGACCTAAGCTATACGAAAAATGATAGTTTTAGCAGATCAATTATTTGCAGAACTTCAACATTCAAATCGAATTGCATATATTTCTTAATATTTCTCAGAAATGCCGTTTGTCGTCTTAGCAATTCTTATTAAGCTTATTTATATAGGTGGCACAGGCATATAAATTTTGCAGCTGGGCGTTATAAATTTTGTTGCCAATTTGGCGTAGACATATCATATTTGGCAAGTTCCTAGAAGGAGTCGAGGGTAACGTAACTGTAAAGTTTGGATGCTTACACTCCAAAAATGTGAAAGTTACAGGGTATTTTTTCGATATACCACGCCCCCAAAGGGGCGTAAAATTTATTTTTGGGGAATCAATAGAGGAGGCCCCCAGTAACACAAACATCCAATTTTGAACCGTCTAGCTCTAAAACTGTAGAAGCTATAAGCTTTTTGCGATTTGCCACGCCCCCTGAAGGCGTAGGTATGTCCGCCATATCTTTTTGATCTTGGGTTGCTTATCCGAGTATATATATCAAATTTCAAGTCTCTAGCATCAATAGTGCTCAAAATATAGCAGAATTTGTGAAATCACTCTATATTCAGATCCGATTTGCCACGCTCCCAGTGGGCGTGGACATAAAATTTGACATTTATCGATCTTTATAGAATCGAAGCGTTAAGATACATGCCAAATTTCAGCATTCTAGCTTTAAAACTGTAGAAGTTACAGTTTTCCCGATTTGCCACGCCCCCAATGGGCGTAGATATATCCGCCATATCTTTTTGAACTTGGGTGGTCATCGCAAGTATACATTCCAAATTTCAACTCTCTAGCTCTTCAACTAATATGATTTCTTAACTATGGGCGCAACCATACATACGGACATACGGACGGACAGCAAGACGGACATTGCACAAAACCAATATACTATTTTCCCTTTGGGAAACTAGTATAAAAATGTTTTTGTGTTTCCGTTCACGTGCGAATCGCTTTACTTCAACTCTTAGACTGAATATTCTTAAAAGAACTGTACCCTAAGCTAGCTAAAGGTGGAGTTGGTGGCGGCAGCGCTGCTGTAACGGTTGTGACGATGCTTGCGTCCGGCGACAACTAAATTATTAGAAACTGCAGCTTGCTGAATTGTAGTCAGCTGATTCGGCGTTTTTAGGCAATTGCAGTGGTCGTTGACCTAAGCGAGATTTGCGAAACAACTTTGTCGTTAACTCTTCCCTCTTTAAATTCGACTTGTCCCCAAGTAGGCGTTTCCCTAAAATTTTTTTTTAAAAGTACGGGACGTCGTTGATCGGGAATTGGTGTGGTCTCCTTGCGGATGTCTGCGTTGGAGCGGCGATGGATCAACATCCTCTTTTCTTCTGAGGTAACTTGCAGTGGTATTTTGTTAACTTGTAAAATAATGTTGTCCGTTCTTTACGCAGCTTGAAGGGGATGATGATTACAATTATTGCAAGCAAGAACAAGGAGATCAACGCAACCGGTGTGGGCTCTGATGTTCAAATTCCGTAGATGCCCAATGTTGTTGATGTGCAGCGCTTCTAAAAAGTCATTGTGGAAGCGTATGAGGTAAGTCCCTCTGATGAATTCTGTAGTTCCATTCCAGTTGAGATTGCCGCTAAAGTCGTTAAGCAGGATCAGTCCGTTGTCGATTTCCTCTATTTTGTCCAGGTGATCTGCGTTGCTAAAGTTGCAGTAAGCCCTAATACCCTGAACTAGCATAGGTAAACTTTAGTATCGCTTAAATTAACAATTTTTGTCTTAGGGCATACGGTTATATTAACAAAGGTTTTACAATTATTCTGTATCTCATATACTTGGTTTTCCGTAATAAAAAATTCATTTTGATTTATGTGAATTATTTTGTTATTATTTATAACGGGTTTGATTAATAGTGTTGAAAGTTTATTTCATTTAGTATGGGTATTTTAACTAAATAGACAAAGATTGTTTTGTTGTGTAGGATAGAAACGTTAGAGAATTCAAGCATTTCTTATATGGATAATGAAGGTAAATTATGATTGTTTGCACGTTGGTGAAATTAAAGGTTTAAACATGAACTGGTCTGTATTACGGTCAATAATCTGTGGAAAAAGAATTATTGGGTTCTTATGTTACTTTTATGTACTACGTTTCTCGTTTCAGTTAGTATGGTAGCACCCCTGTCTTCTTTCACCATATCTTTCTTATACCTAGCTGTTAGCTTGGATCTTAGGCGTGTGTTTTGTTTGACTAAGATTTCCTTTCCGGTATGGTAGTCTTGTTTTTTTTACGGTCTTTGTTATGATATTCTAAGTCTGTTGCCTGTTTGTTTCTGATTTTTCCTATGTTATTTTGTCTAGATTTTTCGTAGCATTCCGGGTCTGTTGTAATATTCCTTCCGAAAAATACGTGCAAAGGTCTCTTGTTAGTAACTGAGTGTATTGATGAGATATACTCGTAAACTGCTCTATCTAATAGTTCCTTGAAATTATACTGTTTTTGGTTTTTTTTAGACACCTCATTATTTCTGATAAAGTAGAATGAAATCTTTCAACTTGTCCGTTAACTGAACTTTTGTAAGGGGGAGCTTTATAGATTACTATGTTTAACTGATCTTTAAGCATGAAAGTTATAGTCACCGAATTTATTTTTCATTGTCCATTACAATGCACTTTGGTACTTCATAATAGAAAACTAAGTAATGTAATGGTTCTTTAATATCCTGTATAGCTTTTGATTTGATAATTTTGGCTTGAGCTAATTTTGAGAATTTATCAAGTGCGTTAGCACCAATACCTTTTCTGTTGAATAAATGTCTTCGTGGATGATAACGCGTCAGCAACTACGTTACTTTTACCTGGTTTGTAAAGTAATTCGTAATTATATTCTTCAAGATATGCTTTCCATCGTTTTATTTTGGAATTTCCATTCCAGCTGCTGAGCGAATAAGTGAGAGGTTGGTGATCAGTGTAGATTTTAACTTTTTCTCTATACTGTATAGGTAGTTTCTGAGGGCTTTTAATGCCCAAACTATGGCTAACATTTCCTTTTGGTTAGTGGCATAATTTTCTTCTGCTTTGGAAAGCGTTCTGGAGAGAAACAAAATTGGTCTGTCACCTTGGGATAGTACTGCGCCTATGGCGAAATCAGAGGCATCTGTTGTTAATTGAAATTCTTTATTGAAATCAGGGAATTGAAGAATAACTTCATCGGACACCAGTGAATTCTTGTAAATAATGGTACAACGTTATAGTTTGAGCACAAAAATTGAACTGACTTTATTCTTTAAATCCTTCTCCTTAAATACCTAGTTTGAGAAGTAAGAGGGGAGCATCTCTCAAATACATTGACATTTCTTACATTCTAAGAAGTGTCCTATGCAAACACTTGAGTTCTATTTTAGTCTTATCTTATTTCAGGCGTCTCTTACGAACATGAAAGAGGATCTCACACGTACTGAATTTTGTAATGTTTGGTTTACATTATCTTAAGGGTCGTTTACGTTTTGTAATCTATTTTTATGTTGTCACCACATGGCGAGATCTGTGTTCATGCTTGAACATTCTGCCAATGGCCGAGAAAGTGACGGTAGCAGAGAGAAGGTTAAAATGCTACTTATATTTGTGGAAAAGCTGTGGCTTGTAATCTTCTGCGTACATGTATTTTTCTTACAATATACATATATTATTATAATTATTATAATTATCATACCAAGTCCTAAGGATATGTGACCGGTCACGTGATGCCATTTAAGAGCATTTATTTTAAAATTATGATTTTTTATTTGTCTAAGTTCGTTTTTTTATACCCTGAGCCCATTGAAAATGGGAAATCAGGGTATAATGGTTTTGTTAAATGTATGTAACAGGCAGAAGGAGGCGTGTCAGACCCCACAAAGTATATATATTCTTGATCAGGGCGCCGAGCTGAGTCGATTTAGCCCTGTCCGTCTGTCTGTCTGTCCGTCCGTCCGTCTGTCCGTATGTTTGAACGCGTCGATCTCAGAACGTAGTTGACCTAGAGACTTGAATTTTTTTTGTTGGGTCCGTGGATAGCACGCGCAGGTCAAGTTTGTTACCAAAAAACTATATCTATTTTTGTTGTTTTGTTATCGATTTTAAACCTTATCGAAAACAAGTTATAAAATTCTATCTGCCACATCTTTAGAGCTAGACCTCAAATTTTGCATATAGATTCATGTGAATTTTATGCAATTTCTATTTTTTTATTTTTTGGATACCGGCTCTTTTTACTAATTAACCCCCCCCCTACTCCTCCCCTTCGTCACTCATAGAGAGTCTGTTGCAAATATAACCATGTGAATAAATTAGCACTTTTATAAAATGTAAAAAATTCAAATTCCGTTAAGTTAGTCCCGATTTATTAAACAAAACGTTTAGCTGCACGTGGCAAGCTGCGACGCGCAGCAAAAAACATTTACATATATTCTCACATAAACACATTGAAACGAGCAAGCGCGTCCGTTTTTGTATGTACAAGATAAATTAGTTTCCAAGTTGACTCTCGCTTAGGCTGAGAGAATAAAAGAACTGTTAATTTACGGCTAGTGCCGGAGTAATGAATTTTATCGTAACGCTTTCTCGTGAATACAAATCAGAACTAAAACTAAAGTGTGGGACAGCGAATCGGCGTGCCGATTTGCTCGACAATGCTGCTGACACACACACACAAATGTAAGGGGTCAGCTTACTGTTGCTGTCCGCTGTGGTCAGGGCGCTGAATTAGTACAGTTTCGTCAGCACCATGTCACAAGCGTCGGCAAGTGAGAGAGAAATATGCGTATGCTATGTTTGTGTTAACTACTCCCCCCTTAAGATTTTGACCGTCCTCGTTCAAACTAAAATTTTCAATCCCCCCTGGATCTCGTGCGAGGCTCGTCTTCTCCTCCAGACTAAGTAGATGAGTGTGGAGCCACTGATGATGACGCTGATCCCGGTGACAATGATAGGCCAGATTTTGGGTGACCGGCAGATTGGACCTCTTCTTGGAGCTCTTGGATGACGCGTAGGTTGTGGTGATTCACCTGGGCCGGGCTTTCGTTTGTGATCAGAACGCCGTCGTCTACTGGGTGACAGTCTCCAAGTGGCTGGGTTGTGTGCGGCAGAGTGCCACGGATCCCGAATGTAGTCCACGGGCGCAAGTGTCGTGTACCGCCAGCTTGCAGCAGGGCGCATATGTTGTTGCTGCGCAGCTAGTGACCGCCAGTACCTCGTTGTCACACTCCGCTACGGTGTCGTCGTCCAGCTGTAGAACGATGTGTTCGTGCGAGACCGGGGAAGTGCTGACCTTCTTACATATAGACTTAATCCTGGGATAATCTATGACTATGGTATTATATTATCGGACTGTAGTACCCTTATGTTGGAAGCTTCCATCAGACGGACAATGGGGACAGATGTGGGGTGCTTAGTTAATATTGACTCCAAATCTTGATTATCAAATATTGTGGGATTTATTATGTTTGACCTCGCCAGCGTTACTGTGAGCATTAAATTTTGAATCTCTGTTATAAGCATCCTGTTCCTAGCTAGAAGAGCTTCGTACAAGTGGGGCGTGTCAATTTCGTGTTTCTTTACGCTGATTAATTCTAGATGTTTTTTCTCTTTTTTTTTTTCTTTTTTTTTTTTTATTTACTTCAAGTTGTCCTTGTGGACCACCCTCCCCTTAATGAGAACAGACGTTCCTAGGTCTGCCTGCACCTTTTCCTCTGAGCATAAGGGGGTAAGTTTGTTTCCCAACCTTTTGTTGCTCTTCACTAAAACCGTCTCTCCGACTTCAAACACCCTATTCTGTCTAGTCGGGTTGCACCTGCTCATGTTGTTCTTCTGTGCGTGTTCAAGTTTTCGCTTTATATTTTCCGCGATTTCCTCTGAGACTGAGTACATGACCTCGATTGGGCTCATGTCAGTTGTTGAATGTATTGTCCGGTTGTATTCTGTTGTCGCTCTTAGGATGAGCTCAACGGTATCGTCAATTTTTTTGTCTAGCTTCATGCATCTGGCTATTTCCGCCAAGGTGCTGTGGAAGCGTTCGACTTGTCCGTTAGAACCGCTGTGTAGAGGGGGCGTGTTTACGACGTCTATGTTGTAGCCGTTTTTTAGAAGAGACGTGATTGTCTCGGAATTGAATGCCGCCTCGTTGTCGCAGTAGATTGTTTTGATTCTGGGGAACAAGTTTACTAGCAGCAAAATGGGCGTCTTGACGTCTACTATCGTCCGGGACGTTATTGGATATACCACGGCCATTTTCGAGAATTTGTCTATGCAAGCTAAAAACATTTTCTTGTCGGTGGAGAAGATGTCGATGTGCAACATTTCGCCGACGAATGAGGGGATCGGGGTTAAACCTAACTCCTGTTTTTTCGGGTGTCGGTCATACTTTGCCTTGGCGCAAACTCTACAATTCGCTACCACCTCATTAGCTATTTTTGTCATTTTAGGGAAGAAGTAATCCCTAAGAATGTGTTTGATGTTTTCCTGCACTGCGCTGTGAGCTCGATTGTGCTCGGCCTCAACTATTTCTCTTTGTTCCGACTTGTCTGTAATGTCTGAGACAAAATTCTTGCAGTATAAGAATTTTGTGTTTGGGAATGACTTGACCAACTCATGTTGGACTGCCGCCAACGTTGGCAAATCGCAGTGAAGAGCGTTAACCGCGCTCGGGTTCACGACGTCTTTGATGTCATTTATGACTCCGTCTTTTTCTGTGAAGTGGATGATGTGGCGGTTTTTCTCGCCGAAAAGTATGAACTTACGATATCTTGGGAACTGGGCCTGTTCTAGCACTATCTGGTTTCTAAAGCAATTTAAGGGTTTTTCCGTCGTTTCGACCGTGTAGGTCAGGGACAGCTCACTGTGAATTGTGGCTGCATCGGACATGGCCTCTTCCTGAAGATCATTGATGTTCTGTCTTGAAAGGGCGTCTGCAACGAAGTTTTCCTTGCCTGGCTTGTAGTGTATCTTAGCGTTATGCCCGTCTATGTACGCTTTCCATCTCTTAATTTTTGCGTTGGGGTTCCTATCTGACACAGCGAAGGTAAGAGGCTGGTGGTCAGTATAGATGTTGATGTCTCGAGCTCCGTACAAGTAGTGCTGTAGTTTACCTAACGCCCACACGATGGCCAACAGCTCTCTTTCGTTTGTAGCGTAGTTGGTCTCGCAATCTTTTAGAGTCCTCGAGATCATTGAAATGGGCTTTCCTTCTTGGGATAATACTGCCCCTATGCCGTATGAGCTGGCATCCGTCGTCAGGTCAAATGGTTTTTTAAAGTCCGGGTACCTCAGGATGACATCCTCCGACGCCAAGATATCTCTTAGTTTCTGGAACGCGTGCCTCTGCGCGTCGTCGAAATTTACGATGGTTTTCCGTGAGAGATGCTTGCTGACGGATCCGTTTTCGCCTTTTATTATCGCCGTCAGCGGTCTCGCTATGGCAGCAAAATCTTTTATGAAGCATCTGTAATAACTGGCCAGTCCCAGAAACGACCTCAGCTCGTAGAGGTTCTTCGGTTCTGGGAATTCTTATATTGCTTTAACCTTTTCGGGGTCGGATTTTGCTCCTCCCATGGTAACTATGAATCCCAAGTACTCAACGCTTTGTTTAAAGAACTGCGTTTTTTCCTTTGAGACTTTCATGTTCAGCGCGGCATAAGCTTTTGAGAACCCAGTCTATGTGCCTGACATGGTCCTTTTCGTTTTCGGAAAAAATTATGACGTCGTCTACGTACACATAGCACGACTTTCCGATTTGTTCTCGTAGGACGTTGTCGATTGCCCACTGAAAGATACTGCCCGCATTCTTCAGGCCAAAGGGCAACCTACAAAATTCATACTTTCCTCCATTTACGGAGAACGATGTTTTTTCTCTGTCCTGCTCTGCTAAATATATCTGATGGTACCCGGATTTTAGATCCAAGGTAGTGAAGTACTTAGCTTTGCCTAAGTTGGCCAAGATCATTGAGATGTTCGGCATCGGGTATTTGTCTGCGATGGTCTTTTCGTTCAGTTTCCTGAAATCGATGACGAGTCGTTTTTTTCTGATACCCACTTCATCGTATCCCTTTTTATCAACGAC
The DNA here is from genome assembly GCA_035045145.1 of Drosophila meridionalis. Lineage (NCBI taxonomy): Eukaryota > Metazoa > Arthropoda > Insecta > Diptera > Drosophilidae > Drosophila > Drosophila meridionalis. Next base: position 2,176,336 of record JAWNPG010000027.1, on the reverse strand, counting down.
CCATGTCGGGCTGTTATATGGGGATTTTGATGGCCTTATGATGCCGTTGTCTAGGAGATCCCTGATCTCTTTAGTGACGAAGTCGGCCACTCCCATTGGATGTGGGTACAATTTGGAGTAGATGGGCTGGTCGTCTTCTGTGCGTATCGTCGCTATGACCGAAGTGTTGAACGGCAGTGCCTCGTTAGAGGTCGAAAATGCCTTGATGTTCTTCAGAATCATTTTTTTAAAATCTTCTTTTACCATCTCGGGTACCACGATATCGTTGACGTTAGTGAAATTAACGTTGTCACAGAAGTGATGCTGTAACTTTTCGTTAGTTTGCCCATAATTAATTGTACCTTTCTCAATGTCCAATGTTGCTCCTACTTGCGTTAGCAGGTCGAAGCCTATTATGGCGTTGAACGGCTGAAGTGATTCCAGTAGGTAAAATTGAACTGTTGTTCCAAAAATGTTTACTGTACACTTTTGGCTGATTTTGTTAGATCCATGAACGGAGCTAACTGTGAAGGGGGTGTCGACGGGTTTTATGTTTTTCAACTCCTTTATGGGTTGAATGTAATTCTTCGCCGCCCCTGTATCGATTAGGATTCTTACTGTTCTCCCAGCCAACTGCCGCTCGATGAACGGTAGCCGGAAGTGACCCCTAAAAAATTGACCAGGTCGTTGTCTCCTGGGGAGTCGGAGTCGTCTAATATTTCGCCAACAGCTTCGGCTGCAGCTTCATCGTACTTGTTATGCTGAACCACTCGGTTCAGTCTTTGTCGCCTGGGCCCAGTGTGTCGTTCTGATGAATTGGGTCTCTTCGCGGCTTGTCCATTGTCGGACTGTTGTGCGGGTCTGTCCCTCCAGTTTGTTGGCTGCCGGACCTTGGACATTGATGGGTCTACATCCATCGGCTCCGACTGCTGGGGCGGTTTCGGCTGTTGCTGCGCGTGATCGCCGCTTTGAGGTTGTTTCCCTTGTTTTTTTACGAAGTGTGGGTTCTTCTCTTGGTTAGGGTTATTATTCCTACCGTGTTTGTCCTGTTTGGTTTGACTTTTGTTGTGCTCATACGAATGAGCTTTTTCTTCCATCACTCTCGCGTATGACGCAGCGAAGTTGCTGCGCTCAATGCTAGCTTCGGCTTCTCGGGCTAGGGCCAAAGCGGCGGGCAAGTCGCCGGGTTGGGCTGGGAAGACGATGGCCTTGAGGGATCTCTTTAAACCCGAAATAAATGCGTGAAGGGCATCTGCCCTGACCTCGTTGTTTAATAAGGTCGCCATGGCGGCTTCGTGTGTCATGATGATTTTGTTGGTTACCAACGTTAGCTTGCGTTCCACGTCGTCGTAGTACTGCATGAGAGAAGAATCGCCCTGTCTGACCATTTCCAGGTTTTGGCGGAGGAGCCTTAGCGAGGTCTTGTCCGCGTACGTGCAATCCAGCCTGGCAATGATCGCGTCAAAATTAAGAACCGTGTTGTGGGACGTAAGCAGGGCTCTTGCGTTTCCCCTAATCTTATTTATAATTATGGTCACAGCTTGGTAATGAACGCTGCTAGTAGAGTGGGACCTAAATAGCTCGTAAGCGTCTGTTGCTGACTGCCGCCAGGCAACATAGTCTTCTTGAGTCCCGTCGAAGTCGGGCATTGACTTTACCACGTCTAGCGAGATTGGGCATTGGACTGTGGGGTCGACCACTATCCTTTGGTATACTTGAATTTCTGGGGCTGCGACTCGCAAGGTAGAAACTTGCTGTCTTAAAGCGTCGAGCTGCGCATCGAACGCCTGCTTCTGGGCCAGCAACGCTGCCTGCACTATCCGATCGACACCTGCGGCGACCATGGTTGGCTGAGGGGGAAGTTGAGGGGCAAAACCTACAACGCTATTGTCAAAATCTTCGAGGTTATCGTCAGATGGGAGAGGGCTGGCCTCTTCGTCGCTAACAATCTCTCTTTTCACTTCTCTATACGGGCCTGCGAAACTCATTAGCAACCTACACAGAATCACGAAATGACATTCGGCTTGTATTTCATTTATTTATTTATTTTTATTTATTTATTTTTATTTATTTTTTTTTTTTTTTTTTTTTTTTTTTTTTGAACACGGATAAATTAACTGAGCACGCCACTTTCATGTTCATTTGAAGGGGCGCTTGACTGTTCCTGGTGTTCCTGGCTCTCTGCTGACGTCGTCGTAGTCTTCTGAGTGGATTGCTTGCTTTAATTTGCTACGCTGCCGTAATCGGTCCGACTACGTGACAAACGCTGCCAACACCGGTCCGGTGCTGTGACAAAATGAGTTTTTTGCTTTCGCACTTTGGTGCGGAAATTTGCTTTTTGATTTTTAGTTTCGCACCGTTGGTGTATGCACTTGATAGTTAGCTTAGTGCCGCACCTTTGGTGTGTGCCTTTGATAATTATTCTGTTTTGAACCTCTGGTTTATGTACTTGATAGTTAGTGTGGCGTCGAACCTTTGGTGAGTGCACTTGATAAATATTTTGGTTTTAAATCTTTGGTGTGTGTATTTGATAGTTAGTGTGGTGTCGAACCTTTGGTGAGTGCACTTGATAAATACTTTGGTTTTAAACCTTTGGTGTATGCACTTGCTTGAGCTTTGTGAAAGTTTTGGTTATTCGCTGAGAGCTTTTTTCTTTTTTTTTTTTTTTTTTACAACTGCTTGTTTTTGCGGAGTTTGCTGAGTTAGCACGTGCACTTCACTTTCACAAGTAAGATGTTTTTTGTCAATTTATTTTTAAAGTTGCACTTTGGTTTTGGTTGTTAAGTGTGTTTAACATATGCACTTATTAATTGAGAGGGTTCTCGTGAGTACTTTTATTTCGTTGGGCGCCAGATAAATTAGTTTCCAAGTTGACTCTCGCTTAGGCTGAGAGAATAAAAGAACTGTTAATTTACGGCTAGTGCCGGAGTAATGAATTATATCGTAACGCTTTCTCGTGAATACAAATCAGAACTAAAACTAAAGTGTGGGACAGCGAATCGGCGTGCCGATTTGCTCGACAATGCTGCTGACACACACACACAAATGTAAGGGGTCAGCTTACTGTTGCTGTCCGCTGTGGTCAGGGCGCTGATGTAACAGTTTCGCCAGCACCATGTCCAAGCGTCGGCAAGTGAGAGAGAAATATGCTTATGCTATGTTTGTGTTAATTTACACATACTCATACGTTCATAAGCGCGCATTTCAGCATATTCTAAGAATTACAATTGCGATTGATCTGCTTCTTTAGTTTTGTATTTGTCACATATCGCCTTGTAGTACTACTTTGCGTTTTACCAACAATCAACGCAATACTGGTGTGGCGTAGTGGATAGACGCAAAACGCGTGAACGAGAGGTCCCGAGTTCGAAACTCGGTGACGACAGCGTAACTTTTTTAATTATTTTTTTAAATCTATAAACATGAGGTGGTCGTGCTAGTTGAGATGACGCGCATTAACGTTACATATGTAGTAAATAGATGCAGGTTCGAGTCCAGGTGCGGTGATGTTTGTTTATCTTCTTTTTTTTTTGATAATTTGTTTATCCATTTAATTATTTATTTATTTTTGATTTGCATACATTCTAGTTGAATAAAATTTCAAAATTATAATTTAATTTTGGAAAATTTAATATTATATGCAAGCTATAAAGCGTTGTTGAGGAACCATTTGTCATTATTTAGCACATTTTTCATTATTTAGCATATTTTTGATTTTTTTAGTATATATGCAACTTTAATTGTTATCGGCGAATGAACAGCTGTTTCAAGATCAATTATCGGTTAAGTCGATACAATTATATTAGTATTGAGTAAGCAAATGAACGGACAAGTTGAGTGTAACAGCAATTGGCTGATATAGTTCAAATAAAATAAAGATATGTTTAATTTTTCAACATAAAATTTGGTCCTTCGAGCCGGAGCCGTTGGGCATTACTATTGAATACTCACTTTGGATTTTTGGTAAACGCCGCGGACTATTGGAAAAGTGCCGTGTTTTGTCTTGTCGTGTTTTTGCTGCTGGCGACGCAGCATTTGCACATTCTTCGGATTACGTATTGATATTTGGCATCATACGTAATAAACGGCGCGCACTATTGGAAAAGTGCCGTGTTTTGTCTTGTCGTGTTTTTGCTGCTGGCGACGCAGCATTTTCACATTCTTGGAATTACGTATTGATATTTGGTATCATACGTAATAAACGGCGCGCACTATTGGAAAAGTGGCGTGTTTTGTCTTGTCGTGTTTTTGCTGCTGGCGACGCAGCATTTGCACATTCTTGGAATTACGTATCGATATTTGGCATCATACGTAATAAACGGCGCGCACTATTGGAAAAGTGGCGTGTTTTGTCTTGTCGTGTTTTTGCTGCTGGCGACGCAGCATTTGCACATTCTTGGAATTACGTATCGATATTTGGCATCATACGTAATAAACGGCGCGCACTATTGGAAAAGTGGCGTGTTTTGTCTTGTCGTGTTTTTGCTGCTGGCGACGCAGCATTTGCACATTCTTGGAATTACGTATCGATATTTGGCATCATACGTAATTACTAGTACGCACTATTGGAAAAGTGCTACTGGCTACTTTGGACAACAACTTGAATTGACTGCGGGCAACGCAGCAAGCTGCAATGGAAAATCTACGTACTTTACTGGGAGCCAGAAGTAGATTGAAGGCAACGATTACGCGCATTTCTGTATACGCGGAACACCCGCCTGATGGCTGCACATTCTCCGATATTGATTTCAAATGGGACAAGCTGGTTCAGGTTTGGAAGGAGTTTGTCAATCTTGGCGACGAACTTTATAAATATGAAGATGTGCAGGGATATGTGGACCCAGCAAGTGACAACGATGTATACGAGGAGCGCGTTGATCGAGCTTATGTCCTTCTTAAGGTACTACACACTGAGTACAAACCCCGCAAACTGAAAGAGGCCCATACTACATCTAATGTGCTCGGGGAAAGGGATGAATCGACCATCCAATGTATTTTGCAACAAATGCAGCAACAATCTCAGATGCAAATACAACAAATGCAGCAATCTCAAACGCAAATGCAGCAACAATCTCAGACGCAAATACAACAAATGCAGCAACAATCTCAGGCGCAAATACAACAAATGCAGCAGAAGCAAAAGGAGGCTATGGATCGCATAATGCAACGACTGCTACCGCAGCAGGTGGATAACGAGTCACCGTCAGGCTCACAGCAACTCGCTGGACTATAAACGAAGGATTGGGAACTGCCGCGAATTCATATCGCACCATTCAATGGAGACTATAAGGAATGGCACGCGTTTAAGGGTCTATTTGACAGTGCCGTTCACAGCAAGACGACGTTGACAAACATTCAGAAGTATCATCACTTGAAGTCTTGTTTAAAGGGAGAAGCTGCAAAACTTATCCAGCATCTGCCCTTAGCTGATGCCAACTATGAAATAGCTTGGAATTCATTAGTTGACCGTTACGAGAAGCCTCGCTATTTGGTCAACTTGTTGTTGGATACATTTACTGGATTGCCCAAGGTTGCGGATCACAACCCAGCAGCGCTTCGATCGTTAACAAACGAAGCTGGTACTGTAATTCGGGCATTAGACGCTTCTGGACAAACGGATCGAGATTGTTGACTGATTTACTTACTCATCGCAAAGGTTGACGATACCACACGTCGTGAATGGTATGAGAAGAGTCAAGACATGGCTAATCCGTCGATAACGCAGTTGCTCAAGTTCCTGGATTCACGTTGTGATCGGCTGGAGCTTAGCCAATCTGCCACTCAGACGAGCAGCAAGCCTAGACAGGACAGAGGTACCAGGAACGCGCATGCGCTACTCGCTACTTCAAAGCGCTGTGCTAAGTGCAACAAGGAACACGCATTGATGACATGTACACAGTTCTTGGACCTATCTATTCAGCAACGATATGCCATTGTAAAGTCCAAACACATATGTTTTAATTGTTTGAGACTTGGTCATGGAGTGAGCACTTGTACATCGAAGTCATCATGTAAGTATTGCAAGCGCCGACATCACTCACTTTTGCATTTCGATCAAAGCAGCACTAGGGACAAGGGTGAGCCACAGCAGCACCAGAAGGATGAGTCAAATGAGGCACCAGGTGCTAGCACAGTAGTAGCACTGACGAACGCCTTGAACATTGCGAAATGTGGCAAGGGTACAAATATGAGAAGTACACTGCTTGGAAACATTACTTCGACACTGATGAGAGAAACTATAGATGCAGCAGACCTCTCTATATTTAGCGGCCACACCCTAGCAGATGCCGCATTCAATACCAACGCATCAATCGACATTCTGATTGGTAACGATCACATTTGGACGGTTCTTACTGGAGATAAGTTGTGTAATGCCCAGGGGAACACAATCGCCATCGATTCCATATTTGGATGGATCATCACATCAGTGGGAAGAGCAACTACAACTACAACTACGTCACTCTTAGCTACTATGGACATCAACACATTGTTGCAATGGTTTTGGGAACTGGAGGAAGTTCCATCGTTCACGTCTGCAAATACAGAAGATGATGTAGTGGAGACTCATTTCGTCCAAACACACTCCCGTAATGCTGAAGGGAGATACATAGTCGAGCTACCGTTCAAGCAGGACAACCCAGAGTTCGCAGACACCTTTCATGGAGCCAAGTCTCGCTTCTCGGCAGTTGAACGTCGTTTAATGAAGGATGCAGCTTTGCGATCAAGGTATGTACAATTCATGAGGGAGTACATACAACTGGACCACATGAAGGAGGTGGATGTAGAAGAAGACTCCACTTCGAAGAAGATTTTCTACATGCCGCACCATCCGGTGCTAGGTGCAAAGCTGCGTGTGGTATTTGATGGCTCATATCAAGACCAAGATGGCCGGTCTCTTAACGATGCGCTTCATATTGGACCATGTATACAACGCTATCTGTTCAGCGTATGCATGAGGTTTCGAATGCACAAGTTTGTAATTTCGGCTGATATTGCAAAGATGTTTAGACAGATTCTGGTTGCAGCTAAACATCAGGATTTCCAACGAATATTATGGAGAGAAGATCCGTCAGCACCATTGCAGCACTTCAGACTCTGCACAGTTACATACGGGACTGCGTCTGCGCCATTCCTGGCAGTCCGGGTGTTAGAGCAACTCGCCAAGGACCACGACCATGAGTTTCCTAGAGCAGCCAAGATATTTGTTGAGGATTTCTACGCGGATGATGTATTAACAGGAGCCATGACAGAGGAAGAACTGAATGGCATTCAAACTGAGTTAGTTGTACAATTGGAATTGGGAAAATGGATCTCAAATAGCACACGATTGAGCACCGTGCAAGGTGATAGAGTCAACAGGTCAGCAACCACAGCAAAGGTACTTGGACGGCCCTGGGATCCTGGAGAAGACAACCTTGCATACAACATTGTACTCATCAAGGATTCGAATACGCCTCCAGCAACATGGAATCTAGGACGCGTAATCGAGGTGTACCCAGGAGAGGATGGATTAGTACGGGCAGTTAAGCTCAAGGTCGTTTCTGGAGAGATTATACGACCCATCACGAAGATTGCAGCCCTATCACATTCTGAAACAGAGTTTCAGGGGGGGGGCCGGGATGTTGAGGAACCATTTGTCATTATTTAGCACATTTTTCATTATTTAGCATATTTTTGATTTTTTTAGTATATATGCAACTTTAATTGTTATCGGCGAATGAACAGCTGTTTCAAGATCAATTATCGGTTAAGTCGATACAATTATGTTAGTATTGAGTAAGCAAACGAACGGACAAGTTGAGTGTAGCAGCAATTGGCTGATATAGTTCAAATAAAATAAAGATATGTTTAATTATTCATCAAGCGTATTAAAAAATGCAAATCGGACGAGGCTCAGGGTATCTCCTAGTCGGGCACCTCCGACTAGATTTTTCTTACTTGTTTTTAATTGATCTAGTTCTAAAGTATGATTAATAATTGGGGTTTTTAGTGGATCCCATACAATTTTGGGTATTTAACTTATATTACTTATATAGGAAGTTGATACCGTTTCGTAACTTTGAGAGTGAAGTATGTAATTTGCCATTAGTATTTTGTCCAAAGTTCTAGCCATACAATCTGATTTTAATGTCAAAATATCTTGTTCTGGCAAGTTTATTATTTCTTGATGTGCATGATTACATTTAATGTTCACTTTTGTATTTGTAGGTATTTTAAATAACCAACTACCTCTTCTGTGTCGTCATTTGCACTATTCCATGGCCAATTTCCATCGTAAATACGTGTATAGGTTTGCCAGTGCTTTCATTTATTTAATGTTGCTTCTGACATTAAATGATATGAATCTATTGCAAAGTTATAAACTATAAATGGAAGTTTCACTTCTGCTATAATAACCCCCTGTTGGTTTTTAATTGGTAAGGGTATAATTTTAAATACCTTAGATGTGTGTTGACTGAATAATGGTATTTTAGCATTTATAATTATTTTCTTATCTAAATAGATTCCTTTAGCTGTTAACAAAGTGTAAACTTCTTTAAGTTCTGTGCCTGTTCTTTTCCCGGGTAAAACTATATTGTCGGGTATTTTAGCTTTAATTCGAGAGATTTCATTTTGAAGTTGATTTGCTTTTAAAATATTTGTATTCAACTTTCCATGATTGATGTCGATAAGCAAGCTGATTATTCCAGCTTGAATCTTTTCACATTCATCAAGCAAGGAGTCTAACTGTTTTGTCATCATAAAGAAATTAATTGATTCTTTATAAACAAAAAAACTTTCCTTAAGCGTTTCTTTCATGTTTGCAATACGCACATTTAAGTTAAGAAAGTTATGGTTTATCTCATTAATACTTTGTTTTATAATGTTTTCGGTGGAATCTATTACTGAAGCTTGTTTTTTGGTCAATTCATCTATGTTGTGTTGATTGTCTAAAAGAATTGTCATATTCTCTTCCAAAACCTTTCTGTCATCTGCGTCCATTATTCCAAATAAAATATGATAAATTGAGCCCATAAAATTTTAGGGTGAACGTTTCTCTCTTTGGGATTTGTGCACCACGAAAAGTTTGTTATTTTCTTCGAGATCATTTATCTGCCTTTGCATGTTATTTAGAATTATGTTACATTGATTTTCAAAATCCTGGAGTTTGTTACATATTAATTTAATTTTTTGTATTGCGTCTTTACCTTTCTCTATCATGACAAAATACGTGTTTATAAAATACAACTAAATCCCAAGATGATGTTATAACTTCAATATCTCCCATTGGGTCAAGATAGATTGCAGCTGTGCTGTTGATTTGTTCTACTGTCCATTTCTTTACTTCACTTTTTATGGTAGCTGAATTGGACACTTGACAAAATAGCATTAGCATTAGCAGGGATAGAAATGCCTTTAGTTTTGAAGTTCTACCTCCTCTTAGTGGGCGTTCTCTTTTTTCAGTACTATCGTCTGATTCTTGCGTTCCACTGAGTGGACATATTTTAGTAATGGGTTGTGTTACAAAACCTTCTTGAGTTTTAATTTTAGCAACTCTAACCTTTTCGTCAGCGCCTTTGTGAACTTCTTCAATTTTACCAAGTGGCCATCTAGCTGGATGGCAGTTTTCCGACTTTACTAACACTATTTGACCTTTCTCAATATTTTGACTTCCGCGTTTCCATTTATTTTTTTGTTGTAGAGTATGCAAATAATCTTCTTTCCGCTTGATCCAAAATTCTCTTTTCAATTTTTTAATTAGTTTCCATCTATCCAAATTGTTAATTTTTTCTTCGTTTACATTTTCTATTGCATCTAAATTCGGTCTACCAATAAGAAAATGTCCTGGTGTTAGTACTTCCAAATCATCTATATCATCTCCTGTTGTGTATAAGGGTCGTGAGTTTAATATCGTTTCAATTTGACATAGTAAGGTTGACATTACTTCAAAAGTTAAGCTGCTATCACCAATTTTTCGTTTCAAATGATATTTTACCGATTTAACTCCGACTTCCCAAATACCTCCGAAGTGAGGTCCTGTCGGGGGAATTAAGTGCCAGCTAATCCCCTCGTTTTCTAATAAAGGAGCGATTGTATTATTGTCTACTAAAGCCTGTTTATACTCTAGGTCTAGCTTTCTTGCAGCACCTACAAAGTTAGTTCCATTATCTGAATATATATTGGCACATTTTCCTCTTCTAGCAATAAATATTTTTAAAGCTGCTAGAAAGGCTTCAGTTGTTAGATCACTGACAACTTCAAGGTGGATAGCTTTAGTTGCCATACATACAAATACTGAAATATAACCTTTATATGTTTTTATCCCACGATTTTTAGAACACTTAATATAATAGGGACCTGCATAATCTATTCCCGTATTAAGAAATGGGTAATTCATGTTTATCCTATATTCTGGAAGATTTCCCATTATTTGTTCTATTGTAGTTGTTTTGTATCTAGCACACTTTGTGCATTCTTTTAATTGCTTCTTCAAATTATTATATATTATTATATATTCAAATATATATAGTCCAAATATCCAATACTTTCTTTGAATATAGTTTCTCATAAGGTTTAGTCCACCGTGTAATGTTTCCTTATGCGCTTTTCTTATAATAAGATTTGTTAAGTAACTTTTGTCCAAAATTATCGGGTGTTTAACCTGAAAACTTGCATTTGAGTTTCTTAGTCGTCCACCAACCCTTAATAATCCGTTTTTATCTAAAAACGGATTTAAGCTTAAAATTTTATTTTTAGTATCAATGTCTTTTTTCAGAGCTAAATACTTTATTTCTTCACCGAGTTGAAGTGCTTGTTGTTGTTTGATTATTAAATTCCGGGCAGTTTTTATTTCAATGCAGGTTAAAAATGCCGGGAATACTTTGTTTTTTACTTTTTTCTCAATGAATCTTAATACGTACGCAACTACTCGTTCAAGTTTTCCTATACAAGAGAATTTAGCTGTCAATTCTTGTATTATGTCAGAATTATTTAATACTGTTGTACAAACAACTGTAATTTCATCGCACTTTTCTTCTTTTGGCCAATGTTCTATCGCTTTAGCCAGCCATTGAGGCCCTTTCCACCAAATCTCACAATCTTGAAGTTTGTTAGCATCAATTCCTCTTGACGCTATGTCTGCTGGGTTGTCTTCTGACTTTACGTGCCCTTTTGTTTTGTGAATGTCATCTACTCTACGCCTAATAAATTTATTTTTATTACCTCCGTTCTTTATCCAAGCAAGAGTTATAGTTGAATCGCTCCAAGCATAGGTTTTTATAGAGTTTCCTAAAGCTTCTCTGACTCTATCAATTAATTTTGCTAACAGATGTGCTGCACAAAGTTCCAACTTAGGGATCGTTTTCCTATTTTTCTTTGGATTGACTTTGCTTTTACTTGCTATAATCATCACTGAAGAGTTAACTTAAGCGTATACTACGGCTGCAAATGTTTTTTCAGATGCATCAGCAAAGCCATGTATATGTGTCATTAAACTGTTTTGCATTTTCAACCATCGAGGAATTCTAATTTTTTCTAATGTTGACAAATTTTGCATAAATAATTCCCAATAATTACTATCGTTAATTGATAAATCTTGATCCCACTTTTGTTCTGTAAACCAAAGTTTCTGCATAAACAATTTACCGACTATGGTTACTGGAGATAGCCAGCATAATGGATCATAAATTTTAGCCAATGTGGATAGAACTGATCGTTTATTAATTTTTTGTAATTTTTGGCATTTAAGGTTAAATTTAAATTCATCTAACATAGGTTCCCACTGTAATCCAAGGGTTTTTATTGATTCAAATTCTTCAATATCTAAAACTTTGTTTTCTTCTGTTCGTTCGACACTTTCTATTACTTCTAGTATATTAGAGATCCATTTCCTTATGTTGAGCCCCATTGATTCTAGCTCTAGTGATAATAAATTTACTATGTTTTTAGCTTCTTGTACTGTGTCTGCGCCTGACATTAGGTCATCCATGTAAAAATAGTTTTTAATAATTTCTTTAATGTTTTCATCGCTGCATTTGTTAGCAATTTCTAATAGCGCTCTGGTCCCTAAATATGGGGCAGATGCAGTTCCGTATGTAACTGTCGTAAGTTTAAATGTTTTTAAGGTATCAGATGGAGACTCTCTCCAAAGTATGTTAAGATATTTTTGATCTTCTTCATCAATATTAATCTGTCTATACATTTTTTCTATATCTGCAGAGACTACAACTTGCCATTTACGCCATTTTAGCATAATGTCAAATATGTCTTTTTGGACTCTTGTTCCGGTCCACATGATATCATTAAGGCTCTTGTTGTTTGTGCTTTTAGCAGAAGCATCAAGGACAACTCTTAATTTTGTTGTTAAGCTACTATCTCTGAACACTGCTTGATGTGGGAGGTAATATCTTCCCATAGCGTTTGTCTAAGCCATGTGCCCTAATTTAATATACTCATTCATAAACTTAACATCATTTTCTTTAAGTGAATGATTCTTATGTAATTTTTTTTTTAGTTATGAAAACATGCCAATGCTTGGGCTTTTGAATCTCCTAATGTTTTATCCTGTTTAAAAGGGATTTTAACGACAAACCTACCATTATTGTCTCTTCTTGTTGTTTCTATAAAATGTTTTTCGCATATTTCAGCTTCTATGTCATCATTATCTTCTTCTTCCATTTCCCAAAATTTTTCTAAATTTTCAACTTTCATAGTGGTTGCTGTTATAACTGTACTTCCTTTTGATTTTGTACACCCGGATACTACCCAACCAAACTCCGTATTCTGTCCAAGAAGTCCGTCTATTTTTACTATCCCATTTTTGATGATTTGGGAATATAAGTCGGCTCCTATAATTAAGTCTATTCTACTAGGCTTATTAAATTTGGGATCGGCTAATACGAAATCTTGCCATTTTTGCTTATTAATTGTTACAGTTTTACCAGGCAAGGCTTTCATTAATTTTGGCAGAACAATAGCTTCGGTTGAAAATTGTGTGTTTTTTGTGTTAAGCGATTGAATGCATATCTTAACTTTGTACTTTGAAGTACCTGAATTCGTTTCTGATACGCCACTTATTTCTGTGACAGTTTTGATTCTGTATAATTTCAGAATTTGAGCTGCCTCTTCTGAGATAATAGTGCATTGAGATCCGCTATCGATCAATGCTCTAAAATTTTCATATTCACCATTCTTTGCTCTGATCTTCACTATTGCTGTAGCCAATAGTGCTGTATCTTTTGAAACACATGTGTTTACTTTTTCATTTGAAATGTGAAGCATAGTGTTATGAGCTTTTTTGCAAAACGCACATGAAGATTCGCAGGAGCATTTTTTGTGCTTTGATATTTTAAGGCACTTCCAGCACAGCTGCGCTTTTTTTGCCGTCTCGCATCTATCTTTTGGGTTCATTGCTTTAAACTTGTAGCATTGTGATTCATAGTGTCCAGGTATTCCACAAACTGGACAGCTTTCTTTACCATTTGAATTTTTATTAAATTTATTGCTAGAATTTTTATTTCTTTCTTCATTACTCAATGAAGTTATAGAATTATAACGGTGTTCCAAAAATTCCATTACATCTGACAACTCTTGAATTTCTTTTGTCTTTTTGACGTGAGATTCATAGAGCTGCAGCGTTTCTTTGTTGAACTTTCTCAACAAAGTGTGGGTGAAAATTATGTCCACTTCTGTGGATAAATTAGTTTTAAGTTTTATTATATGTATAGCCTCATTGCTATTATCAATAATACTTTTAATATTTTTTGCGGAATCCATATTCAAATTTGGTAATTCAATTAATCGATTCATTTCATCGGAAAAAATTTTCCTTTTATTTTCGAATCGCTTAATTAATAATTCCCAAACTGAATGGTAATT